>JAHSPW020000004.1:10887318-11487318 GCA_019985065.2 Arctostaphylos glauca | reverse complement strand
TTTGATATTCGAAAGATTGATAGAAGTTTTGTGAAGGTAAGGAGATCACGATTTTGAGCCCACTCTCAGTACGTGATCAAGGTGCAATAGGATTACAGTAGAAGATCTCGAGGCCAGTCGAGCAAGATCATTCCAGCACTACTCAAGGTTTGATTAGGATCAAACTGCAAAAATAATCGAGATCAAACCACACAGATCTTGAAAGTATGAACTAATTTCGCCTAGTGGAGTTTCATAATTTTTTGTTGCATAAATTCTACGCGTTCATCGTTGGGTCTCGGGAATTGATCCCTAATAGCGGCATTAGAGCCGGCTGTGATAACACGTGTGGTTTATGCATACCATGTTGTCCACATAAAAGAAACAGAGCGTAATATTATTGTGCTAACGTCTGTTTTGCAGTTTCTCCTATCCCACTATTATGGTCATGCATGTATGATTATGTGATAGACAGTTTTGGTGTGATTGGATCCCACACTGTTTTTATGTGTGGTTACGTATTTTTTTTATTTATCAGTTTTGGGGTTTGTAATATTAATACGTAACATGTGAACTTCTGTCATATGGAGGTTTAGGGTTTGATGTAAAGATTTCAGTTTGTTTTCCGCGACTATTTTTTATTGATTTAGCCTTGTGAACTCCTATATGTAGGCAGAGAATCAATATGTAATAACAGGTTTCGGTGATTAAAGAAATCAGCGATTTTGGAGGGATCGATGTCTTTCTATTGAAGAAACAGTGTGTAACTTCAAGGGGCGTTGCCCCTGAACCTGCAAGCTAATAGGATAGCTCGACCGCCTTCAACCCCAGCATCGGTCTCATCTTCGATTTGGGGGGGAAAATCGACGACAAAAATCAAGGTTGTTTTGGAAACTAAGAATTTGACCATAATAGTTAAGATTCCTATTATGTTTGTGTTTCCTTATTGATATGTGATTGGGTATTATTTCCTTGTTTAATTATAGTTCCCAATAATTTTGGATAACATGTGAGAGAACCCGGATTTTAAAAATAAATAAATAAATAACTAAATAAATTTTTTTCGGAATTAGATTTAACAAGTGAATTATTGCATTTTATGCATATATAAAGATTTGGGGTTTATATAATGATAGTTGCATGTAATATAGTTGGAGGGTGAAAGTGCAATTGGACCTTTAAATAGCTCCACATCAGATTTTTGAAAAAAAATCTCAGACTTTTCTCTCTCTTCTTCCCTGTCTCATTCCCGTGTACTCCCATGGATGTGGGGGTGTGAGTTCTTTGAAACCCATCTCTCAAATCTTGCTAAAACATCAAGAATCCCTAAAGATCCTTCATTTTTCCCTTGCTATTGGTGAGTATTTGATGGTTGATCGTGCTCATTTTGCTTGGAGAGAGTTCATCTCAAGTTCATCCACCATTGGAGGTTAGGGCTTGCTTTTGGAGCTCAGATCTTTTGATTCGACACTTAAGGTAGGGATATCTTACCTCTATTATGTGTATATGACTTATTTTTGGTGATCTATGAGGTTGGGTGTTGGTTTAGAGCTTGATTTTTGAAGTTAGAAAAATTCTACAGAAATTGTGTTTTTCGGGTCAGTGCGTGCTATTACCGGTAATAGCATGCTACTACCGGTAATACAGTGTTCCTTCATTTTCGGACTTTTTTGGGCAATGCATTCTACTACCGGTAATAGGGTCTGTATTACCGATAATTTAGTGTTCATTTTTAGGCAGTGTTCAGTATTAACGGTAATAGTGTCAGTCGCTATAACCAGTAATAGAGCCTGAATTACTGGTAATTCTGTGTTAATTCTTATTGACAACTTTTACTAAATAATTGAACCATTGGCTTCTAAGGGTAATGTTTGCACTTATCGTCGGTCATATGTAGATGATACATACGTGGTTTCGGGATTACATTTGACGGTTATGCATTTGTACGTTATTGATTTGGCTTGCGATTATGACTTGGAAATTATTGTGATGTGGTGGTTGCCTTGCATTGACACGATGTATTGTCTAGCCTCCGACGGAAGATGTGCTAGTTATACGATGTCTGGCCTCCGAGGGGAGATGTGCTGGTTATACGATGTCTGGCCTCTGACGGGAGATGTGTCGGTTATATGATGTCTAGCCTCCGATGGGAGATGTGCTAGTTATATGATGTCAAGCCCCGAGGGGAGATGTGCTAGTTATATGACACCTAGCCTCCGACGGGAGATGTGCTAGTATATCTTGGTATTTTCTAGCCACCATTTGGTGATGTGCTAGTTGGAATGTGACAATGAATCGATATGAGAACCATGGGTTGATTAGTCATGTTGACTTACCATTTCATATTCTAGATGTTGCAACCTTACTTTGAAGACATATGGATTATTTGTCACACGTGTTGTTGTGAGTTGTTCATGAACCATGCTAAATCATTGCATACTCATATAATATTGGTGGAGACATCTCTACTGGACTTTGTAGCTCACCTTTTTATTCTTTCAAGTAGTGCTTCAGAGATATGATTTGGACTTACATGGATGCATAACAATGCATGTTTTGAAGGAAACGTCATGAATGAAGTTATATATCATCTTTAGACTTACCTTTCTAAAAGATGTATAGTAACTTCTCTTTTGTGGGATTATGTACTCAAACTCAAATCATTTGTAACACTTTAAGTTGTTATTTTGGTTATCGGGTCGGGGGTGCCCCTTTTTGAGTTGTAAGACGTGAAACTTATGGACTTCATTGGATTTTGAAAGATGATGATTTGGGAATATTCTTTAGTAGAATTGGCAGTTTTTATTTAAAATGTGAATGTTTATCTTACTTAAAATTCAGGGCGTGACAACTTGGTATCAGAGCGTGAGTTAGAATACTTTGAGACCGTGGGGAGACTTAGAGTCTCATGGGTTCAAAACTCTGCATTTTTTAAAGGCATGTGTTTGCTTGTGTGCGTGGCATTCATTTGCATTGTACCTCTCATTGTTTATGAGTAATATAGAATTGATGACCCGTGTTGGGAACTTGTTTAAGGCATTGGCCTTGTAGTATATGGTTATTTGACATTATTAGTGCTTGTAATTTGTAGCGTGATGCCTCCTAGACGTGAGTTAAGATTGGGTGGACCCCGAGGCCGAGGTCAAGGCCGAGGTTGCTATTGTGAGATACCATTAGAGGATGTTGTCAGTTAGCAGAAGGAAGTTCCTCACTCAAAGGAGGTGAACGAGGAAATGGAAAAAAACGATGAACCGCCAGTTATTCCGAGCGTGTTTGCAAGGGAGTTTGTGGCGGCGCTTGCCGAAGCCAATCTGTTGAACTCAGCCGCAAGGGCCAATGTCGGGAATCGAGCTATCGACGCTATGAGGGAGTTTCGTTATCTAAATCCACCACAATTCAACGGAGAAGGTGGTGATTTTCTCAGAGCCAATCATTGGCTTTCTGAAATACGTAAACTATTCAATGATTTGATGATAGTAGAGGATGACCTGAGGGTTAACAATATGGCATGTCAACTAACGGGAGAGTCTAACGAATGGTGGGAGTCAATCCTTGAGTCAAGGAAGGACGCAGGGAGGGCTACTAGGCTTGCAGCTAGAGTCGATGAACCGGACATGGAGACATTGACATCGGCAGACTTTGAGGTTCTCTTTGAGAACCAATATTTTTCAGAATCATATCGTGAACAATTACATGAGCAGTTCGAGAGGTTGGAACAAGGGACCATGATTGTGTCAGAATATGCTGCAAGATTTCAAACCTTATCCCATTTTGCACCGGAGCTCGTGGCTTCGGAAGACTGTAAGTGTCGATGTTTCGAGAGGGGTCTTCACTCCTTAGTTAAGAGGCTCGTGGTGAGCCAACACAAGATGAATTTTGCCGACACTGTTGAATGTGCGAGGAGCGTTGAATTGCCCAAGAAGGCCCAGCGAGGTTCCAGAGTTTGGGAGCCAAGGCAAACGAGTGTGATGCCTAACTATTCTTCTTCTTCAAGGAGCTCTGGAAGTCAAGGGCATAAGCGCCAGAGAGAGCAATTTCAGTCTCAGAGGAGCCATTCCAATCTTAGGCCGCCTATTTCGTCGGACTCACAGGGCAATGCTTCTAGGCCTCCGAGTGTATGCTTTTTATGCAACTAACCGGGCCATGTCCGCTCTCAGTGCCCGATGCCTCTCAAAGCTTGTTATGCGTGTGGCAAAGAAGGTCATGTTTCGAGAAATCGTCCTCAAGGCGGAAGAGCACATAGTGAGGTTGGCTCGGTACTACAACCGAGGCAAGGACAAGGATGGAGGCAACAATCTTTTGGGGCTCCACAGCAACAACCACCATCCATTTTCGCCAGGCCACTTCGGTTCAAGGTACTCAATCCGAAAAAGAGGCTAGTTTTTTGGCGCTAATGAACTTTGCTCAACGTGGAGGCGGGTATATGCAAGGACATCGAGTTCTCGCTAGAGCTTGCAATATTACCTCTGCAGTGGCACCTTCTACTTCTCAAAATCCAGACACGTCGGTTGTGAGGGGTACATTTCTCGTATTCAACTCTTTTGCAAGAGTCCTGTTTGATTCTGGAGCATCGCATTCATTTACTACTGCATCATTTGCTTGTGCTTTAGAGTTGGAGACTATTTTGTTAGACCTACCACTGCATGTTGAGACACCTATTGGAGGGAGGTCACTACTTGATCGTGTGTGTTGAGATTGTGAGCTTGTTATACTTGACCGTCGTTTCACTTGTGATTTCATTGTGCTGAGCATGACCGGATTCGATGTTATCTTGGGTATGGACTGGTTGTCTACCCATCGTGCTATAATTGATTGTTTCAAACGCCGAGTCCGTATTTGTTCACCTGATGATGGTTGTTTTGAGTTCTTTGGAGAACGTCGGGAGCCGTTAGAGCCCTATTTGTATAAACCTCGAGAGCGAGATTCTATTTATGCGTTGTTGGCTAGTTTGACTCTTGACGAGAATGTGCATGTGTGTGATGAGTTGCCGTTAGTGGTTCAAGATTTTCCAGATGTGTTTCCGGAGGAGTTACCCAGTTTACCTCCTGAGAGGGAGATTGAGTTTGCGATAGATTTGATTCTGGGTGCCGCACCAATTTCTATGCCTCCATATCGTTTTGCGCCGGCCGAGTTGAATGAGTTAAAAGTCCAATTGCAGGAGTTATAAGATTTCAGTTTTATACGCCCAAGTACGTCACCATGGGGAGCTTCAGCCTTATTTGCACAGAAGAAGAATGGGTCTTTACGCTTGTGTATCGATTATCAAAAATTGAACCGTGTGACCGTGAAGAACAAGTATCCAATGCCGAGGATTGATGATTTGTTTGACCAACTCCGAGGGGCGAAGCGTTTTTTGAAAATTGATTTGAGATTAGGGTATCACTAGTTGAGGGTTCGGAGTGAGGACATTCCGAAGACTGCTTTTCGTACACGCTATGGACATTATGAGTTTGTAGTAATGCCGTTTGGGTTGACCAATGCACCGGCAACATTTATGGATCTTATGAATCGTATCTTTCGCATGTACCTCGACCAATTCGTGGTGGTGTTTGTTGACGATATTTTGATCTATTCAAGCATAGAAGAAGAACACAAATCGCACCTTGCCATCGTTCTGGGGCCTTTGAGAGAGTATCGCCTTTATGCTAAGCTTAGCAAGTGTGAGTTTTGGCTTTCCGAAGTCAAGTTTTTGGGACATGTCGTTTCAGAAGGTGGGGTGTCTGTTGATCCAAAAAAGATAGAATCTGTTATGGATTGACATCGACCAAAGAATGTTTTTGAGATCCGGAGCTTTTTGGGCTTGGCCGGGTATTATCGTCATTTTGTGCTTGACTTCTCTCGTTTGGCGGCGCCTATGACTTGATTGACTCGTAAGGGGACACGATTTGTTTGGGACGATGCTTATGAGGCAGCATTTGAGGACTTGAAGCGGCGTTTGACTAGCGTGCCAGTGTTGATTGTGCCCTAGCGGGGAGTTGGTTACTCAGTGTACTGTGATGCATCGAAGGAAGGACTTGGATGTGTCTTGATGCAGGCAAGACGGGTTGTGGCCTACAGGTCGAGACAATTGAAGATTCACGAATGGAACTATCCCACTCATGATTTGGAGCTGACCGCGATTGTGTTTACTTTGAAGATTTGGCGACATTATCTTTACAGCGAGAAGTTTGAAGTCTTCTCTGATCACAAGAGCTTGAAGTACTTATTCTCTCAGAAGGAATTAAATTTGAGACAACGCTGTTGGATGGAGCACATCAAGGATTATGACTTTGAGTTGCAGTATCATTCAGGGAAGGCGAATGTTGTAGCGGATGCTTTGAGTAGAAAACCAACTTGATTGGCAAGTTTGGCTATTCGTGGATGGAAAGTCATGAATGAGTTGGGGAGTTATGCGACACATTTTGAGGAGGATAGTGATGGAGCACCGTTATGTAATTAGACCATCCAATCCACCTTATCCACCCAAGTAGTAGACGCACAACAACATGACGAAGAGACGGAACAGTTGCGTCGAAATTTCTTAAGTGGCAATGCACGAGATGGATAGATAATTCACACCGATCAAAGCCTTCGCTTTCAAGGAAAGTTGTTTGTACCCGTCGCTTGTTGGGAAGAGATTTTACGAGAGTTTCACCATTCTCCCTTAGTCGTTCATCCAGGTGGGACGAAGATGTATCACGATTTGCATCGACAATTTTGGTGGTTCGGAATGAAGCGAGATGTGGTGAGCTTGGTGTCGAGATGTCTGACGTGCCAACAAGTGAAGGCCGAACACCAACGACCTACGGGAGAGTTACAACCATTGCCAGTGGCGGAATGGAAGTGGGAGAACGTGATGATGGATTTTGTTACGGGTTTGCCGAGATCGCTAAGAGGACATGATGCGATATGGGTAGTAGTGGACCGTTTGACCAAGACCGCTCACTTTCTACCAATTCAGGTTACGGATTCTATTGAGAAGCTCAGTCGATTGTATATCCGTGAGATTATCCGATTGCACGGGATTCCAGTTTCCATTGTGCCAGACCGAGACCCACGATTCACAGCTCGATTTTGGCAGAGTTTGCAAGCAGCGCTTGGCACGAACTTGTTATTTAGTACTGCGTATCATCCTCAGACTGATGGATAATCCGAGCGTACGATTCAGACTCTTGAGGATATGCTTCGGGCATGCGTTCTAGACTTTCATAGAAGTTGGGATGATCACTTGCCGCTTATTGAGTTTGCTTATAATAATAGTTATCAGTCAAGTATTGAGATGACATCATTTGAGGCTTTGTACGGTAGACCGTGTAGACCACCGATATGTTGGACCGAATTGGGTGAGGCAACGTTTATCGGCCAGAATTTGATTGGAGAAACTACCAAAAGCATGAGGTTAATTCGCAAGCAACTTTTAATGGCGCAAGAGAAGACTATCGAACAAGTCAAGGTGATTCGTCAACGACTAACCGCTCAAAGTCGACAGAAGAGCTATGTCGATTGACGTCGTCGTCCATTATCATTTGAGGTGGGAGACCATGTGTTCTTGAGAGTATCGACACGACGAGGCTTATCACGATTTGGGCGAAAGAGAAAGCTTTCCCCACGATACATTGGGCTATTTGATATTATCGAGAGGATAAGGGAGGTTGCATACCATTTAGCCTTACCACCACGATTGTCGGGTGTGCACGATGTGTTTCATGTGTCGATGTTGAGAAAATACGAACTGGATCCTTCGCATGTTTTAGAATGGTCCAAACTTGAGTTAGAAGCCGACGCGTCCTATGGAGAGGAGCCGGTACGTATCTTGGATTCTCGTGAGCAAGTGTTGAGAGGTAAGACTATACCATTGGTTCGGGTATTGTGGAGTAATCAGGGTAAGGAGGAATCGACTTGGGAACGTGAGGACGAAGTTCGGGAGAAATATCCGCATTTGTTCACCCCTTGACTACTATGTGTTTATTATCGGATTGATGGTTTGGGGCGTCTTTGCCACCATGTATATGTGTTTGTTGGATGTTATTGAGACATGAATTATGTGTTTACTTAGAGTTTGTTCTTGAATTTTCGGATTATGGATCATTTTATGCTTATCGATATCGTGGATATGAGCTATTAATTTTGATGAATTGATAGTGTGTTGATGGTTATGTACTCATTGAGCATGACGTATGCATGAGTTACATTGATATATGCGGTTAATCTATTTGGAGATGTTAAACCTGATTGTCTAGAATCCGTTGAACTTTGTAAAAGTACGGATTGCTTTGTTTCTGAATTGAGGCCGTGACAGTGTGTCCATATCTTAATAGTAGTATTATGAGAGGTATCAGTGTCTTGCTGGATAACATTGAATTTTGACGGAGTATCTGTGTCTGGCTTGTTGATTGTGTATCGAGGTGTCGGTGTCGACACGTTCGTTTTAATTTCGTGGACGAAATTCTTTTAAGGAGGGTAGGATGTGAGAACCCAGATTTTTAAACAAATAAATAAATCAATAAATTTTATTCGGAATTAGATTTAACAAGTGATTTATTGCATTTTATGCATATATAAAGATTTGGGATTTATGTACGGTGTGTGTTAAAAGAGGGCTTGATAGTTGCATGTAATATAGTTGGAGGGTGGAAGTGTAATTGGGCCTTTAAATAACCCCACATGAAATTTTTTGAGAAAAATCTCAGACTTTTCTCTCTCTTCTTCCCTCTCTCTTTCCCGTGTACTCCCATGGAGGTGGGGGTGTGAGTTCTTTCAAACCCATCTCTCAAATCTTGCTAAAACATCAAGAATCTCTCAAGATCCTTCATTTTTCCCTTGCTATTGGTGAGTATTTGGTGGTTGATCGTGCTCATTTTGCTTGGAGAGAGTTCATCTCAAGTTCATCCACTATTAGAGGTTAGGGCTTGCTTTGGGAACTCAAATCTTTTGATCTGACACTCAAGGTAGGGATATCTTACCTCTATTATGTGTATATGACTTGTTTTTTGTAATCTATGAGGTTGCGTGTTAGTTTAGAGCTTGATTTTTGAAATTGTAAAAATTCTGCAGAAATCGCATTTTCGGGTCAGTGCGTGCTATTGCCGGTAATAGCATGCTACTACCGGTAATACAGTGTTTCTTCATTTTCGGACATTTTTGGACAGTGCATTGTACTACCGGTAATAGGGTTTGTATTACCGGTAATTTAGTGTTCATTTTTAGGCAGTGTTCTGTATTACCGGTAATAGTGTCAGTCGCTATTACCAGTAATAGATCCTGAATTACTGGTAATTCTGTGTTAATACTTATTGACAACTTTTACTAAATAATTGAACCATTGGCTTCTAAGGGTAATATTTGCACTTATCGTCAGTCATATGTAGATGATAAATACGTGGTTTTGGGATTCCATTTGACGGTTATGCATTTGTACGTTATTGATTTGGCTTGTCGATTATGACTTGGAAATTATTGTGCCGTGGTGGTTGCCTTGCATTTACACGATGTATTGTCTAGCCTCCGACAAGAGATGTGCTAGTTATACGACGTCTGGCCTCTGACGGGAGATGTGCCGGTTATACAACATCTGGCCTCCGACGGGAGATGTATCGGTTATATGATATCTAGCCTCCGACAGGAGATGTGCTATTATATGATGTCTAGCCTCCGAGGGGAGATGTGCTAGTTATATGACACCTAGCCTCCGACGGGAGATGTGCTAGTATATCTTGGTATTGTCTAGCCACCATTGGGTGATGTGCTAGTTGGAATGTGACAATGAATCGATATGAGAACCATGGGTTGATTAGTCATTTTGACTTACCGTTTCATATTCTAGATGTTGCAACCTTACTTTGAAGACATATGGATTATTTGTCACACGTGTTGTTGTGAGTTGTTCATGAACCATGTCAAATCATTGCATACTCATATAATATTGGTGGAGACATCTCTACTGGGCTTTGTAGCTCACCTTTTCATTCTTTTAGGTACTATTTCAGAAACATGATTTAGACTTGCATGGATGCATAACAATGCATGTTTCGAAGAAAACGTCATGAATGGAGTTATATATCATCTTTAGACTTACCTTTCTGAAAGATATACAGTAACTTCTCTTTTATGGGATTATGCACTCAAACTCAAATCATTTGTAATACTTTAACTTGTTATTTTGGTTAACGGGCCGGGGGTGCCCCTTTTTGAGTTGTAAGACGTGAAACTTATGGACTTCATTGGATTTTGAAAGATGATGATTTGGGAATATTCTTTAGTAGAATTGGCAATTTTTATTTAAAATGTGAATGCTTATCTTACTTAAAATTGAGAGCATGACAACATGGAATATTAACCTATACCTAATCACTCACATGCAAATATTTTTATAACCCTCATGGAAAAATATTTTTAAATAACTAAGTGGTGGAGAGAGTTTGTCACGTAAAAATCTCATGGTCTCCATCACTAGTTTGTAGAAGATATGATTAATTTTGTGTGTTGATTTTAAACCTTCATCCACATCGGGTAAAATTAATTATGGAATCATCGGTACAAATTCAATGGGATAACTCTAACTTAATTATTGTGTGTGTTAGAATATTAGTTTAGTAATTAGTTTAGTCATTAGTTTAGTCTCACATTGGTTATGTGAGGAATCATGTGTAGTCTATGCCTTTATATTAATAAAGCTTGTGTTAGGGTGTTTAATCATCCTATACACTTCTCTCTCTTTCCTTTATAACCTTCTATCATGGTATCAGAGCATGATCTAATTCCACCCTAGATTAAACCCTAAACCTAGAAATAATATCCGATATTATTTCAGCCTAGATAAAACCCTAACCCTAATAACCACCCTAGATAAAACCCTAACGCTAATAACCTACCAGCCCACCTCCTGCCGCTTGCTATAGCCGCCACCTCCTGCTGCCGCCAGCCTGCTTCTGCCGCCACCTGCTGCTGCTGCCGCCACTAGCCTCCAGCCACCTGCTCCTGCCTCACCTCAGTTACCAGCCACTTGTTGCTGCTATTGCCGCCAGATCTACTGCCGTTTGGTTGCTGTCCCAGCCACTGCCCCATCTACTGCTGCTACTGCCGCCAGCCACCACCCACCCTCTAGTAGCCACTGCCGCCCAACCCACCAGCCTGCAACCGCCTACTGCCCGGCCTGCCCGGCTTGCTACCCGGCCACTTGCCCTGCCGCCGACACTGCTGTTGTGCCGCTGGTTTCCCACCGTTGTTGCCCTCTTGGTTGATCTATGTGATCTACTTGCCTCGCTATGTTTGGTTCAGTGATTGGTGGTCGATCCGATCCTCGCACCATGCGATTGATTATCGCGATCTGTATGTCTTCTTGTTGATTTGATCGGATCTACCTATTTTATGTGGTTATCCCTCGTGATTTGGTTGCTTGATTGAGGCCGTTATTGGTTCTTTTGATTGCTCTATTGCTTTGCGGCTTCTTCATTGTCTTTTGGCACCATGACTGAACGGGCATCTGAGTCTGAGTCTGGTTATACTCGTGGTGGCTTACCGTCAGGGGGAGTTAGCCATGGTAATTTTCCTCGTGATTCAGGCCGAGGTGGATTTCGTCGTGGTTTAGGCCGAAGTTCGGGTCGTGACTCCGGCCGTGGAGGACGATCACCTGGCGAAGGAGGCCGAGGCCGTAGATGGGGGCCTCGTCATTGCACTTGGTGCAATGCTGATAATCATACCATTGACTATTGTTGGGATCTTCATGGTCGCCCTTCTGCTCACCTGGTCACAGTTTCTGAGGATGATGGTCTGCAGTATTCTTCCAGTACCGCCCCTCGTGTAGTTACTATTCCAGAGGATGAATATCAGCAATTTCAGCAATATCAGTCTGCTCAGTCTACTCAAAACTCCGCCTCCACAGCTACGCTTGCTCAAACAGGTCCACCTTCTGCCTATCTTGCTTCCCAATCTCCATGGGTCATTGACTCTGGGGCTTCTGATCATATGACCGGTGCTTCTGCTACCTTGTCTGATTGTCGTCCCTCTGGGACATCTTCTCGTGTCACCTTAGCTGATGGTTCTACTACTCCTATTGCTGGTTTGGGTTCAGTTATTTTAAATTCTTCTCTTTGTTTAGACTCTGTTTTACATGTTCCTCGCTTTCCTTTTAACCTTATGTCTGTGAGTCAAATTACGAAATCTTTAAACTGTTCAGTCACTTTTTTTTTTATTCTTGTATCTTTTAGGATCTCCGGACGGGGATGAAGATTGGTGGCGGTGTTGAACGCGGTGTCCTATACTACTTTTTGGATGGCGAGCCATCTCCCTCTGTTGCATTTCAATCCACCGTTTCACCCCATCAATACCATTGTCGCCTTGGCCATCCGTCGCTCTCCACCCTTAAAAAGCTGGTCCCTTCATGTCACCGTGCTGAGTCGCTTCCTTGTGAAGCTTGTGAGTTTAGTAAGCATCGTCGTGTTTCCTTCTCTCCACGAGAAGAGCGTCGTGTGTTGAGTCGTTTTCATTTAGTTCATTCAGATATTTGGGGTCCTATGCGGGTCCCCTCACATTCTCACTTTCAGTATTTTGTTATATTTGTTGATGATTATTCCCGTGCTACTTATATTTATCTTATGCAAAACTAGTCTGAATTATCCTCCATTTTTACATCCTTTTATGAGGAAATCAAAACGCAATTTGGTGTGCCTATTCGCTTCTTCCGGTCTGATAATGCTCGTGAATATTTTCATCAATCTTTATCACAGTTTTTGGATGCACATGGGATTTTACATCAGTCCTCTTGCGCTCGGACTCCACAGCAAAATGGAGTTGCCGAACGCAAATTGGGCCACATATTAAATGTCACTCGTGCTCTTTTATTTCACATGCAGGTTCCCAAATCTTATTGGAGTGACGCTGTCCTTACTGCTGGTTTTCTTATTAATCGAATGCCGTCTCCTGTCTTAGATGGCCAAATCCCATATAATTTACTCTATCCTGGTCGCCCACTTTACCCCCTTCCTCCTCGGGTTTTCGGGTGCACCTGTTATGTTCATGTCCTGGATCCTGGTCAGGATAAACTTGATGCCCGCTCAACCAAGTGTGTGTTTTTGGGCTATTCCCGCACTCAAAAAGGCTACAAATGTTAGTCACCCACCCTTCGCCGTCAGTTTGTGTGTGCCGATGTCACTTTCCATGAGTCTGTCTCTTATTTTGCAGGTCCTTCCTCTTCTGAGGCTATGCCTGTTCCCCTGCCCCGTTTGGACCCCTTTCCGCCACCACCTTTACAGGTCTATGTTTGCCGTCCCAAAAGTTCTTCGGCTCCGCTTCCACTGGTTCTTGACTCGCCTCCTCCGTCTCGAGATCCGCCTTCGCCGCCGTCTCCTACTCCGGCCCCTCTATCTCCTGCTTCCTTGCCCATTGCTCTCCGTAAAGGTATTCATTCTTGTACTACTTCTCACCCCCTTGCTCAGTTTGTTTCTTCTGATCATCTTTCACCCTCTCTGCGTGCCTTTTCTAGTTCTGTTTCCTCTATTTCTGTTCCTAAAACTGTTCAGGAGGCCCTGTCTATTTTTGAGTGGCGGATAGCTATGGAGGAGGAGATGATTGCTCTTCATACCAACCATACTTGGACGTTGGTCTCTCTTCCGCCCGGAAAGTCTACTGTTGGGTGTCGCTGGGTGTTCATTGTTAAGTTTCATCCTAATGGCAAGGTTGAGCGCTATAAAGCTCGTCTTGTGGCCAAGGGCTATACTCAGACCTATGGTGTTGACTATGCAGAAACTTTCTCTCCAGTTACCAAGCTCAGCTCGGTTCGTCTTCTTATCTCTCTTGCCGCCAATCTTGGCTGGCCCCTTTTCCAGTTGGATGTCAAAAATGCCTTCTTACAGGGCAACCTTGCCGAGGAAGTTTATATGGAGCAACCACCTGGATTTGTTGCTCAGGGGAAGTCTTCTCACGTATGTCGCCTTCGGAAAGCTCTCTGTGGGCTAAAACAGTCTCCGAGGGCTTGGTTTGGCAAGTTTAGTGATGCGGTCCTTCGGTTTGGTATGAAACGCTGTCATTCTGATCATTCTGTCTTTTCTCTCACATCTGACCAAGGGAGAATATTGTTGGTTGTCTATGTAGATGACATTATTATTACAGGTGATAATAAGAAAGGTATTAATGATTTGAAATTGTTCCTACAGCGTCAGTTCCATACCAAAGATTTCGAAAAATTGAGATATTTCTTGGGTATTGAGGTGACACGGTCTAAGGAAGGTATTAACTTATCACAGAGAAAGTATGTGCTGGATATCCTCGAAGAGATTGGCTCATTAGGGTCAAAGCCTGTCGAGACTCCTATGGATCCTAATGTCAAATTGTGCGTTGATCAAGGGGAGTTACTTTCTAGTCCCGATCAGTACCGTCGCTTGGTTGGAAAGCTAAATTATCTTACTATTACTCGTCCGGATATTTCTTTTGCAGTTAGTCTGGTTAGTCAATTTATGTCTGCTCCTCGTCTTCCACACTGGGAGGCTGTTCTAAGAATTGTGCGGTATCTGAAGGCCCATCCGGGACGTGGTTTGTTTTATCGTACTAGTGGGCACTTGCGAGTTGAAGCCTTCACTAACTCTGATTGGGCAGGCAGCCCAACTGACAGGAGATCTACTACAGGATATTGTATCTTTCTCGGTGGAAATCTCATTAATTGGAAAAGTAAGAAGCAGACAGTTGTTGCGCGATCTAGTGCCGGGGCAGAATATAGAGCAATGGCACACACGACTTGTGAGATTGTGTGGATTCGTTCATTTCTTGAGGAAATAGGATTTCCAGTGCAGGTGCCTGTAAATCTGTATTGTGATAATCGCGCTACTATTCACATAGTATCCAATCCAGTTTTCCACGAGAGAACTAAACATATCGAAGTCGATTGTCATCTTGTTCGAGAGAAATTGACTGGTGGTGTTATTGCTACTCCCTTTGTATCTACCAATGCCCAGTTAGCCGATATGTTTACTAAGCCGTTGTTCAAACCACGGTTGGAGTTAATTTGTGACAAGCTGGGACTTATTGATATCTACTCTCCAGCTTGAGGGGGAGTGTTAAAATATTAGTTTAGTAATTAGTTTAGTAATTAGTTTAGTCATTAGTTTAGTCCCACATTGGTTATGTGAGGAATCATGTGTAGTCTATGCCTTTATATTAATAAAGCTTGTGTTAGGGTGTTTAATCATCCTATACACTTCTCTCTCTTTCGTTTATAACCTTCTATCAGTGTGAATCATGTCTTCATCTGAAATGATTTATTACGAAATAATTAATTTACTGTGAGGTGATGGGTACACTTAAATAATAATATCCTCTTATCTGAGTTACTGCTATTATTTGTAGGACCAAAGTTAAGTTGGCTATTTAATTTTGCTTGACAATAGTTCTTTTTAGATAGTCAAAATTAAAAGGAATAAGCCTATCTGTACAAATGATAAAAAATAGTGGACCTTCCCATCGAAAACATACTTTTCACGGTGTGGTAGTTTGTCAATATTTTTCTTTAAATAGTTTAGTAGAGGGAACTAATTTTTTAAATGAAATTCAAAAGTTTTTATTTACCCTTCATAATTATTATTATGTGATTCTCAGATTCAAGAATGGGTCAATCAACTTCCTATCATTCTCAAAGAAAATAAACTCACTGGACCTAATTATAATGACTGGAAAAGAAACTTGGATATAGTATTGATTGCTAAAGAGTACAAATATGTGCTTAGTGAGGAATGTCCACAAAAATCTTGTGAAGGGACAACCGATGAGGAAGTCCGGCCTTACAAGAATTGGTTTAAGGCTGATGAAATGACGTGGTGTTATATTTTGACATCTATGTCAAATGTTCTACAACATCAGCATCAGTCTACGCCCAATGCCTATGACATGATGATAAACCTCAAAGAAATATTTGGGGAACAGAATTGTGCAGTAAGGCAGTTGCTATGAGGGACTTGCTTAACATAAAGATGGTTGAAGATAGCTCAGGCAGGGATCATGTTATAAAGATGATGGGCCATCTAAATGAACTAGAGATCCTTAGAGCTGAAATGGATGGGGAAACCCAGATCGATATCATACTCCATTCGCTGCCGGAGAGTTTTAAGAATTTTCGCATGAATTACAATATGAATAAATTTTGTTATACTTTAGCAGAACTTCTTAAGGAACTCCAAGCAACAGAATGCGTAATGATAAAGTCAGAAAATGTTTATACTTGAGAAATGTTCTGCTTCTAAACCAAAAAGCAAGAAGAAGCAGAAAATGGCTCAAAAATAGGTTGCTATTCCTCAAGTGAATAATGGTCCTCAAGGAGGAGTGAAAAAACCTAAGGACAAGTGTTTTCATTACAAGCAGTCAGGACACTGGAAGAAGTAATGTCCGGTCTATCTCAACAAATTAAACAATCAAGGTAAAATCCAGTGGTTGAAACATATTTAGCGGTGTTATCTACAAACTCTTGGTGTGTAAATACGAGAGCCACTAATCATATTTGTAATTCATTGCAGGGGTTTCAGGAAACTAGGTAGCTTAATGATGGAGAGATTTACCTACACATGGGCAATGCTACAAAAGTAACAGTAGTTGCACTGGGAGATTTACGTCTTAATTTTGGTAGTGATAGATTTTTAATATTAAAAGATTGTATTTATGTTCCTAGTATTAGAAGAAATTTAATTTAAGTTTCTAAATTAGTTAAAAACTATTATTTGGTTAATTTCAACAACTCTGTAGTTATTAAATTTAATAAACGTTTTATATGTTATGGTTCATTGGTGGATATGTTATTAATCATATCTCTCCCACATTGCAACTGAATGAATTGAATAATACAAATAGTATATCATATAATAGAAAGACATCTTTTCAATTGAACCAAACGTATCTTTGGCACTTACGCCTAGGTCATATTAATCTGAAAAGAATTTTTAGACTAGTTAAAAATAGACCATTGAGTTCATTGGAAGTAAAGGAACTTTCGGTCTGTGAATCCTGTTTAGAAGGTAAAGTAACAAAAAGGCCCTTCTCGACTAAAGGGTACAGAGCCAAAGAACTATTGGAATTGATTCACTCTGATTTGTGTGAAACTATGAACATCCAAGGAAGAGGTGGCTTTGAATATTTTATCAGCTTGATTGATAATTATTCAAGTTATGGTATATTTATTTGATACGTTGTAAGTCCGAAGCCTTTTATAAATTTAAAGAGTATAGGATGGAAACGGAGAAGAGTCTTGGAAAATATATCAAGACACTACGATCTGATCGTGGTAGCGAATACTTGGGAGAGTTTAGGACTACTTATCTCATGAGGGGATTACATTCCAATTGTCTACACCTAGTATGCCACAGCAAAATGGTGTGGTGGAAAGAAGGAATAAGATTCTTATGGACATGGTAAGATCTATGATGAGTTATTCAGATTTACCAATTTCGTTTTGGGGACGTGCATTAGAAATAACGGCATATATTTTTAGCTTGGTACCATCTAAGACAGTACCTTCTGCTCCCACAGAACTGTGGACTGGGCATAAACCTAGTCTGCGGCATGTTCGGATTTGAGGTAGTCTAGCACATGTGCTGAAAGGGAACGCGGATACGTTGAAATCGATGACAGAAGTTTGTTTCTTTGTAGGGTATCCTAGAGGAACGAAGGGTGATTTATTTTATAATCCTAAGGATCAGAAGGTTATTGTTAGCACCAATGCCCGATACTTAGAGAAAGACTATGTTATGGATCACAAGTCCAGAAGGAAGATTGTTCTAGAGAAATTGAGGGGAGAGAGACCAACGTAAACTTTTTTAGCACCATTAGTGCAAGAGGAAACACCACAAGAAATAACAATTGACACAACGGTGCCTTATTGTAGTGGGAGGGTTATTATTCAACCCAATCAGTACATGTTCTTGAGAGAATCATTCGATAGAGTCCCTCAGGAACTGGATGCCGAATCCTATAACTACAATGAAGCAATGCAAGACACAAATGTAGAACTTCGACAGAAGCCTATGAATTTAGAAATGGAGTCTGTGTGATCTAATCAAGTCTGGGATCTTGTAGAACCACCCGAAGGGATAAAACCTGTTGGATGCAAGTGGATCTACAAGAAAAAGATAGGAGTGGATGGGAAGGCAGAAACCTTTAAAGTTAGGCTTGTAGCGAAAGATTTTACTTAGAAAGAAGGGATCGACAATGAGGAAACTTTTTCGCCGGTAGCCATGCTAAAGTCCATTCGGATTATCTTATCCATTGTGGCACATCTCGATTACGAGATTTGGCAAATGGATATCAAGATTGCATTACTTAATGGAAATCTGGATGAATGCATTTACATGATGCAACCGGTTAGATTCATAACAAATGACCAAGAGCACATGGTTTGTAAGCTTAAGAAGTCCATTTATAGACTTAAGCAAGCATCAAAGTCTTGGAACATTCGTTTTGATCAAAGTTCAGATGAGTCATGTGTGCACAAGATGCAACGAAAAAATGGTGGTGTTTTTGGTACTATATGTAGATGATATCTTGCTTATCGGAAACGATGTGGGAGTGTTATCCTCTATGGAGGTGTGATTGTCCAATCAATTCGATATGAAGGACTCGGGTGAACCCGGTCACATCATTGGGATCAAGATTATTCGATATCGCAAGTAAAGGATGTTGAGATTATTACAAGCTACTTATATCGATACAATTCTTGCTCGTTTTGGCATGCAAGATTCCAAGAAAGGGTTCCTCCCTTTTAGACAAGGAATCTATCTATCTAAGGATCAATTTCCTAAATCACTTGAAGAGGAAGATAAGATGAGAGTAGTTCCTTATGCTTCTGCGGTAGGAAGTCTCATGTATGTCATGATGTGTACCAGACTTGATATCTGCTTTGTTGTAGGCATGGTTAGCAGATTTCAGTCTAATCCTGGACAAGAACATTGGACTGTAGTAAAACATATTTTGAAGTACCTGAAAAGAACTAAAGATTATATGTCAGTTTACCAGTCAGACAGTCTAATGCCTTATGGGTATACATACTCAGACTTTATGTCAGATAAGGATTCCAGAAAGTCAACCTCGGGATATGTGTTTACTCTCGGTGGTGAAGCTATGAGTTGGAGGAGCATCAAGCGATCATGTATTGATGATTCCACCATGGAAGCTGAATATATGGTAGCTTCTGAGGCAGCCAAGGAAGCTGTTTGGCTCAGAAACCTTTTAATGGATCTAGATGTGGTTCCTTCAATGTAATCAACTATTACATTTTACTATGATAATAGTGGTGTAGTTGCTAACTGAAAGGGACCAAGGACTCATAAGAAGGGAAAGCACATTGAGCGTAAATATCATCTTATATGAGAATTTGTTCAGAGAGGTGATGTAACGGTGACCAAGATTGCATCAGCGAACAATCTGACAGACCATTTCACAAAAAGTCTAAGAGCAAAATTTTTTTGATAATCATGTGGAGGGAATGGGAGTAAGATGTATGGCATCATGGTTTTGAGTCTTAGTGGGAGATGGTTAGGATTTTATACTAAAAGTTATGACTTTATGTAATGGATTAATATTTGTTTGAATTATTTAAACAAATTATTCTTCTTCTTGATAAAAATCTTTATGGGCAATATTTGTATTATATCTTATCATATTATGCATGAGTCTCTTATTCTATATAGTAGATAATCTGGTGTGTAGAGTTTGACTTACACATAGAGGATCAGATTATCAGTTCTTGTAGAATATAAGTTTTTGGTTCACAGTCTTAGGTAGAATTGGACACACCACCAATAGGACTGTAACACAGTGTTTCAATAGGTCTATCTTGACTACGGAAAATGGTATACTTTTAACTCACTATGTTAGTATACTTTGTGTGTATTGAACAGGACCACATTGAGGTAATTGTATTTATACTGACAATATAATACAATTTACACCTCATGGCTATTATGTGTACATGTACTCTTAATCCAAAGATAATTAATTGATTTATATATTTAATGTTGTTGACTTTGATTCATTATAAAGTGAGGCTTTATGGGCCAATAGTCTCGATGAGTTGGATCACAATATTAAGTGTATAACAACTATTAATTATTAATAGAATCCACATTCCTTTATAGAGATTGATGATATCCTCTTGAGGAAGCTTATAAATTTCGATTATGTCAAACCTTCCATGTCGATATTAGTACCCGACATAATGAATAAATTAAGTGGAAGGTGCTTGACCGACTGGGTATCTAACAAATAAAGACTAAAAATACGCCCCAAGCGTAGGACTGACTATCGGTGTAGCAAGATAATCCGGAAGTACCGGAGTCGAACCACAGAGACGACCGACGGTGATAGACTCAAACTTAGTGAAATCTAGTTAAATTGGCTCTAGGTAGCCACCCTTTGTTTGGATTGGATTAGTTTAACACGCTAAAATTTAATTGAATTTACTAATGAATTAAAGGAGAGCACAGCTGTGGGGATTCGGCGTCCGGAATTCATCTAATTAACGTTCACTCGGGCCACAAGTAATGGTTTAGTTGATTTTAGATTTTGAGAAATCGGATTCTAACAAATGCGCACCGCTTGTTACCAGTCCCGTGCGCATTCGGAATCCGGCAATGCCTGGGTTTTGTTTGCTAGAAAAACGTTTCTTTTACCTAAAATTGCGTCAAACACAATTAGTTCGACCCGAGGTAAACACCAATTAAATTAACCATGGATTTCAACGCCCCGCGGCCATGCTCAAGACGACTACTCACACCTGACGAAAAACATAATAGATAGCTTCCTAGATCGGAACATGATCACCTTAAGGAACAATAGATAAAAACCAAGCAAGGATCTATAACAAACCAATGATTACGAACAACTTTAATGAAGGCGAAAATAGCATAAACGTTACCGGAGTGCGATTAAATTAAACTTGAAAGCTGGAAACAATGAAGGAACTTCAAGATCTGAAAGAGCAGCTGCTTAAGAGAAAACTAAACCTAATTTATGAAAAACATCACCCTAATTCGTCTAATTACGCCTATTTATACCTAAACACACTTAACCCTAATAAAACTAATTAAAAATAATAATAATCTGCGGAATCTTCCTTCAAACGGCAACGTTTTGGCTTTATACTTGTCTCGGTAGCGCTACAGGCAAAATGGGGTAGCGCTCCCGAGGCTCTTCGGGTGACCCTTTTTGAACCTTTGAACCCCCACAACGACCGCGTTTTGGTCCTTTAACAACACCGGTAGCGCTACCAGTATTTGGGGGTAGCGCTCCCGATTCCTTTTCTCGTCCTCTTCGGCCGGTTGACCCTTTAAACGACATCGTTCCATTATTTGGTTGTGTAGCGCTACACCATAAGTTGGGTAGCGCTCCTGAACATTCTGGAGGATTTGTAATGGTTTTGGAGCGCTCCTGGACTTTGTGGGTAGCGCTCCCGATGCTCTTAAGTCTTTTCTTCGTGTAACTTGGCCATCACGTCTCTTTTCCACTGCCCCTCTCCTTCACAAGCCCACACAATCATCAAATAGCGCCAAAATTATCCCATTTTTCCTGCAAAATTACCATAAACACCAACACCAACCACGTGCACGAATTAACAGGAAAATAAGAATTAAACCGCTCATCTAATGCGCTAAAACCCCTACTTAGGCGCTAAAACACATGTATTTCACGCGCCTATCACATCCCCCAACTTGAGCGTTGCTAGTCCCTAGCAAGAAAAAGGATAAAGCAAATAAAAAATACGGATAGATCTTTTAAACCCCCGGGCGGCCCCGGTAGGACGAGTAAAGTCTCGTGAGGGTTTTCAGCAGTGATCACTCACAAAACACAGAGGACTCGGACACTTTGAATGCAACCCAACCCAATCAATAACCTCTTAAAACACTACAATGACTGTTAGGCAAGTCAAGGGCAAGATATTTCATCCATGGATAAAGTTAAACAAGTGAGCTCCATACCAAACTTAGCACAAAAATTAATCCTCTCACCTACTATCGGATAGAGAATTTTCAAATGGCATGCGTGAATGAAAACCACATAAAGAAATTTACCAATCTCGAGAACAGTTCACACAACGTTGATAGCCTAGTGTTTCTTTAAGCACACTCCTTCCTTTCCTTTTTTTTTTCTTGATCGTGCAGTGCCGCATCTCTCGGGCTTTCTAGTTTACTCATTAGCGAGCTTTGGGTCGGCTATCTCCAAGCCAAACGGCCTTAGAGCACCAGATTTTAAGAGACCCCTACGGACTTAATTGCTCAAGTCAAAGAGGCTTTATTGAGATCCAAGCTAACCCACATTTAGTGATACTTTCACAAGGTCTATCCATCTTTTGACGTGAACAACACGGTGGGAGCATACCCCGATTGTCCGGTTACTACTCAATGAACGCCCGGATAAGCATTAACAATATAGCACACAACTTATTTTCTTCTTTTTTTTTTTTAGAGGGAGTTCCACAAAAATTTCATCAAACAAGTTAACACATACCAGATTACCAATGACATATGAACCAAACTCGAGACCGGCAAATCATCAAGTGGGACAGTGTGTGTGCGTGAGCATGCTTTCAAGTGACCAAACGCTATCCAATTATAGCTGATACGGGCTAACCAAGTGCTTCCTCAACATCATGTTCACGAGCTTAAGTCTATCCATGAAATCATATCGAGACTCCGACTCACACAACAACCACTATAGTGCTAACTAGCAGCCATCAACCAAGAATAGTTGCACTCAAAGCATCCAAATATATATTATTTTTTTATTTTTATTTTTTGAAATCAAAGAAAAGAAAAGAAAAAGAATGAACGCAGTACACCCTCCCGCAACTTGAAAGATGCTCTGTCCTCAGAGCTAGAGAACAGGAAAAATAAGGAGAACAAGAGAAAAGAGTGGACCGAAGGGTGGTAGCCAACCACCTATGACCTCGGCCGCTGTTTGAGGAATTTTTCGCCACCGCTTCCTTTCGTCATTGGCAGAACTTTCAAGAGTCGCTCCTTCGGCCCCCCTTACGAGACCACAGCTAGTCACACAAGACCGCGACAAGGCTTTTTGGACTAACAACCGCCACACATAGTGGCACCCATGGCTTTCGGCTCCTGAATGCCTCAATCACCCCGTCGGTGAGATCTAAACTGCCAAGGCTAGTGTGGTAGCACTTCCCCTGCAATAAGATTCACCTGCCAACTACCTACTAAGAGCAAATGACATCAGCACGCCCGGCTCGTGTTATCCGGGCTCCACAAAAACAAAATAAAAAAAAATACGCCACCACGCATTCACGCAGCCTCACGTGTCATACTTTTCTCCCCACGCCTTCCCTCAACTTGAAGGAAGGTGTGGATGGCTATACAAGACCATCAAGACAATTTTTGGAGCAAATAACAGAACAACTGAAATCAATGACAGAAAAAAAAATAACATGAATGAAATGACACACGATTGTCCTTCCTAACCGGGACCCTTATATAAAAAATTGTCAAAGCGCTCGTGCACTTGTGCCCCTATCAAACTTACCTCCTCTACCTCCTAATCATCCTCCTCAAGAGTATTAACACTATACACATCCACCTCTAACTTCTCCTCGCCAACAGATAACTGAACCCTGCCAGTCTTGCAATTCATAACGGCATTGGAGGTGGCTAAGAAAGGACGACCTAGAATTATGGGAGTTTTCTCTAACACATCAGGATTTAGGCAAGTGTCTAAAACAATAAAATCAGCAAGAAATCGGAACTCACCTACCTGAATTAAGACATCCTCAACTACCCCTTTGGGCACTCTTACACTCCTGTCCGCCAACTGCAGTGTGACAGGAGTAGGTCTCAGATCGCCTAGGCCTAGTTTCAGATATACCGAATAAGGGAGCAAATTAACACTTGCTCCTAAATCCAGCAATGCCTTGTCGAATGTCTGGCCTGCTATATCTATGGTGATGGTGGGACACCCGGGATCCTTACACTTGGCAAGAATCTCGGTCTCAAAGATGGAACTCACCAGCTCTGTTAAAACCACCTTCTTCCTATCCTTAGGCTTTTTCGTGCAAAGGTCCTTCAATACCTTAGCGCACTGGGGAAAAGACTCAATTGCCTCCATCAAGGTGATAGGAAACTGCACTCTCTTAAAAAGGTCTAACATGTTAAAGTTCTCTTTGTGTTTAAGTTTCACCGCCAGCCTTTGGGGAAAAGGCGCTGCAGTCACAGCTGGCGGTGTCAGAGTCGTGGGGGCCGCAACTACAGGCTTCACCATATCAGATGACTCCTTCTCTACTTTCACATTCCCACTCCGGTCATTACCACTATCAGGATTCGCTTGTGGTGCAACAACCAACTCCGGGGGTGGTGTTGGTTTTTGCTTAGGAATTATGGTCTTATCAATCTTTTTCCCGCTCCTAAGAACGGTGACTGACTTAGCTTCTTCCTGATACGGGTTCTGAACATTAGGACCTGAAGAGTTACCCAAATATTGGACACCCGCCGCACTACCCTGAGATGGAAACCTACCCCTTTCTTGACTCAATTGACTAACTACCGCAGTGAGTTGCGACATTTGGGTTTTAAGGGCCCCAATTTGTTGCCTAGTTTCAGTCTGAAATGACATCTGGGCCTGCATAAGGGAGTTGACTGTGTCCTCTAACTTCTGTTCACGGGCAGTCACCTGATTATAACCTGGGGGAGGACCACGGGTGGATGGACCTACCCCCTTACCTGGCTGTGGTTGATACTAATAAGGGATAACTTGGCCCTGAGGGGGCCTGGTCAACTGGGCCTGTTGATATTGCTGTGGCGGAGGTAGCGCAGGGGGTTGCGCTTGACCTCCATTCACAGGTCTAGGATCAGACCACCCAAAGTTAGGATGAGAAGAGGTTCCCGCATTATAAGTATTACTATAGGGATCCCATACCTTGACTGCATTCACCTCTTCCTGGTTATATTGACTCGCCCCCTTGGCGGCTATAAAACCAGGACAAGCAGTCGCTAAATGTCCCTTACACTCACACCACACGCACACTTCCTCTACGGTCACCTCATGCACAGGTCTGGTCTGCCTAAACTCTAATTCCTCTAACCTTTGCGCCATCTTCTCAACCTGAGCCTGAAGATGCTGGTCACGAATTGTGACGGGAATAACAGTGGACCCAGAAGGTCTAGATCGCTCAAACTCGGATGGTTCTAACGCCCTCTGCCTGTCGGCTTGGTCGTCAAAGAAATCCCAAGCCTCTTCCGCTCCTTTAGACAAAAAATCATCCCCTTTACAGGAGTATTCTAAGTGTTGGACAGTCTCAGGGGTAAGACCCAGGTGGAAAAAACTGACTAGCTGAATTTTCTCAAAACCGTGTTGAGGTACCTTTAAGAGCAATTCCTTGAATCGCTCCCATGCTCTCAGAAAAGACTATCACGTCCCTGTCTAAACCCTTGAATTTGACGCCTAAAACTTTTGGTTTTACCCTCAGAAAAGTATTTCTTATAAAAGGCATCACGCACTTGTGCCCAAGTGGTAAGGGAACGAGGTTTAAGGATTCGAAACCAGGTAAGAGCACTATCTTTTAAAGTGGCCTCAAACAGCTTGAGGCAGGCAGTCTCATATTGGGTACTAGTCGCAAGGTTGCGAACCAATCCCTCAAACGTACGCACATGCTCGTAGGGGTCATCACACTCTCTCCCATAAAAAGTGGGAAGGCTATTTAAGACATCGGGTTTCACTGTGTAAGCATTTCGTGCCTCAACTGTTTCTGGAGGGAACACTATGGGTCCGGGGAGAGTAGTCCTCTCAGGGTGTAAGTATTGCCTTAAGGACTGAGTCGGAATCACTGGTTGGTCACCCATCTCTTCTGACTCGGTATCTGACTGGAAAAGTGGGTTACTGACTGACTCAAAGGTTAATTCTACATTAAGACTGCTAATAGGGACAGACTCTGACTGATGTTCAACTGACTCTGACTCTGAACTTAACGACGATGAACTATCGAACTCAGGTTGACTCGATCCAATTTCTCTACGGACCAAACGATTAGTCGGGTCACGATAATATAAGGGATCCTGGATAGAAGGCACTTTCCTTCGACTACCTATGACTACTAATTTAAGACTCACTAAATTTGATCACACGTCGCCGTCCCCGGCAACGGCGCCAAAAATGCTTGACCGACTGGGTATCTAACAAATAAAGACTAAAAATACGCCCCAAGCGTAGGACTGACTATCGGTGTAGCAAGATAATCCGGAAGTACCGGAGTCGAACCACAGAGACGACCGACGGTGATAGACTCAAACTTAGTGAAATCTAGTTAAATTGGCTCTAGGTAGCCACCCTTTGTTTGGATTGGATTAGTTTAACACGCTAAAATTTAATTGAATTTACTAATGAATTAAAGGAGAGCACAGCCGTGGGGATTCGGCGTCCGGAATTCATCTAATTAACGTTCACTCGGGCCACAAGTAATGGTTTAGTTGATTTTAGATTTTGAGAAATCGGATTCTAACAAATGCGCACCGCTTGTTACCAGTCCCGTGCGCATTCGGAATCCGGCAATGCCTGGGTTTTGTTTGCTAGAAAAACGTTTCTTTTACCTAAAATTGCGTCAAACACAATTAGTTCGACCCGAGGTAAACACCAATTAAATTAACCACGGATTTCAACGCCCCGCGGCCATGCTCAAGACGACTACTCACACCTGACGAAAAACATAATAGATAGCTTCCTAGATCGGAACATGATCACCTTAAGGAACAATAGATAAAAACCAAGCAAGGATCTATAACAAACCAATGATTACGAACAACTTTAATGAAGGCGAAAATAGCATAAACGTTACCGGAGTGCGATTAAATTAAAAATAATAATAATCCGCGGAATCTTCCTTCAAACGGCAACGTTTTGGCTTTATACTTGTCTCGGTAGCGCTACAGGCAAAATGGGGTAGCGCTCCCGAGGCTCTTCGGGTGACCCTTTTTGAACCTTTGAACCCCCAAAACGACCGCGTTTTGGTCCTTTAACAACACCGGTAGCGCTACCAGTATTTCGGGGTAGCACTCCCGATTCCTTTTCTCGTCCTCTTCGGCCGGTTGACCCTTTAAACGACATCGTTCCATTATTTGGTTGTGTAGCGCTACACCATAAGTTGGGTAGCGCTCCTGAACATTCTGGAGGATTTGTAATGGTTTTGGAGCGCTCCTGGACTTTGTGGGTAGCGCTCCCGATGCTCTTAAGTCTTTTCTTCGTGTAACTTGGCCATCACGTCTCTTTTCCACTGCCCCTCTCCTTCACGAGCCCACACAATCATCAAATAGCGCCAAAATTATCCCATTTTTCCTGCAAAATTACCATAAACACCAACACCAACCACGTGCACGAATTAACAGGAAAATAAGAATTAAACCGCTCATCTAATGCGCTAAAACCCCTACTTAGGCGCTAAAACACATGTATTTCACGCGCCTATCACAAGGTCTCAAGTAATTTTTTAAATGTTAATTGAATAAATTGTCAGTAATTTATTTTAATCAACGGGTATCTGTAATCTTAACGTGGAGAGATAAATAAGCATTTAATAACTTGGAGCTCGAAATATAATTTTGAGATATGGGAAGAAAATGCAATTATAATTCTGTAGTAATATGAATTATAATTTGTATAATTCAAAATTAATCCAGATTGGACTAGGAATCCCGAATTGTATAGGAAGCTCAACCCATACTTCTCCTAGGGGTCCCTATTGTAATCTATATAAAGACAGTTATGCCTTCTAGGTCAGACACAATCTGATATTCAAAAGATTGAGAGAAGTTCTGTGAAGGCAAGGAGATCACGATTTTGAGCCCACCCTCAGTACATGATCGAGGTATAATAGGATTACAGTAGAAGATCTCGAGGTCAGTTGAGCAAGATCATTCTAGCACTGCTGAAGGTTCGATCCGGATTACACTGCAAAGATAATCGAGATCAAACTAGACAGATCTCGAAGGTATAAACCCTAATTCTGCCTAGTGGGGTTTCATAATTGTTTGTTGCATAAATTCTATGCGTTCATAACTGGATCTTGGAAATCGATCTCTAACAGCGCCGACCAAAATTAAGGTGCATACTAAAGTTATTTATTGGTTCAAGATTTGTTTTACAATCGCTTTATCGAGAATAAAGTTATTTACTATCATTAACAATTCGTCATATATACAAAAATACATTCTTTATCGATTTTTTCATATCTAATTTATAGGTGATACGTTATTCAGCGGTTTTATAATATTTACTTGCCTCTCTATGCAAGTAAAAAAATAGAAATTTATTGTTGAAAATGGTAGTGCATAGTTAGAGCTAAGGCATTTGAATTGCAAAAGTTAATACACGAGTATTTGGGTCTACAATGGCCAAGGGAACGTTAGCATAGTACGTTATTGTCACGCCCTAGATTTTCAATATAATATACCATAATATAATATTTTGAAATGTCACAAGTTTCTCTAGTAAAACCCGATCGTTTCATTCACAAATTGTCAATAAAAATCAAGTTTAAGTTATGTTACAAACCAAGAGGCAATCCTGACCCAATTCACCAAAATACCATATCAAATTATAGGGGTTACATTCTTTTTAATCACGAAAGATGATAAAATCTAAGTTACATTACATGTTAAGGAAGATATCTAAGATTAATTATAGTAAATATTGTAAATCTGTAATTAGTTATTTGCTTCCTATTATAGTTTGGTTTCCTTGATTGTAGGCATTAGATTAGGATCATTCGTTGATTGTAGGCATTAGATTAGGATTAGGAATGTATCTGTTTCCTATATATATTTTGTAACCCTAGCATTCGGTGAATATATGTGAAAAGCATCCTGCTATATCACGTTTCTATATGGTATCAGAGCAATCGATCTGGGCAAACCACGACAGAAATCTAAACCCTAGCAACCATAACCATGGGTGACAAACCAGACAAGTCAACCTCTTCAGGCATGACTTTACATCAGAAGTGGGAAAACCCTAACCATCCACTTTTTCTTCACCACTCGGATCAGCCTGGCGCCATCCTTGTGCCGCAGCCACTCGTGGAAGACAACTATGGCACATGGGTGCAATCCATGACCATGGCCTTAATGGTCAAAAACAAGTTAGGGCTGGTCGATGGAACAATCACAAAGCCAACTGATGCGCAGGTTGAAGAATTACAGCAATGGAACCGATGTAATAATCTGGTGAAAACATGGTTCCATGTCAAAAGACATCTCAGGAAGTGTCATACACTGCAAGGACGCGCGGCAGATGTGGCTTGACCTACAAGAAAGGTTTTCTCATGTGAATATCGTTCAACTGTTTCACATAGAAAACGAAATTCACAATTGCGTGCAAACCAACATGACGGTGAGTTCTTATTTCACCAAACTCAAAAGCCTTTGGGATGAACGTGATGCCCTATGTTCAATCCCGACGTGCCATTGCGAAGCAAGGAATGAAGTAACATCATATGTGAAGACTCAGAAAACAATGAAGTTCCTCATGGGTTTAAGTGACTCATATGCTACGGTTCGTAGCAACACCCTCTTGCTGGACCCATTGCCAACTGTTAACAAAGCTTATGCGCTTGTTCTTCACCATGAGAAACAAGTTGAGGTGTCAAACGGAAAAAGCAGCACCATGCAACCTGAGGCTGCCGTGTTTTCAGTGAAAGGTGTGGGTCGAGAACCTGAGACAGAAGATGGTGGCCAGCGATGCTCCAAATGCAACAAGACCAATCATAGCACCAAGAATTGTCGTGCTCATCTCAAATGTACATTTTGTGGTTGGAAGGGACACACTTTCGATTTCTGCCGCAAACGAAAGGCAGCGGCTGAAACTGACCAAAGTCGGCCTTCCAAGGGCAACCAGGTCATGGGTCGTGACAAGAAGGACACAATGCCCAACTTTCCCTTTTCTCCGGAGGACTGCAAGCAGATTCTTCAGCTTTTGAACAAGAGCAAATCCTCTTTCGCTTTCGCTAATCAAGTGGGTAATTCTTCCAATCATGAAGAACTTTCAGGTAAAGCATTTTCCTTCATGTGTAATGGAAAGAAAACCATTTGGATTTTGGACAGTGGTGCCACAGACCACATCGTATGCAGTCCTGAGTTTCTCACGTCCTCAAAACGTGTTGAAAATCATAGTGTTGAATTACCAAATGGTTCCCTTGCTACCGTAACCCATGTCGGCCAAGTGGTGTTCTCTCCCAACCTTATCCTTGACAATGTTTTATGTGTTCCCTTGTTTAGGCTAAATTTGATATCTATTAGCAAATTAGCCTATGATTCCCTCTACATCACCATTTTTCTCAAACAATTTTGTGTCATACAGGACCTACGTTCGGGGAAGATGATTGGGACGGGAATTGAACGAGAGGGACTCTACTATCTCGAACTACCAAGGAAGGGATCTTGCAACACCATATCCACCATGAGCTCTCCTTTTTGGCACCAACGCCTTGGGCACCCATCATCTAAAGTGTCCTCATTACTTCCATTTGTGCACAATAAATCGTGTGATTCCAATCAATGTTTAATTTGCCCATTGGCTAAACAAAACCAGATTGTCTTTTCCCTTGAGTTCTATATCTACTCGTTCATGTTTTGAATTAATACATATTGATATTTGGGGTGGTTATCAAGTTCCTTCCCTCTCAGGTGCAAAATATTTCCTCACCATTGTAGATGATTACACACGGTGCACCTGGGTTTACTTGATGAAACACAAATCTGACACACAAGCTCTCCTTGTTCAATTTATACACATGGTTGAGAATCAATTCAACACAACAGTTAAGGTGATTCGAAGTGATAATGGTCCCGAGTTCAAACTTGTCTGTTTTTACGAACTCAAAGGGATCCTTCACCAAACCAGTTGTGTCGACACACCACAACAAAATGGTGTTGCTGAACGCAAACACAGACACCTGTTAAATGTTGCACGAGCCCTCCTTTTTCAAGCCAACCTGCCTAAACAATTTTGGGGGGATGTCATTCTCACTTCGGCCTATCTCATTAACCGTACACCCACACCTCTTTTTCAAGGGAAAACACCATATCACAAGTTGTTTAACACAGCACCAAATTACATGCATTTACGTGTTTTTGCCTGCTTATGTTTTGCATCAACCCATGCACAAAAACCCTCTAAATTTGATCCTCGTGCACGACGATGTATATTTCTTGGGTACTCCCATGGTCAAAAGGGTTATCGCTTGTTTGATCTCACACTTAGACAGATTTTTGTGTCCCGGGATGTCACCTTTTTCGAAGACCATTTTCCCTATCAATTACCTCCTACTTCCGCTGCTTTTTCTACCACTCCTCCTCCACTTCCCATAGAACCTTACTCGCCATCTTTTGATACATCACCTCCTCCCTTCCCTCCACCTCCCATAGAACCTTCTCCTGAAATAGGACCTTCTCCACCTGTTGAAACCCCCTCGCCTCCCTCACCTGCACCACCGCCACCCCGTCGTGGCACACGCCCTACAAAACCCTCCTCTTTCTTGCAGGATTTCCACGTCGAGACCTCTCTCCCGTCCCGACATGCTCCTTCCTCGAATCTGGTTCAGGTCTCAGGTACAACTCACCCTTTGTCTCATTACCTATCTTACAATCGCCTTTCTCCCATGCATAAACATTTTGTCACTAACGTTACCACTATCCGAGAGCCTACCACTTACCTGCAGGCTGTCCAAAATCCACAATGGCGTGACGCCATGAAACACGAAATTGCTGCTCTTCAGGCCAACCATACTTGGTCTCTCGTTCCTCTTCCCCCTCGAAAAAGGGCAATTGGGTGCAAATGGGTGTACAAGGTTAAGCTTAAACCTGATGGGAACATCGAGCGTTACAAAGCCAGGTTGGTTGCCAAAGGCTATAGCGAAATAGAAGGGGTTGACTACCGTGAAACTTTTGCTCCAGTTGCCAAGTTAACCACTGTTCGTGTGCTCCTTAGTGTTGCGGCTGTGCGTCAGTGGCATTTGCACCAACTCGATGTCAACAACGCCTTCTTGCATGGTGATCTTGATGAGGAAGTGTACATGCAATTACCTCCTGGCTTCGGTCGAAAGGGGGAGACTCGTGTATGCAAGCTGCACAAATCCTTATATGGTTTAAAGCAAGCCTCTAGACAATGGTTCATTAAACTTTCCAATGCTCTCAAGGCTGCTGGATTTCATCAATCGTGGTCTGATTATTCTTTGTTCGTCCGAAGTCAGCACGGTAACTTCATTGCTTTGTTGGTATATGTTGATGATGTAATTTTGGCAGGAAATAATCTCCAAGAAATTGAAGCAACGAAAAAGTTCCTCTCGCAATAATTCAAATTGAAGGACTTGGGACAACTTAAATATTTCTTGGGGATAGAGGTTGCACGGTCTAACAATGGCATCACCTTATGTCAACGAAAATATGCATTGGATATATTAGATGATGCGGGAATTTTGGGTGCTAAACCTTCACGATTTCCTGTGGAGCCAAACGTTTCTCTCACACAGGCAGAAGGAGAACTTTTGGTTGATGCTTCATCCTATAGAAGGCTTGTGGGTAGGTTGATCTACCTGACTATAACGAGGCCGGACTTAGCCTACGCTGTGCATATGTTAAGCCAGTTTATGGAAAAGCCTAGACAACCACATCTTGAAGCAGCACACAAAGTTCTCAAATACATCAAGAGTGCACTAGGACAAGGCATATTTTTGCCATCCAAGGGATCCTTGCAGTTAAGGGCATTTTGTGACGCTGACTGGGCTAGATGCAAAGACACAAGAAGATCGATAACAGGTTATTGTGTTCAACTTGGTCAAGCACCGATATCCTGGAAAACAAAGAAGCAAACCACTGTCTCTCATTCTAGTGCAGAAGCCGAGTACCGTTCCATGGCAGCCACATGTTGTGAGATCACATGGTTAAAGAACATCTTAAGAGACTTAAAGGTGAGTCATTCACAACCAGTCATGTTGTTCTGTGATAACCAAGCAGCCATATACATTGCTTCGAACCCGGTGTTTCATGAACGGACAAAGCATATAGAGATTGACTGTCATTTAGTGAGAGAAAAGGTTCAAGAAGGACTGATTCGTACGGCATACATACGCACAAATGACCAACCAGCAGACATCTTCACCAAGCCGTTGGGTTCCACACAATTTGAAACATTGCTCAGCAAGTTGGGTGTCATTAACATACACTCCAACTTGAGGGGGAGTGTTAAGGAAGATATGTTAGATTAATTATAGTAAATATTGTAAATCTGTAATTAGTTATTTACTTCCTATTATAGTTTGGTTTCCTTGATTGTAGGCATTAGATTAGGATCATTCCTTGATTGTAGGCATTAGATTAGGATCAGGAATGTATCTGTTTCCTATATATATTTTGTAACCCTAGCATTCGGTGAATATATGTGAAAAGCATCCTGCTATATCACGTTTCTATATTACATATTTCAAAAATGTGTTCGTAAAGATGCCAAAATAACTCCTTCCAAATATATCTTCCAAAATGTATGTTATCTCATGCATTTCATGCTAAATCTTCAGGACGGTACCTAAAAAAATGAAGGGGTTGAGCTACAAAAGCTAGTAGAGATATCTACAACAATATTATATGAACATGAAATCATATGGTACACAAACAAGGATCGAATGACATAGACGAGAATATACATGTGGTATAAGACAAAACATGAAAAGTATACTCAACGACCCATAATACCATTTCGTTTTCAACTAACTGTTTCATCCTTTAGCACCCATGTATCCCACTTATAATGCGTAACTTACTATGTTCTGGCTTGAGTGAATAGTTATAACATGGGTTAAACCCTTGAGTTCAAATAATCCAAAACCTGAGCACCTAAGCCGGGTGGTCCAAGTTTAATTCCATCGGACTAGCCGATCAAAGATTGTGCGTCAGTTCTAGGCGACTTCTCGAGCCCCTAAATCATCAAAATAATGGGTTGTTAACCCATAAGTCTGTGGCACTTTATCCCACTCAAGTTTACAAACTATGTACCGATGAATTGTTAATGATCCAGTTGCTACAGATCACGCAACACGCCCAAAATCGCCAAGCTGGCATTCAACACAAGGTTCACTAATCCAAAGTCCAATGACTTATATCTGATTCGAATCAATTCAAGTGTCATGACTCACTCAACACATTTCACGTTTCAACTACTTACCATTCTTACCAAATAAGGAGTAAGCTCACATATAAAACACATATATTTAAGATAGATTGTTCTTCACAAATACTCTGACTCTATCAAGATAATCTATGTAGTACTTTCAAGTAACTACTATGCCATTCTCAACATATTAAATTGAAATTCCAACGTTTAAAATTATCAATTTCCTTAGGTATAATATTTTCAACATATCAAATCAAACTCCAAACCCATTAATCTATTTAATTCATTTTACAACTCACGAGTTTCATCAATCCATCATCTTCGAGTGTCGGTCATTATCCCTACCACACCTTTCAAAGGTGGCTAGTCAAATTGTGTCATCTCTTAGCACTTCTCTTGGTAAAGGCTGTCAACATTAATTCATCTCACAATACTAGTTCATCACCAATTAATCTATTAACGGCTCATGTTATCCCTCAGTGTATCACTTCTTACCATCAGGTCAACATCCCAATCCATGTATCCACTTCCAATGTCATTCCCAACACATCACCCAATGGTGGCTAGCCAGGCCAGTCATCTCCCAGCACACTCTCATAGGGGTTAGAAATATAGTTTATAGTATAGCACACTTCCGATGGAGGCTAATCAAGTTATCCTCGTAAGCTACCAGTTTATAAATGTAAGTTCGCATCTCAATTTTAAACATCAAATTATTTTCACAAATGAGATCACAGGAGTAAAGAACCAACATTAAGTAACTTCACAATGATCATTCATAATCCCTAAACCTATTTTATGCATACCACGGTTCACGTGCATCATCAATGTATTCTCATTGAGTGTCAAATTGTCACACCTGACATTCTCCCGAATGGCACCAGTCTATAGCATTCCTAGCACTTCCCGAAAGGTGTCTAGTTCAATCCTCCTAGCATTCCGAAAGAGTCTAATTCAAGTCGTGCCTAGCATTTCTGAAGAATTCTAGTCCACATCTTGCCTAGCATTCCCAAAGGATTCTAGTTCAGTGTTCATGCATGTTACGTGCCTCATTTCCATCAACGCATATTACACAAATATCCACACAAGACCAAAAATTCATTGTTATCATCTAACAATATCATGAATGAACTCAAGACTAAAGGCTAAAGGTGAGTCATGTTATGTAGTAACGTGACTAACATCAACAAGGTTCGACTAAAGGCTAAAGGTGAGTCATGTTATGTAGTAACGTGACTAACATCAACAAGTTCATTATGGAGTCATCTATCATACTTCATCGCTCATAAATCCAATCAGTTATATTTTCGTTTCATCTTGATTTTTATACCTTTCAATCTAATAGGAGACTAGTTTATCACTCTTAGCATTCCCTTCAGGGAATCTAGTGTTGGAAAGATTTGAATTAGAGATTGTCTCCTAAAGTTTGAATTGGTTGATGAGTGGTATGGTATGTCCCATGATAATTTTTGGAGCCTATTTGAACTAAGAAAATAGGCTTCTTTAATATTATGTATAGCCCCTATTGTAATTATAAGAATAGGCCATACGTTTGGTTTATGGCTCACCAAGTGGTGGTTTTAAGATTGCCCCCAATTGGTGCTTCATGGGCCTTTTCTCATGTACCTTTTGACACATTAGTTGTGTCTTTTGGATAAGTCACCAATGATGACTTATGGGATAGCTACCATTTTTCTTTGAAAAGTTATCATTCTCCCTATAAATATGTCCTTTTCATTTCATGCTTGCTATGAAAAAAATTCCTAAAATACTCTTGCATATTGTGAGTCAATTTTTCCTTCATTGAGAGAGTACTGCACATTGGTTCTCCAGGCTCGTAAAATGGAGTGCTACTTTCGCAAGAAAGATTGTTGTATCCTGGGAAGTGAACGCTCATTGACTCTGAGCACCATGGGAGGAGCGAAATTTTCTTTAAGGAAAACGTTTTAGACGTGCCTCGATCTACCCGTTCAGTTTCTTTTGTTCTTCGTGTACTATAAATTTATTGATTCGTATCTGTTCGTGTTATTATTATTTGTTCAAGATAATATACATATTTTTATGTGCTTCCTACAATCTTAAAGCAAATATTCCGTGTTATCTAAAGGCGGGATTAATTCATAGGATTCCCAAATTTTGTGGCTAGTGCTTACCAACAGTGAATTTTTTTTTAATGAATTAAAGTATTATATGCATTTGTTTTTCCACTGAGTCTACTTTAATGGTGGCATATAAATTTTCCACAAAACTGTAAATTGTTAAATATCAGAGGTGTATCACCATAGTAAACTTATTGAATGGCATATTGAAAAATTTATTGGCGTGCATCACTATCTTGTAGTTTTTCAAAACCGGTGATTATATCAGTGATTGTTTGTCAAAATTCTATCTTGTAGTTTTTCAAACCCACTGTTTCAAGGCGTGCACCACTATCTGTTATTCCTAAAATAATCCACTTTGTGAAATTTGGAAAACATATTATATCAGTGATTATTTTAATTGTTTTAACAATTATCTAAAACCAAAACAAGTCACGGGTTACTTCGGTTTCCCTTCCATCTACTGTTGTAGTGGTGTACAAATAAGAATTAAATCTAATTTTAACTTGATCCTAGTCTAAGACAATAGACAACACACACAGAGCCTTGATCAGTCATCTACTGATATAATTGGTTACAACTCTACAGTTATTTGTGTCTATTTGTTACTTCTATTTTAAAAAAAAAAAGTATAAAATGAGGAAGCAAAGTAGGAGTTCTCTTAGAAATATTTTTCGATACGTTATTAAATTTATTTCGAATACAGTCAAGTATTTTTTATTTAATACATTGTTTATCTTCTATTCATAAACATAAATGGCTGATACTGGAAATAAAACTGGTACAAAGACCGGTACGGATATGGATAAAGGGGGCACCATTAACCCTACCCTTACTCCCGTTGTTGCTGCGCCTATTGTTGCACTGGTTCCGATAGTTCCTGTAAATCATGGGGAGAAACCCGAGAAATTCAATGGCACTGACTTTAAGAGATGGCAACAGAAAATGTTGTTTTATCTCACTACATTGAATCTCTCAAGGTTTCTGAACGAAGATGCTCTTGCACTTTCCGAAGATTAGATGGATAGGCAAGCCGTTCGACTGTGGATGCATGGATACATGCAGCTTTTTTGTGCAGGAACTATGTCCTCAATGGCTTGGACAATTCACTTTACAATGTGTATTGTACTAAGAAAACTGCACAAGAACTCTGGGAATTGTTGGACAAGAAATATATAACTGAAGATGTCGGGATGAAAAAATTCGTCGTTGGGTGGTTTCTTGACGACAAGATGATTGATTCCAAGACTGTGATTAGTCAAGATCAAGAACTACAGGTGGTATTGGATGAGATTCATGCAGAAGGAATGTCTCTCAGTGAGTCATTTCAAGTGGTTGCTCTTATTGAAAAATTGCCGCCATCTTGGAAGGATTTTAAAAACTACCTGAAGCACAAATGCAAAGAGATGAATCTGGAGGATTTAATTGTCAGGTTGAGAATCGAAGAGGACAACCGAATTTCGAGAAAGAAAGTGGGCAATCAGTTCATGACTAAGGCCAATGTGGTTGATGTGGTTGAACAGGGGCAACAAAGCAAGAACAAGAAAAGGAAACGTTTTGAAAAAGGTTCGCATTCAGGCATGGGACCAAAAAGTGGTATAAAGAAACCAAAATTCCAAGAAAAATGCTTCAAGTGCGATAAACCAGGACATTGTGCAGCGGCATGTCGTAGAAAGTCACACAACTTCAACAAGAAACCACAGGCTAACATTACCAAAGTGGAAACTCTCTCCGATGATGTTTTTGACTTGAATCTCTCTGCAGTTGTGTCTGAGGTTAACTTGGTGGGATCAAACACCAAGGAATGGTGGGTGGACACTGGGGCCACTCGTCATGTGTGTTTAGATAAGAAAATGTTCTCCTTCTACAAGCCTCTGGAGCATGGGGAGCAACTTTTCATGGGAAACTCTATGATTTCAAAAGTTGAAGGAAAAGGCAAAATGGTTCTGAAGATGACATCTGGGAAGGAACTTACTCTCAACGATGTGCTACATGTTCCAGATATTCGCAAGAATTTGGTGTCCGGATCGTTGCTGTGTAAAAATGATTTTAAGTTGGCGTTTGTTGCTAATAAGTTTGTACTTAACAAAAAATGAAGTGTATGTAGGGAAAGGATATCTGAGCGATGGGCTCTTTAAAATGAATGTGCTGACTATTGTTCCGAGTATCAATAAAATGAACACATCTTTTGCTTACTTTGAATTTTTTAATTTATGGCATGGTAGATTAGGACATGTTAATTTTTATACTTTGCAAAAATTAGTTAAGTTAGAATATTTACCTCAATTTTAAATTGGCACACATCATAAGTGTGAAACTTGTGTGGAGGCAAAATTGACAAAGACATCCTTTCATAAATTTGGAAGAAGCACTGAACTTCTAGAATTAATTCATACAGATTTGTGCGATTTAAAATTTGTGGAATCTAGAGGAGGTAAAAAGTATTTTGTTACTTTTATTGATGATTGTACTCGATATTTCTATGTATACTTGCTAAGAAGTAAGGATGAAACCTTAGAAATGTTCACCCATTATAAAAATGAGGTATAGAATCAACTTAGCAAAAAGATTAAGGTATTAAGAAGTGAGTAATAGAGGTGGCGAATACAAATCTCCTTTCGAGGAAATTTATTCTCAACATGGGATTATTCGCCAAACGACAGCACCTTATTCTCCTCAGCAAAATGAAGTTGCTGAAAGGAAAAATAGAACCTTAAAGGAAATGATGAATGCTCTGTTGATAAGTTCAAGTTTACCACATAACTTGTGGGGGGAGGCAATTCTTACAGCGAACTATATACTGAACAAGTTGCCACATAAAAAAATGGATAGTATACCTTATGAATTATTGAAAGGTCGGAAACCTTCCTTTAAATTCTTACGGATGTAGAGGTGCTTGGCTAAGATAATGGTTCCAGATCCTAAACAGATTAAGATAGGACCTAAACCGTTGATTGTATATTTATTGGTTATGCTAGCAACAGTAGTGCATATCGTTTCTTAGTACATAAGTCTGAGATCACAGATGTCCGCGTTAATACGATCATTGAATCAAGAAATGCATCGTTCTTCGAAGATGTGTTTCCTTATAAAACCACACAAGAACGAAGTCCTGTGAAAAGGACTTATGAAACTATTGTACAAAACAGTGCAAATCAAAAGGATGATAAAGAACCAAGACGTAGCAAGAGAGCTAGAACATCAACATCCTTTGGTCCAGACTTTTTGACATATCCGTTAGAAAATGAGCCCCAAAGCTTCAAAGAAGCAATGTCTACTCCTGAAGCTCCATTATGGAAAGAAGCTATTCATGGAGAAATTGAATCCATCTTGCAAAATCATACATGGGAAATTAATGGATTTGCCACCGTACTCACGAGCATTGTCAAAACAAAAGGTTTTGACTTGAGTATCGTACTGGGTGAGTCCCATTTTTTGAAATATCTTAACAATGGAAGGTACTTCATCTCTACTCTTCAGAGGTTACAAACCTTTAGGATATAAATGAATATTCAAGAGAAAAATAAAAGCAGATGGATCAATTGACAAATACAAGGCAAGACTTGTAGTCAAAGGATATAGGCAGAAAGAAGGAGTAGATTATTTTGATACATATTCACCAATGACAAGGATAACATCCATTCGCATGTTAGTAGCGTTTGCAGCATTGCATAATCTAGAGATACATCAAATGGATGTTAAGACAATATTTTTGTATGGTGAACTAAATGAGGAGATATACATGGAACAACCGGAAGGCTTTATAGTTTCGGGACAAGAGACAAAAGTGTGCAAGCTAATTAAATCCTTATATGGTTTAAAGCAAGCACCAAAACAATGGCATGAGAAATTTGATAATGCAATGATATCAAATTGATTCAAGATTAATGAATGTGACAAGTGTGTTTATATCAAAAACACAAACAAAGGATATGTCCTTATGTGTTTATATGTTGACGACATGCTTATCATTGGTAGTAACAATGAAGTCATTAAAACTACCAAGAGAACGTTGAATAATAAGTTTGACATGAAAGATTTAAGTATTGCTGATGTTATACTTGGGATTAAAATTACCCAAACATCAGATGGGCTTGCGTTGTCTCAATCTCATTATATTGAAAAGATACTTAATAAGTATAATAAGCATGATACTAGTCCAGCAAAAACACCTATTGGTGCTAAGGTCCATCTATTCAAGAATACTGGCGATGGCATATCTCAATTAGAATATTCTCGGATCATTGGCAGTCTAATGTATCTTATGAACCGCACTCGGCCAGACATTACATACTTAGTTAGCAAATTGAGCAGATATACAAGTAATCCAGGGAAAAATCATTGGAAGGCTATAGTTAGGGTTCTTAAATATTTGAGATATACTCAAACTATGGCTTGCACTACACAAGATATCCTATTGTACTAGAAAGGTATTGCGATGCAAATTGGATATTAGATACAAAAGACTTTAAATCCACTAGTAGATATGTCTTTACGCTTGGTGGTGCAGTTGTATCTTGGAAATCTTCTAAACAAACATGCATAGTTAGATCCACTATGGAATCTGAGTTTATAACTTTGGATAAAGTAGGAGAAGAAGCAGAATGGCTTCGTCACTTCTTAGAAGATATTCTAGCATGGCCAAAACCTGTGGCTGTAATTATTATACATTGCGATAGTCAATCAGCAATTGGAAGGACACATAGTAATATGTACAACGGTAAGTCTCGACATATACGTCGTAGACACAATACTATTCGACAATTGCTCTCAAATGGAATTATCGCTCTCGACTACGTAAAGTCAAAGGATAATATTGTGGATCCGCTAACCAAAGGGTTAGATCAAGAGCAAGTACATATATCATCGAGCGGAATGGGGTTAAAGCCTATGAATTAAAAGTCGCTTTAGTGGACACCCAACCTAGTTGACTAGAGATCCCAAGATCTAGGTTCAAAAGGACAATCAAGCTGCGGATGACTTAATAAGATCACTACGGAGGTAACCCTCCAACTCATTCCTATGGTGAAAATAGTGATACCTGCAGCGGTTAGGAAAAGCTTTGCTTTTAATGATTCTTATGTCTCGAAAATTCGAGTAGGATATGGCAGGATATTCTTCATAAGAAATCACCTATGTGAGTAAGAAGTGAGGCCACTTCTATGGGAATTTGAAAGCTGAATTCTCTAACAAACACCCATGAAACCAAGCGATGTTCAAGGCTAAAATGAACACAACCGAAAGAATCACAATGTGTTTAGAAATATTCTGTGTGAAATCTATTGTCTTGATTTACACAAACAGCCGAACAGCTCAAAGCATCACGTCCACGGATTGGCCAGTAAATCCGATAGTATTTCACAAGGGAAGGTTCAAAACCACAAGCTACCTATCCTAGCAGGGAATTTCTATAAGGACTCTCTCAGTAATTGCATTGCACTTGCATCGTTTATCCGGCCAATTTCATTTATATGTGGGATTGTTGGAAAGATTTGAATTAGAAATTGTCTCCTAAAGTTTGAATTGGTTGATGAGTGGTATGATATGTCCCATGATAATTTTTGGAACCTATTTGAACTAAAGAAATAGGCTTGTTTAATATTATGTATGGGCCCTATTGTAATTATAAGAATGGGTCTTTGGTTTATGGCTCACTAAGTTGTGGTTTTAAGATTGCCCCAGTTGGTGCTTCATGGGCCTTTTCTCATGTACCTTTTGACACATTAGTTGTGTCTTTTGGAAAATTCACCAATGATGACTTATGGGACAGTTACCATTTTTCTTTGAAAAGTTACCATTCTCCCTATAAATATGTTCTTTCCGTTCCATGTTTGTTATGGAAAAAATTCCTAAAATACTCTTGCATATTGTGAGTCAATTTTTCCTTCATTGAGAGAGTACTACACATATTGGCTCACTAGGCTCGCAAATTGGCAAGCGAGATCGTTGTATCCTGGGAAGCAAACACTCATCGACTCTGAGCACCGTGGGAGGAGCGAAATTTGCTTTAAGAAAAACGTTTTAGACGTGCCTCGATCTACCCGTTCAATTTTTTTTTGTTCTTTGTATACTGTAAGTTTATTGATTCGTATCTGTTTGTGTTATTATTATTTGTTCAATATAATATACATATTTTTATGTGCTTCCTACATCTAGTTGATACATTGCATTGTTCAAGTGTCCCACGTATGTCACGCGTCACATAGCAATTCCATTTTAACAATCTAAGCTCCCAAGTAATTTACATGTCTCGTAATTATCGTCTTTTAATTTATAACATGTTGTATTGTTATCATTCAATATTAATCCCAAAAATAATCCCAAGGAATTAATACAAAACATCAACTTTAAAGTCAATAACTCGAATTACCGATAATAGTAAAAAATATGAAACATGGAATTTTTGATAATACGAGCACTACTACTGGTAATACAGGCACTACTATCGGTAATACAGAACACTGTTCAAAATGAAGTACATAATTACCGATAATATAGACACTACTATTGGTAATACTGAGCACTGCCTAAAAATAAAACACAGAATTACCTGTAATATAGAAACTACTACCGATAATAGTAGCTGCTGACCGAAACTGCGAGATTTTTTTGCAGATTTTTTCCAACTTCTATTTCCGAGTTCCAAACCAACAACCCAATTCATAAACCACTAAAAATAAGTCATACACACATAAAAGAGGTAAGAGATCCCTACCTCGAGTATCGGATCGAATGATTTGAGCTCCCTAAAGCAAGCCCTAGCTCTAATGGTAGATGAACTTCAAGCAAACTCCCTCCAAGTGAAATGAGTGTGAAATAACTTAAGAGATCAACCATATATGAAGTTTCTATGGTGGATCTAGGTTGAATCGAATATCTAAGGAAGTATGAGTTTGGGAGGCACAAGAGAGAGAGAGAGTCACGGAAGTTGAGAGAGAGAGTAGATAAGAAAAATTGATTTTTTTTCAAAAAAAATCTGATGTATAGCTCTTAAAACTCCAATCACACTCACACCTTCCAATTACAACACATGCTACCCACAAGTACATTGTTTAACATACACATACATGAACCCCAAATCATTATATGTGCATAAAACAAATCTTAAATTGAATTCCAAATCCTCACAGTTGTTTTGCAAACGTCTCATATTTACAGTCTATTTTGTATATTATTACATTGCATTACAAATAGTACATATAGCAGGTAGCACACGTCCATATATTTTTATTGCAATTGGCAAATTTTCATTATTTTTATTTACTCCTCTCAATTATTGGTCTTTCTTAAAATCATTCCTTATATTAAAAATTCACAAGTTGTTTTTAGATTTTGTATCGTTACATCAACTCTTCGGATCTTTAAGTATGTACTTTTGTCTAGGCCAATGCGCTCGTGCTAGTTAAGGATAAAGGTTTGTTGAGTTGGCTTTCAAAAATTGAAAATCCCAATGGACGAGGGATTTATAGAGATATGTAAATCCATGTTTTATTAGTTTTCTCCTTACTCCATGTTATTTTCTTCAGTCTAATGTGCATTTGTGTGGGCTTACGCGATGAACTTATTAATTTGTCAAAATTTTCAAATTCTTAAATTGTGTTTGAATTTATCGCACAATTATAAGATTCATCACAAAACATTACAAAATAGAATTGATACAAATCCCTAAAATTATGATCAAAACTAATCGAAGAAATTAGATAATTAGAGCAAGGAAAATATGTATTGTGAGATAGATAGAAGTCACAATTGTCTCTTAAAAAGTAGGGGCGGATGCATATGAGGACAAGTAGGGTCAAATGATCCCACTCAATTGAAAAATAACCCCTATAATGTATATATATTTTGGTTATTTTGATAATTTTCCCTACATGTCCCTTGCTCTCTCTAGTCTCTTTTTATGGATTGACCCGAAACTCATCCTAACCTTATGCATTTGAAACAAATAAGTATATCATTATATTTAGAAAATTCAATGAGTCATATCCATCACTTTTCATCCCTTAAATCAAAACTTTAAAAATTTAACTTTTTCTATACTTAAAAAAAATTTCAAATAACGAAAATTTTCAGAATATAAGAACACTATCCCAATTCCTACTTAATGACTACTCCACACGTAACCAACCCTAGATCATCCTGTTGAACCCTTATGTATCATCCATTATTGTAAGTTCATATCTTATTCCATGATTATCGTCCTAGGAATTTCTTTGCGAGTTAAAATCATGCGATTATGCCTATGTGTCCATGGCTTATTTTATCTCCTTGTTTTGCTTTGTTAAAACTTGCATCTCCATCACATTACCATACCATCATGTGTCTAGTTGTTTGAACAAAATTTAGATGGAGTCAACAATTAACGTTTTGAGGTTAGTACAAATGACACCCGAGGTTTTGATACTAATCATGGAAAGTCACGAGCTTTGTAACGACAATTAAAATTTTGAGAAACTCTTATACTTGATGACTCAAGTTTTGACTTACTCCTTGGGGAGATGTGTTGGGATGTCTTTAACCGAGATATCTATTTTAGTCGAACTACGCCTGTTACCACCGGGTTGTGTCTTAGAGTCAAGTCGATCATGTCTCATGTACTAAGCAAAGTTATATTGTGAACCGGTTATATTCATAAGCCGTATTGGATACACTGATCATCATAGGGGTCGAGATCATATCGGTCAAGAATATCATGACACCACCTTGAAAATAAAATTTTGATGACAGATAACGCTTGTGTTGACCCAAACCTTGGATTTTGAAAGGGATTTTTGGGCACTTATGAAAATTGGTCATACACGTGTGTCAGAAATATAGAAACAAGTCATAGTATTTGACCTGAGGATATATTGTCGGCATTTCATTTATTTACTGCACTTACTTATTTAATACTTTTGTCTTACCGTTTAGCATGATTATGTCGCACTCTAATTATGTCACACTCTAATTATGTTCATAATACTTGATTAACTGCTAATACTATCTTCATGATCATGCATCATATGATCAATTACATAAATTTAGGAATACGGGTAGGTTTTATTTGTTGAGCCTCAATTGCTCATATGGTACAATTTTTTATCCCCGACCTTTCATCCCAGGTGTTGAAGATAACATTGTCGAGCCCGCTTTTGTTAGATACCAACGACAGTACTTTCGAGGAAGACATCATAGCTCCATAGTTCACCTAGATTTATTCAAGCTTTTATTTTGATATCTTTAATGTAATTTTCCTCTAAGTTGGATGATTGTAAGCAAACTATATTTTGACTAAGCAATGAAAATGTAGTTAACTTTTGATAAATTATTTTAAATTAATATCTTCGAAATTTGGGGCGTTTATATATATATATATATGTTTTAGCTGATTTCTCGCATGTAGCCTTAAAAATATGTTTTAAACACATTGAAGGGTTTGGATCATTAAAATCTAATCAAGAATAAAAAGTTTGAATGTTCGTTTAATATTGGTCTAAAAAAGTGTTGGTCCATATAGTCTTTCCCTATATATATATATATATATATATATATATATATATATATATATATATATATATATATATATATATATCATCCAAGGGCTGGGGTGAGTTCACTTAAAAAGCGGGTTAATTTTCCAAATGGTTCACGGATCCAGGTTACCTAACAAGAAAACAAGTTAAATGGATTTAAAAGACCAACAAACACAGTAAACCCACAACCTCATATCTCTCTCTGCCCGACTCTCTCTCTCTCTCTCTCTCTCTCTCTCTCTCTCTCTCTCTCTAGCCAATTACCTCCCCTCGCCGGACCTCCCCGCACAGAGCTCCTCCCTCGTCGGATCGTCATAGCCAACAAACACAGTAAACCCTCACCACCCACAACCTCAGATCTCTCTCTCTCTCCCCCCGATTCTCTCTCTATCCGGACTCCTCGCTCACCAGACCTCCCCTCGCCGGATATCCCCTCGCCGGACCTCTCAGGTAATGTTAAAAAATGCTTCTAAAGTTTCATGACTATGGTTGGAAATGGAAACCCTTAAATAAGTTATTCTACTATGGGATCCCACCAAACTTTTGCTTGTAAAGCTCTATGACTATGGCTGGACATGGGATTCTGCTCATGAGGAGGACCCAGACATTAGGTATTGCATATGTCAAAGTTTTATGATATTTAATTTTAGAGTTGTTTTATCAGAAAAAAATTCTATATTCTTTATTTTAGTATGTCTTGTGGAGAACCCAGAGTGGGACAGCTTCAAAAAGGGCAGAAATTGGCACAATGCACACTACAATACTAGGGACATGTTCGAAAAAGGGGAACAATCACATGTCTTTTTTTTAATTGAACCCACTTGATTAACTTACGATTTAGTCCATATTTATTTTTTCACATGTCTTTGTTAACAGTTTAATGCCTTATTTTTCGAATGTACTCCTATTAAAAATTGTACTTTTTTTAGATGATGGACTCTTCTGATGATGTAGAACAATTGTCGCCATCACCGGTTCAACCACTAGAATCCTTAGGTAATTCTTCTGAATTCGTTTATACTACTCAAGTGAAGAGCAATTTGATACCTCAAATTGCACAAGAGTTTGAAAATCTAGAAGACGTCCATCTTTTTTACAACAATTATGCTAGAGAATCCGGATTTGGTACACGGGTTCATTCAAGCAAAAGAAGTAGGGATAATAATGAAATCATATGGAAGGAGTATGTTTGTTGCAAAGAGGGATTAGTGTCGTTCAAAATCCCGTACACAATGTACGGCCTCAGGGGACAATTAGAGAGGGGTGTGGTGCAAAATTGTCGGTTGTGAAGGACCGGTCAAACGGAAAGTTCATTGTATCCCAATTTATCGAGGGTCATAGTCACCCTCTCACGACATCGAAGCGGGTGCATTTGTTGCGATCACATCGTAAAGTGTCAGCTGCAAAAAAGCATTGACACAACAACCTGCAGCTGCAAATGTGCCAACCCACCAACAAATGAGTATCTTAGAGTTGCAATCTGGAGGTCTTCAAAATGTGAGATTTTTAGAACAAGATCTTTATAATATCGAAAGGGATAGGAGGAAAACGTTAGTCAGACTGATGCCAATATGTTGTATGAACATTTTTTGATTGAGCAAAAAAAATTCCGGTTTTACATTCACTTTTGGGGAAGATCACGATGGGAGGATGACTCATTGCTTTTGGGCCGATGCGGCCTCTAGAAAGTCGTACCAATAATTTGGCGACGTGGTGGTGTTCGACACAACTTACAACACAAACCGATATTCTCTGATATTCGCACCTATATTAGGGGTTAACCACCATGGGCAGACAACGATGTTTGGATGTAGGTTCTTAAGTGACGAAACCAGTGATTCTTTTGAGTGGTTCTTCAAGGAATGGTTGAAAGCAATGCCAGCAGGTCCTCCCAGGATGATCATAACTGATCAGGATCCGACAATGACAAGAGCAATAGCTACTGTTCTTCCAACTACACATCACAGATATTGCATTTGGCACATTGTAAGTAAATTTTCAAAAAAAAAATCAGTGCAGTAAGCTATAAAGAACATTATGACGAGTTCAGAAAATGCATATGGGATTCCGAAAGGCCTCAAGAGTTCGAAGAAAGGTAGGTAGTTGTTTTAAAAAAAACTAACTTATCTAATAATGAATGGTTAAATTCCATCTACAAGATTCGTGAGAGATGGATTCCTGCATTTATGAATGAAATTTTCTCTGCCCACATGACTAGTAGTCAAAGAGCTGAAATTTTGCACGCATTCTTCAAGAAGTACATGTCCCCTCATAATTCTTTGTTAGATTTTGTGACACGGTTCGAGAGGGCTCTTTCACGAATTCGGCATAGGGAATTAGACTTTGATCACAAAGATGTCAATGAGAAACCCATCTTCAAAACTTTATGGGCAATGGAAAAAACGATGAGTGAATGGTATACACGGACAATCTTTTACAAGTTTCAAGAGGAACTCTTTCAAAGTATGGCGTATGTGGTAACGATAACATACGATGACCAACGTCATCGTTTGTGCAATGTTGAAAGGGCAAAGGAAAGTGGTTCGAGAGTTCATGAGATTTTAGTAGAGAAGTCGTCAAACTACGTGAGGTGTATATGCAAAAAATTTGATTGTGATGGAATCCCATGTCGACACATGTTGGCGTACTTCACTAGAATACAGATTATAGAATTGGCCGATCAATATATCCTACGTAGGTGGACAAAATCATCAAAAGCTATGAGAGTTAGAGAAGACTTGGGTGGGGGCATCAAGGATATTTGTGACACTTCTTTGCTAGTAAGGTGAAATAGTTTCTTTCAACTTGCTTCCAATGTAATTGATGATGCTATTTTCACTGAAGAGGGATGTGAGCTTTTACGAGAAGCTTTAGAGTCAACCCAAAAGAAGCTACTTGTCATGAATCTTGGAAGCGAAGATGGAGAAGATAGTGGTATTCAAGTGCCTATTTCACTACACCATAGTTTAAGAGAACCACATCAAGTTAGCGCAAAGGGTTGTGGTAAACGGCTGAAAGGAGGAAAAGAGAAAGCAAAGAACAAGAGTAGGCGTTGCAATGGTTGTGGGTTAACAGGACAATCGCATGACAAACAAAATTGTCCAAAACTTCTCAACATGTAAGTTTATTTGTAATTATGTTTATTTCAAATTTAAGTTTAATTGTTGCTTTTATTTTTCTTAGCTCTTCACAAGATGTTAGGCTCAATGATGACGACGATGATGATGACAATGATATTGATTATGATGATGATGGTAAGGGTTCAGTTTTTTTCTTAGCTCTTCGCAACATGTAACTTTTTTTTCTCTATTATTTTTCTTGTAATGGAGCAGGCGTTGACTATGAATTGTGTTTGTTGTAGTCGGTGAAGATTTACATTGAGACAGAGTGAAGTCAAGAAGATATTTTTGTATTGCAAGAAGTATGTTGAAGATGTGATGATGACGACGACGATGCTGGTCTATTTTTGTGGAGAAGTTGTTTGGGTTTAAGACTTTTCTGACAATTTATGTGTTAGAATCTTCTATAGCCATCTCATTTTGAATCTTAAACATTTGGGTTCATGGTCAACCGTTCTGTATTGTGTTTTTTCTAAAAAGCCAAGCCATAAGAAATTTAGTGGGTTTGGTTAGATTTGAAGGGTTGGGTTTGAAGTTGACTTGGTTGTTTTCTAATCATTGTATTTTAAGAAAAAGGTGAGCGGTTCTTTCACTCGCTATGATTGTTTTAGGTTTTGTTGTGACGGTTTGGTATTGTGAGATTCGGTGGACTTGGTGGTGGTTCAAGCTGTATTTCTTGTATAAATCGTACACAATCGTTGGGGGTCTTTGGTCTCTTCTGGATTTTATTGTCGTTCATTGTAAAAAATAAACTTCCATCTTTTTTTAAAATTTGAGGACAACTGGTGCATAGTTAGATATGGTTTTCACTTTTCATCATTTATGTATAATAGGAAGACCATGTGTAATGGCTGTGATTTCTTCTTAGAGGGGAACCCCTAATCTTCCTTTCCTTTTCTCAAAATATTAGGGGCGATTTTTGTTGCTTCGTTTCAGACTTGTTTGGGGATTGTGATTGTTTAGATGTTATGTTGCTTGGTGGTTTGAAATAAATTTTGCGCTGAAGGTAGTGTTTTCCAATAAAAGGAGTTGCTTTCCGACAAAAGGAGCTATTTTCCTTTCCATATCATTGATTTTTGAGTCTTGGAGTGCAACCTAATAGACATTGCCACTGAGCTACCTACTAATCTACATGTGAGCTCCAGTGGAGTTGTTGGACAATTTGGTTATAGGTTTAAGATGTGTTGTCTTAAGAACCCATTATTCAAAAGGCATCACATTTTACAGCACATGCAGTGAATAGTTCAAAAAGCATGGCGTGATGCTTAAACGTTTTTGAAGTTGTGGAGGCTTAAAGTCGTTGTCCACTCTTTTAAAGAAAATCCTTACTATTACACAAAATAAGCTTCCAATCCACAGTGCACAACCAAGTTAAATTTACACAACATATCACGTTACTAAGTACTTGCAATGAAAATACCAAGTACTGATTACACAACATACCACATTACTAAGTGCTTGCAATGAAAATTCCTTACACCCACATTACTTACTAAGTGTTTGCAATGAAAATTAAGTAGTAAGTAATGACATTACACAACATAAAACCATCAACATCTTCAGTTTAACACATCTTCCATCAAATTGATCAAGTCTAGAATTGGCCATGGATTCTAGCCTTACTATTTGAGCTTCATAATTATCCGCACTTTCTTCGTGCTTACGGATTATTCTAGAACCATGTTTGTAGGATGACTCAATTGGTAAGCACCATTCCCAAAAGCCACACCCACCGGTTGCACCAATTTGCACATGTAGTACAACTTTCCAGGATTCTGCTCAGACTCAGATATCTTCACAGTAGCTTTACTTCCACACCTGAAATTTTTATTCCTAAACCTGAGGTTGTTTTGGCTGGACATGACACTTGAACTTGACATGATTTGCTGCGATAAACATTATGAAAGTTAGAAAATAGACTACTAATACTTCATAATTCATAGTACACAACTTCATAATTCTTAATACAATGTGTTAAATTGAGTTTTAATCATACAACCCTCACAACAAAAGACCACTGTTAAAAAAAACAGCCCTAAATCCAATGGCTGGATTCAAAAAATAAGGCATTAAACTGTTAACAAAGACTGCAGACACTGAAATTTTATACGACTTAATTGTCGTTCAATTTGTCAAGATAAATAAATACTCTTGATTAATTAAAGTAAAAATAAATAAAATATAATCAAAGCCTAAATGAATATTGGGTCCTCAAAATTATGTGGGCTCGGTCCATTTTAAAAAATATGATGGAAGCCAAAATAGACAAATTGACCTAATTGGCTAAATGGTCATGGAATTGGGCTAGCCCGAAAATGCAGGCCCGCTCCAATCCTTTCTAGGTCAATAAATAAACAAATAATACTTTATTGTATTATTTATTTATTTTTGAGATTCTCTCCATAAATAGGAGACAAATTCATTTGGAAAGGTAAATCAATGAAGAAGCATATGCCAAATGGATTATGCTCTCCTCTAGCCTATAAATAGAGGCTCTCATTATGAAGAAAAGAAATCCCCGGAGCCAGAAGAATTCTCTCAAGCTTTCAAGCGTTCTTCAAGCCTCGTCTCAAACCTTCTCTCAAACTCTTGCGAGGAATCAACAATCACTCAAACAAAGCCGATTCGTCTGCAACTGCACTCCATCGAGATCAAGCTGCTCAAGCCCTCGATCAAAGCCACCACTTCGATTTCTTCATTCAAGAAGTCATCAACCGGTTCATTCAACAACAAGCTTCAACAGCCGTTGGATCACCATCATAGTCGGAGATCGAATCAGAGGAATCGTTCCTTCAATCACGAAGAACATAATAGAGATTGTGTCCAAATTTCATTTAATTTCAATAAAATATTATTTTGTGCATCTTTTTCTTGTCTTCATTACAGGACTCGATTTTGTGTTTTACAAATTTGGCACGCCCAGTGGGACCACTCTACCTCTCATCTCTTTCTCCAAGAGCAAGTTCTTCTAAAATGGCTTCCAAGAAGGTTCAAGCTGCTGAAATCGTCAAGAACTCCAACAAAAACGTCGTCCTTGACACAAGCAGCAATAGCACTTCCACGGGTCCTATGACGCGAAGCAAGAGTAGGATGATCACTACTTCTGCAAGTCTCCAGGTTGCATCAGGCGCTAATCCAACTAAGGTGCTGCACAAAAAACATCGAGGGGGAAAGGACTCCGGAAAGTTTCCATCCGATCCCAAAAATTTGACCTCGGTAAGCTTTTCGCCACACCCATCTCATTCGATTTCTGATGCAAACTCAAGCACAAGTTCGCAATCTGGATCCTCTCCTTCGTCACCAAAATACTCAGGCTCATCAAGTTATTCAGAGTCATCGTACTCGATGGCAATGCAAGTCATGACCACTGGCACATCAACAATAGAGGAACAACTTGCGACAATGGCTCGTGCCATCGAAAAGCTCACCAAGACGATGGAGGAGAAGGACCTTCAAATCGCATCTCTCATGAACAATCTCGAGGCTCATAATGTGGGAGAAACTAGCCAAGGCAATTCCCATCCACCTGGTTTCACACCACAAGTTGCGCCAACTGTTGGCGATGGGAAGACGAAGCAAGCGGTGGAGACAGGCCATGTTTCGTCATCGAAGCAAGGAAATCTTGGCAATGTCAACCATGCATCTGCTATGCGCCAAGAAGTTAGTCAAAGCGTTCAACCAACTTCTATTGCCGCATTATCTGTCCAGCAACTTCACGACATGATAACAAATACGATCAGGGCACAATATGGTGGAGCTCCACAAAGCAATCTCATGTACTCGAAGCCCTACACAAAGCGAATTGACTACTTCAGGATGCCTGTTGGATATCAGCCCCCGAAATTTCAACAATTTGATGGGAAGGGAAACCCGAAGCAACATGTTGCCCATTTCGTTGAAACTTGCAACAATGCTGGAACAGAAGGAGACCTACTTGTGAAGCAGTTTGTCCGCTCGCTCAAGGGGAATGTGTTTGAGTGGTACACAGATTTGCAACCGAAGTCAATTGACAGTTGGGAGCAAATGGAGCGTGAGTTCCTTAACCGCTTCTACAGTACTCGTCGCACAGTGAGTATGATGGAGCTAACTAACACTCGTCAATGGAAGGATGAGCCAGTGGTGGACTACATCAACCGATGGCGTTGTTTGAGCTTAGATTGCAAAGACCGACTCTCAGAAGTTTTTGCCGTCGAGATGTACATGCAAGGTATGCGTTGGGGTCTGCTTTACATTCTTCAGGGAATAAAGCCACGCACATTCGAAGAGTTGGCTACGCGTGCCCATGACATGGAAATTAGCATAGCTAATCATGGTGGAAAGAACTCTCAAATTCCCGACAAGCCAAACGATAAGGATGTGAAGAAAGTAGAAAAGTCTTTCAAAGACACCAACAAAAATTCCATGGTGGTAACCACTGCTCCAGTGAAAATATCAGTAAAGCACAAAAAGAAAGGAGATCAGAAAGAAATGCGCCCGCGGGAGAAGGATGGACGCCCAAGTTTGAAAGAATTGCAAGAACGAAAATATCCATTCCCCGACTCTGACGTACCAGGCATGCTGGAGGACTTGCTCGAAAAGAAGGTCATTCAACTTCCGGAGTGCAAACGTCCCGAGGAGATGGGCCGAATGAATGATTCGAGGTATTGTCATTACCATCGAATTGTGAGTCACCCCACCAAAAAATGTTTTGTTTTGAAGGAACTACTTGTTGATCTAGCAAGCAAGAATACGATTCTCCTAGATCTTGATGAGGCCATGGAGTCTAACCATACCACTGTTGTCATGGGATCACCAAATTCTCCGGTTTCGGATACCAGAACAAAAGTGAAGCGGGCATCAACTCTCGCACCGGGGGCAGTCTCAAAAGCCATCCAGTTTGGTTCACTAGACCCTGTGACTATTCAAGTCTCAAACCAAGGCATATCCACTCGTCATGGTGCAAAGGAAATCCCGGTAGACAATGACGAAGGATGGACCCTCGTGGCAAGGAAGAAGTCACAAAAGTACAACTCCAAAGTTCAAGTAATTCAGCCCAGGAAATGGCTAAGGACAAAGAACTATCACCAACACGCAAAAAGGAAGGAGCAAAGGAGCAAAAGTGATCGAAAGGAGGCGTTGGATCTTCATGAATCACTAAAACCAAATTCTCTTGCTCCAGTTACTCTTGAGGATTTCTTTCCCGTAGGATACTTTGAAGATGATGTAGTTGAAACTGTCTACATGGTCACAGCCAGTGAAGAAACTGAAGAGGATGTACAATATGTCGACACAGTCAAGGTAGAACCGAAAAAAGAAGAGGCTAACATTGCCGCGGTTTTGAAGGAAATGCCTCCATCTTTCAACCTCCGCGAAGTGTCACAACTTCCTCGGTCTTCCAGACTTGCAGTTGCTCGAATGTTAGAAGAACCTCAAAAGTACGAGCAGTTCACCAATGAAGTTAACGATACCAAGGTGGACTTTTCCCCTTCCGTCTCTTGTTGCGTAGCAATCACTTTCACTGATGATGACCTTCAGTTAGGTTCAAAACCTCATAATCGACCGTTCTTCATGTCGGGATACATCAAAGAGCAGAAAGTGAGTCGCATTCTTATCGATGGGGGTTCAGCGGTAAATATCATGCCAAAATTTTTCTTGAAAAGACTTGGAGTCCCAATCGAAGAGTTAGCCCGTAGTCGTATGGTTATACAAGGTTTCAACCAAGGGGGTCAACATGCAATTGGAATGATTCGTCTGAACCTCACCATTGATGAACTTACAGCAAGCACATTGTTCCATGTCATCGATGCAAAAACATCTTACAATCTATTGCTTGGGAGGCCTTGGGTACATGGGAATGGAGTAGTTGCATCGACACTCCATCAGTGCTTCAAATTTTACCAAGACGGTATCAAAACTGTTGTAGCAGATGACAAGCCATTCACCGAAGCCGACTCCCATTTTGCAGATGCAAAATTTTATATGGACTCTAATGTAGTTTCTGAGATTATCCCAACTAAAGTCCCTTCCATAGGTCAAGAAAAACTGAAGCTAGTGGTGGAAGACGAAGTGACGCATGCAAGAGATGTCGCAAGTAGCCGCAAGGAATCGACAAAGTTTGACTCATCACGAGTATGCCCTTCATAGTCTCACACTCAAGTTGCAAAGACTATTTTCAAATACGTCCCAAAATCTCGACGAAAGGAAGGGCAATCACCATTTGAAGAGGTCATTACACCCGGCAGAGTTACAGAAAAGGGTACAAAAGCATCGACAAAGGAAACTCTTCAGATATTAAGAGAAGACTTAGCAATGCCTCTTCCAGCTCTTGGGCAACTTGGCTTTATCAAAGCCGCATCAGAAGGATTTGTCAAGTCTCTAAATGAATCATTTCAGCATGTCATGCTTCCAGAAAAGAGAATGGGAGGGTTTGACCCAAAGGCCTATAAGCTTTTAGCTAACTCAGGCTATAACTTTGCCAATCCAGCATCACTTGGAGAGTTGAGCCCAGAACTCACCGGTGAGAAAGTTCATGGCCTTAGTGAAGCACAAAAGAAGTTGAGGCAACAAGGACACAAAGTTAGTCCACCAAAGAACGGCCTTGGATTCACACCACCGGAGCCCATTCGTATATCTGCCAAAAGAAAAGGGAAAAAGGCAAACGCGCAGCATATCACGGTGGAAGAAGTCAAAGAAGACGATGCTCAACAAAATACTCCTCGAATTTCAGTGTTTGATCATATTGGAACCCTTGTAACACATTCTTCAGTCTTTGACAGGCTCGGTGCTACAAAGAAGGCACGAAAGAAGACGATGTTTCAGCCTAAAAAGTCGGTGTTATCTCGCCTTGGTAGCAAAAGTATGTCATCAAAGAAAGGAGACTCTAAGAGAGCGCCAAAGAGTATCGAGCTTGATTCTTCTAAAGAGGATAAAGACACTCAAAGCTTAGTTCCATCTCGTATGAAACGGGTGACATCTCTTGAAGTCAACATAGAAGGGCCACTCAAGATCAAAAGGCGTACAATTGTACTAACGGGGCAGTCCAAGAATCAAGCAAAAGATGAGGATGAAGATGAAGAGGGAGTTGATCACACCACATCTTACCATGTGGCGGTTGATGAACAATCAAGCTCAGAATCTGAAGATGATCATCTCCCAGAGGCTCCTCCTGAACTTGAAGACGGGGGGCAGCCGACGGTTGATGACCTCAAGGAACTCAACCTTGGGACTCTTGACGAGCCTCGACCAATCTTTGTGAGTGCACTCTTAGCCCCCAAAGAGGAAAAAGCATACTTTGAGCTATTATCCGAGTACAAAGATGTCTTTGCCTGGACATACAAAGAAATGCCTAGTTTAAGCCCAAGGGTGGCCGTTCATCACCTAGGAATTAGACACGATGCTTGTCCAGTAAAGCAAGCCTTCCGATATATCCGACCTGAACGGATTCCAATGATTGAAGAAGAAGTCAACAAACTAATCGAAGCAGGATTTATCCGTGAGGTGAAGTACCCAAGATGGATTTCAAGTATGGTCCCTGTGATAAAGAAAAACGAAAAAATCCGAATATGTGTTGACTTTCGGAATCTGAACGATGGATGTTCTAAAAAATGCTGGTGCTACGTACCAACGTGCCATGCAAAAGATTTTTGACGACATGCTTCACAAGATTGTTGAATGCTATGTTGACGACGTGGTTGTTAAGACCAAACAAAGAAAAAATCATCTACAGGACCTTCGGATGGTCTTCGACCGATTGAGAAAGTATGATTTGAAAATGAATCCTCTAAAGTGTGCCTTTGGAGTCACATCCGAAAAGTTTCTTGGCTTCATAGTTCGACATAGAGGAATTGAGGTTGATCAATCCAGAATTGAGGCAATACAGAAGATGCCGGCCCCAGAAAACTTAAAAGCACTCAGAAGCTTGCAGGGTCATCTGGCGTACATTCGTCGATTCATTTCAAATTTAGCTGGACGTTGCCAACCTTTCAGTCAATTGATGAAAAAGGACACACCTTTTATCTGGGATCAAGTTTGTCAAAATGCCTTCGAAAGTATCAAAAAATACTTGCTCAACTCTCCAGTATCAGGGGCTCCAATTCCTGGAAAACCATTGATACTTTACATCGCTGCCCACGAAGAGTCTTTGGGAGCAATGCTAGCACAAAATAATGAAGAGAACAAGGAGCGAGCACTCTATTACTTAAGTTGAAGGCTAACCGAAAATGAGCTAAAATACTCTTCTGTTGAGAAAATGTGTTTGGCGCTCGTTTTCTCTTCTCAGAAGTTAAGGCATTATTTTCAAGCTCACACAATTCATCTCGTGGCGAAAGCAGACCCAGTCAAATACGTGATGTCAAAACCTATCCTCTCAGGACGTCTAGCAAGGTGGTCTCTTTTGTTTAATGAGTTTGACATCGTGTACATCCCACGAAAGGCAGTGAAGGGACAGGCTTTAGCAGATTTCTTAGCTGATCATCCAATTCCGGCCGATTGGGAGATATCTGACGAGTTTCCTGATGAAGATGTTTTATTCATCGAGACTCTCCAACCTTGGGTGATGTTCTTTGATGGAGCTGCTAGAATAGATGGGGCTGGAGCTGGTGTCATCTTTGTTTCTCCACAAAGGCAAGTCCTACTTTATGCATTTATACTCAGTGAAAGATGCTCTAATAATGTCGCTGAGTATCAAGCCCTGATTCTTGGTTTGCAAATGGTCGTTGAAATGAAGATAACAGACCTCGAAATCTTTGGAGACTCAAAGCTGGTAGTGAATCAACTTTGCGGTGAATATGACGTAAAGAAAGACAACTTGATCCCATATTTTCATTATGCCAGTCATTTACTAGGAAAGATTGAAGGAGTGACACTAGAGCATGTCCCACGTGAGAAGAATCGCATGGCAGATGCACTAGCAAACCTAGCAACAACTTTGGCATTAATAGAAGGCGAAACCATCAATGTTCCTGTGTGCGAACGATGGGTACTGCCGCAGCTGTTGGATTGTCACCTCGAGGAAGCAAATGCCATCACGCTCCTACCCATCGAAGATGACGATTGGAGGCTACCATTGATAGACTACCTTCAGCACGGAAAACTTCCAAATGATTCTCGGCATAGAACAGAGATAAGATGACGAGCCTCTCGGTTTATCTTCTTTAAAGACACTTTGTTTCGTCGCTCATTCAAAGGTATCTTTCTTCGTTGTCTCGGAAAGGAAGAATCCCAGCAAGCAGTAGAAGAAGCCCACTCTGGAATTTGTGGAGCTCATCAGTCTGGTCCCAAACTTCATTTTCGAGTAAAGAGAATGGGTTATTATTGGCCTACCATGGTCAAAGATTCTATGGACTATGCGAAGAGATGCCAATCCTGTCAATTTCATGCAAATTTTATCCATCAGCCACCAGAACCCTTGCACCCTACAATTGCCTCATGGCCATTTGATGCATGGGGACTAGATGCTGTAAGACCACTTACCAAATCTTCAGGTGGTCACATGTACATTCTGGCAGCTACAGATTACTTCTCCAAATGGGCTGAAGCTATTCCAGTCAAACAAGTGAAGAAGGAGACAGTCGTCGACTTCATCAAGTCCAATATCATTTACCGCTATGGTGTGCCTCGCTATATCATCACTGATAATGGAAAACCCTTCTACAACAGTCTGATGGATAAACTTTGTGAAAGATTTAGCTTCAAGCAGCGAAACTCTTCAATGTACAACGCAGCAGCTAATGGACTTGCAGAAGCTTTCAACAAGACACTAGGTAGTCTCTTGAAAAAGGTAGTAGCAAAGTCCAAAAGAGATTGGCATGAAAGGATTGGAGAAGCTCTTTGGGCATACCGAACGACATATAGAACTCCAATTCAAGCGACGCCATACTCTTTGGTCTACGGCGTGGAAGCTGTCCTCCCATTGGAACAACAAATCCCATCACTGAGGATAGCCATACAAGAGGGCTTGACTGATGAACAAAATGCTAAACTCCGCCTTGCTGAGTTAGAAGCGTTGGATGAGAGGAGACTAGAAGCTCAACAACGTCTTGAATGCTACAAAGCTCGACTTTCCAAAGCTTTCAACAAAAAGGTTAGACCTCGGTCTTTTAAAATTGGAGAGTTGGTACTCGCCGTCCGAAGACCCATCATCACTACTCACCAAACCGGCAACAAGTTCCTATCAAAATGGGACGGTCCGTACGTGGTATCGGAAGTTTATACTAATGGGGCATACAAGATAGTTGATGAAGAAGGACTACGAATCGGTCCAATCAACTGGAAGTTTTTGAAGCGCTACTACCCGTGAAAATCCAAACTCCTAATCGCATGAGTCTAAACTGCACGATGCTCCTGGCCCGCATGAGCTAAAACTGTGTATGGCCCTGCCCCAAAAAAAAAAAAGTATTATATCCTTGAATTACGTTTTGACTTGATCCCTTTAAAGGGTACGTAGGTAGCTTAAGAATCTTTCTTGAGTTCAGTCCATCCAAAAAAAAAAAAATATTCATCCATTCATTGACAAAACAAATAAAAATAAATGAAGATACATTCAACCAAATTAAAGAATGTTTTATTTCATTGGCATGATAAAAATGACAATACTTTGCTTCAAAAGTAAAATACGCATCTGGTAAACTAAACATGCCTACCCAAAAAAAAAAAGAACAAAAAAAAGGACAAGAAATGCAAAGTCAAGATGACAATGATAAATTGTCCAAGAAGAGTCCCTAAATCCATGGCTGCTTCTTGATATCTTCACGTTCCATTTCTAAAAAGTCCCGCAATCTGTTCGCCACTTGAAGCTCTCCCTCAGTAACCAATGAAGCTTGCTCGATGGTAGCTCGCTCCTCAGTAAGACGAGCAATAGTGTTCTGTCTCTCCAAGGTTTGTTCCTCGCTCTCTTGGATCGACGTCCTTAGTTGTGAGGCACATGCCTCCAGAGTCCCCAGCTCTCTTCTAAGAACATCACATTTGGCCTCCACATTGGTCAAGTCACGTTGAATAGATTGGGTGCTCTCAATGTCTTTTGTCACAAGAGTAGACTCTTTACTGATGTGGTGAGTAATATTGGTCAAACGTTCTGACTATAAGACTGAAGTCATAGCATTGTCATACTCTGACCTTATGGAGACATACTTCTCAACATTCTGCATGTATGTTTCAATATGCATCTGTAGAGGAGAATAGTCCACCTCGAGTAAAGCAAACTCCTTGTAAATTTCTTCAAATGTTTTTCGAAGTAAAGGAAGCTTCTCGAAAGAGACACGGTCAAGCAAGTTGAAAATGTTGCCGGCTAGCAAAAGAGCTGACTGGCGACGAGCACCACGAACCACAATGGAGGTATCAAACTTGGACACGCCAAATTTTGCTGCCTGGTCAAAATCACAAGTGGCTTCTGGCGCACCTCCTTTAGGTAAAAGCGGGGCTCTATGCTCAGTAGGGAAATGGAGAGGATCAAATAGTCCATTGCTAGCATCAGAACGCTGACCTGTGGATGTGACTTCGACCATATTTTCAGGTTGATCAAGTTTAAGAGCTAGTTGAAAGCTGCTTGGGCCTTGTATAGAATCATTACTACCTTGCGGCTCATCCAACATATCTAGAGCTTCGAGATTTGATAAGCCCTGGAGCTGAAAATAGACATAAGCGAGTACATCAATACATATTAAAAGCAGGGAAGCAACAAGGAAACGCATGAGCTAGAACTACCTCGTATGGAAATGGTTGAGAAGAGCTAGGAACACCGTCAAAAAAAAGTCCCCGCATGAACTTGAGCAGTCAAAGATGTTGTGGGGTGCGACTCCTTAACCTTGTCTCTTGCAACATGCTTCCAACAATGATCACTGTTCCTTTCGACGCTCAAACGATCTTCAGTCGCATCCCTAGCCGCAAGGTCTATCGATCGCGGGCAATGACGAGCATCTAATAACAAAAAGGGTATTTGAGAATGAGTGCTACGAGCAAAATTATCATTCAACTTTTTCAACAATTACATTAGAAGCAAAAAAAAATACCTGGATCATGTGAATTAAGCAGGCGTCTTTGAACCTTTGGAGGATTGGTCTTCGGAGAAAGAGGTCTCTTCTTGCTTTTTGAAATTTCAGCACTCTTGGAAAAGGGATCATTATACATCTTGAACCACCAATCCACATAAGCCTTTGTCACCGAAAAGTCTCTAAGGTTGTCGCGCGCTGGTAGTGTCACTGCGGATCCAGTAATGTACCGAATGCATGATCGCCAATAGGTAATGATGTCCACTAAGGTGCCATCTCGAATGTCAACACTCAATCTACCTGGCAAATGTTGCTGGAAGCCAAACTGCCTACTAAATCTGTGAGGCGTGTAAGGCTCAATGACAAGGTGCTCCCCAATTCGCAAAGTCAAGTAACTAGACTGAAGACTAGCAAAGTACTCAAAATCAGGAACTGTTATTTGTTGCTCGTCAGTCATGCCTTTCCGCCTTGGCAACTTCATGGATAGACGGTGCAAGACCACACCTTTGCAAAATCTGAACAAGTCTCGCGCTTCTGAGTCCTTAAATTGTCGGGCTCCTCCTTCTCCTGAATATCGGGCCATAAGAGGACGGTTCAGCTTACTTGGAGTGCAAAAGTGGGTTCGAAAGTACTCCGCCAACCAACCAAATACATAATGGGCCGGAAATGCGACACTACTGTTCCCCGGGTCGAGTGATGAAACAATCACGTTTAAACCTCGATAAATGCTGGCGAGAACCAGAACGGCTAGGCAGAATATATTGCCAGAAGCTATTCTGCTTGCAATTTTAAACACACCAGGGCGCATCAAAGTTCCGTTCCCAATTGGAAGCACGAACTTACACAACCAGGTTGCGAGAAAGGCCGCTAGGTATGTCTCATCATGCATGGTCTTTTCAATTCCGAGACGAGTCAACACCTCTTCTTCAGCCGTCGTTCGAACTCGAACTGAATCAATTTTACCGGAGGGGTTATGTGTATCCTTTGATCGATGAGTCCTACTCTTCGTGGTCTTGGTTATAGGCTTCTTGTACTTCAAAGTGCCCTTAAACCAGAACTTAACCCAATCAGAAATTCTCACCATAGGCTCCCCTTTATTCCTTTTACACAGGCGATGAAATGCTAAAAAGAGGTACTGACAGGACAATGGAAGCTCGGACGATTCTTTAGCTGAAGGGACTGCTTCATCATAAAATAGCCCGTCAATTGGAAGTCCGCCAATCTCTCGTAGATCCCATAATGAAATAGACACTTCCCCGATCGAAGTGTGTAGAGAATTGGTTGAAGAGCACCAACACTCCAAAAAGGCCTTGAGCACAGTACTTGGACGGTCATAAGTAAATAGGGAAGCAAAGACACCACCATAAATTCGATTTTCTTCAAGAAGCTTGCTATGGCGACTTAAGATGTCTTCCGCCCACTCCCAATATCCCATAATAAAGGGAAGGTCTGCTATTGGTCTTGAACTGCTCCATTGCACATCTCCAGCGCAAACACGATGGCCCAAAAGCAGGAAGGGATCAGAGATTTTGGTACTTTCATGAAGGGAAGAAAGAAGAAGCAAAGCCTTGAAGTTCGTATCTTGAACACGAGGAGCGTCTGCAAAACAAGAGAGCTTACATCGAACTTCTTCTGACCAACAGCTAAGGTGAAGTGAATTATCTGGCTGGGGCACGCGCATTTTGTCAGCACCAATAAGCGAGACATGAGCTGTCAAAGTAGTCCCCTCTTGGATCTCATCTTTATCCTCGAAGATTGTCATTGCTCCCTCTTCCAGCTCCTTAAAGAAAATCATGCTTATGACCTACACAGATAAACACAATAAAAGAAACAAAGAGTCAAATCAATACTATAAAAGGAAACAAAGCATGTAATATAGTGTAATGACAACATTTTAGACAAGAGTTAAGTTATCATAGCAAAAGAATTCAAATGGAGAAGCCCTCCCGCCATTCGAAGTCTCTTCCAAGTACGAGATGCCGTGTAGAGGAAACATTGGGACAGCTTGCACAGAAGTGCAGAGGCCCTCCCGCCGTTTTGAAGTCTCTGCCAAATTCTTCGCCAAATACGAGATGCCGTGTAGAGGAAACATTGGGACAGCTTGCACCGAAGTACAGAGGCGCCCTCCCGCCGTTTTGAAGTCTCTGCCAAAGTCTTCACCAAGTACAAGATGTCGTGTAGAGGAAACATTGGGACAACTTGCACCGAAGTACAGAGGCCCTCCCGCCGTTTTGAAGTCTCTGCCAAAATCTCCGCCAAGTACGAGATGCCGTGTAGAGGAAACATTGGGACAGCTTGCACCGAAGTACAGAGGCGCTCCCGCCGTTTTAAAGTCTCTACCAAAGTCTCCGCCAAGTACGAGATGCCGTGTAGAGGAAACATTGGGACAGCTTGCACCGAAGTACAGAGGCCCTCCCGCCGTTTTAAAGTCTCTGCCGAAGTCTCCGCCAAGTACGAGATGCTGTGTAGAGGAAACATTGGGACAGCTTGCACCGAAGTACAGAGGCCCTCCCGCCGTTTGCTCCGCCAAGTACGAGATGCCGTGTAGAGGAAACATTGGAACAGCTTGCACCGAAGTACAGAGGCCCTCCCGCTGTTTTGAAGTCTCTGCCGAAGTCTCTGCCAAATACCAGATGCCGTGTAGAGGAAACATTGGGACAGCTTACACCGAAGTACAGAGGCCCTCCCGCCGTTTTGAAGTCTATGCCGAAGTCTCCGCCAAATAAGAGATGCCGCGTAGAGAAAATATTGGAATGACTTGCTCAAACGAGAAGCGGCCCTTTTGATGTTGAAGCAACAACTACGACGCATAAATTCCATATGATAAGCCCAACTTGACATGTCGTCCACAATACCAAAAAAAAAATAGATGACAATATTGAAGAGTTAAAAAAAAAAAAAAATTTACCTCACGATTTGTGGTAGAACCAAATAGCTGTCAAAACCAAGCTGTCAAACTCCTTGAAAAGGACTCTAAGTTGAACCTGGAAGAAAAGAAAGGAAGAAGGGCATATTAGTATCAATCACCTGAGCAAGCAACAGTTGTGAACAAGAGAATGGATTCTAAATAGGACGTTATTGCATTCACGCATAAAATTGGAATTGAAATAAATTTCTTAATTGGAATCCAAATTAGACTCTATACCGTCAAATTGAGTTTCACGCATAAAATTGTTTTCCACCACCAAACTGGAATCCATTCTTTTATGCACTTGATATGTTATTGCCATAAGACATATGAACAAGAGCTTCATGGTATAGAATTTTGATGTTCAAAAAAAATAATAATAATAATAAAAATACACCCATGGCATGTGGAGGATTTACAAAATTCTTGTGATAACATGGCATATACAGTACTTGATAAGGATTCAGAACCCAATAACAGCAGAATTTGCCGTGTGGAGGGATCGCATGGTCGGAACAAGGCATGCATTTATCAAAATAGACAAATTGGCCATCCAAAAAAAAAAAAAAACAGCAAGTCCATAATACCAATGATAAAAAAATTATCAATCTGCCATAGATATATACTGTTAAGCTTATAGAAAAAGCTCCGACAACTCTTATGATACAGATCCAGAAGGGACGTGAGAGATGACGTCGGATTGTACCAATCGTGAATTAAAACTCAAGATCCTTGCCCTGAACCACTTTGAAGTTTATGTTAAACCAGTGGCTGAGTAACTGAGTAATATCAGTGGTTCACGTTTTCATGATCAGTTGGTTCACGTTTTGCTAGTCTGTTAGCATATGAGTTTGTTAGCCCTGTTAGTTGTTAGACAGAGGCATGGTTGTTAGTTTGTTAGGCTCTTGCTTTTCCCTATAAATTGAGATCATTTCATTTTGTAAGTGGCACGGAAAACCAAAGGAATACAGAGCAAATATGATTTCCATTTCTATGTTTTCTTCTCTCGTATTTGATATGTTCTGTGCAAACTTATAATATGCCATTGGTATACTTATAAGAAATCAGTAACTTACTAATTTCTTGATATGGTATCAGAGCTCAAAGGCTTGTGCCATTGCGATTCTGGTAAGTCCTACAAGCATCTATGAGTGCACAATCTCAACCAGAGAGGTCTCCAATGTCAGTCACCTTACCCTCTTCTCTTGTGTTCCTGGTTTCAAATTTTCATAGCTTAGTCACAGTTAAACTAGATTCCAACAACTATGTGATATGGAAAATACAGATTCAAAATTGTACAAGGCCAAATGGCTATCTAGGTTATATAGATGGATCAATCAAAACTCCTCCAAAGGAAATCCAAGTTAATGGTGAGAAAGTATCTAATCCTGAGTACTTAACTTGGTCAGTAATTGATGGTCATTTACTGTCATGTGTGACAGCTTCCATTTCTGTGGATATTCTACAACATATTATGAGTTGCACGCATGTGTTTGAAGTATGGAATGCCTTAGAAATCAGATTTGGCATGTTATCTAGGTCCCATGTTCATATGCTTAAACGAAAACTTTTTGATGTTACCAAATCATCAACCATGGAGGATTATATAGACTTGATTAAGGAGTGTGCTCAAAAACTTGCCACTGCTGGAAGTCCAGTATCAGATGATGATTTAGTATTTCATACCTTGCATGGCCTCCCTGAGGAATTTAGTAATCTCAAAACAGCATTAAAAACTAGATCAGAACCTATTGTCTTTGAGGATTTGGTCTCTGTTCTTCAGTCTGAAGACATGGATGCAAGTTTGTCCAATAAAGTCAAAATATCAAATGCTTCAACCTCAGTGTTTTTGGCTGCATCTCAAGATCAGAGAAGTCCTGATGAAGGAAGTTCAGCCTGTCAGATAAGTTCTGTTCCACAGAGTCACTCACAAGGATCTGAGCTTTCATCTCCACATCAGGCTTTTCAAGTATCCTCTTCTGTTCAACCACCCATGTATATGCATCCTCAACAGCAGGTGTATCAGCAGTACAGAGGTTTTAATAGAGATAAAAGACGAAATTATAGAGGTTATAATCCTAGTCCTGGCTATAATTCTGGAGGAAATGGTTCAAGGCCAACATGTCAAATCTGTAATAAAGATAATCATACTGCAGCAAATTGTTATCATAGATTGAATATGTTCTATCAGCCAAATCAGTTCAATATGAATCCTAGACACCAATTTTCTGGTGAGTACAGGAGTCCCTCGATGACTCAACCAACAGGTCAAGGATCTCCTCAGATGTTTCAACATCAGCAGGCAGGAATGCCTTCTCATCAAGTCTTCTCTCATCATCAACCAATGTATCCTATGTCAATGGCTCAGACAGGACAAACATCCTCTGTTGTTCCATTTTCTCCAAATATTGGGCATCCTTCTCAAGGATATCAAGGTGTTTCTTCATCTAATCCAGTAACATCAGGACTATTACCTCAGGCCAATATAGCAACTGGTTCAAACATGGGACTATCCAATTCTGGTCCTTGGTATTTTGATAGTGGGGCTACAAATCATGTGACTAATGATTTTGCACGTCTCTCTGTTCAACAGGAGCCATTTTCCGGATCTAATGGTGTTGTGGTTGGTAATGGACACAATGTTCCAATTTCTCATACTGGTAAAGGACTGTTATCCACTCCCAATAGCATGTTTTCTTTATCTCATGTTCTTTATGCTCCTCAGATTAGTCATAATCTGTTATCAGTACATCAATTTGCTAAAGACAACTGTTGCAGAATTATGTTTGATTCATCTGGTTATGAAATTCAGGACAGTATAACACACCAGATCCTGTGCAAGGGGTCATGTCTGCAGGGGCTTTATCCTCTTCCGAACTTTTCTAAGCAACCTCAGGCCTTTCTCACTCAGAGTAATGGTTCATTGTCTCTTTGGCACAACAGACTTGGACATCCTGGAAGCTCTCTGTTGGGAAAAATGAAGCAGCATATTTCTATCCCCTACAATAATGTTGGTTCATTCTCATGCACTAGTTGTAATATTGTGAAAACACATAAGCTTCCTTTTTCTGTATCTCATTCTCATGCTTCTAAGCCATTTGAATTGGTACATGTTGATGTTTGGGGACCTTCTCCAATACCATCAAATAAAGGATACAGATTTTATCTTCTATTTCTTGATGACTTTTCCAGATACTGTTGGGTGGTACCAATGCACTATAAGTCTGATGTGAAGAGGCATATTACTCAGTTTAAAGCCTACGTGGAAAACCAATTTCATACCACTGTTCAAACTATACGGAGTGATAATGGTGGAGAGTTTGTGAACCATTATCTTCTACAGGTTTTTCTCAATGCTGGAATTATACATCAAACCACCTGCCCACATACAGCAGAACAAAATGGGAGGGCAGAACGAGCACATAGACACATCCTAGAAACCACATTAACCCTTTTGCATACAGCTTCTCTTCCTGTGTGTTTTTGGCTTGAAGCTTTACTCACTTCTGTTTATTTGATTAATAGGCTTCCTCACTCTGCCATTGATTTTCAGATTCCCTATTCTCTTCTGTTTAAACATCCACCAGACTATCATCTGCTCAAACCATTTGGGTGTTCATGCTTTCCATGGTTGAAGCCTTACATGAGTCACAAACTTCAGCCCAAGTCTATTCATTGTGTCTTTTTAGGGTATTGTTCCACCACTAAAGGTTATAGGTGCCTTGATCCACTCACTGGTCGTGTGTATGTCTCTAGACATGTCAAATTTGATGAGGTTTCTTTTCCTTATTCCTCTCTCATGTCCACTGCATATCCTCCTTCTTCTCCTGTTTCATTTTCTGTTCCCTTGACTCAGTTTGATGGTGTTTCTGTTTCCTTTCCTCCATCTGATTTGCAGCCTTCTTCATCTGTCACTCCAAATGAGACCCTTTCTTCCACCACTTCTTCTTTACCTACTGCTTTATCTGATCATTCAACCTTGGTTCCTATTGTTTCAGGTGCTATCCCTGAGTCTTCTACTAATTCTCATTCCATGATTACTAGGTCCAAACAAGGAATCTTTAAACCAAGGGTTCCTATGTCTTTGTCTGCTCAAGTTCTGCCTACTGCCTCTTCTGATGTTGAACCCAAGAACTTTCTTCAAGCCTCTAAACAATTTGCTTGGCAAGTTGCAATGGATGAAGAATATCATGCTCTACTCCGTCAAGGTACTTGGTCCTTAGTACCCTTACCCTCTCATGCTCAAGCCATTGGTTGTCAATGGATTTATAAACTCAAACGCCATTCTAATGGTGAGATTGCTTGTCACAAGGCTAGGCTGGTTGCTAATGGGAACCAGCAAACTGAGGGACTTGACTTTTCTGAAACGTTCAGCCCTGTTGTTAAGCAAACCACCATAAGAGTTGTTCTCACTTTGGCCTTAACTCATGGCTGGAATCTACGGCAATTGGATGTTTCCAATGCCTTTCTTCATGGTGTGATCACTGAAGATGTCTATATGACTCAACCCCCAGGTTATAAAGATCCCTCTCATCCTCTGTATGTCTGCAAATTACATAAGGCTTTATATGGACTTCGTCAGGCTCCTAGAGCTTGGTACTCAGCCTTTAGCTCGTTTCTTCTCCAACAAGGTTTTCTTAACAGTAGCTCTGACTCATCCTTATTTGTTTATAAGCAAGCAAGCTCCATTACTATCTTACTATTGTATGTGGATGATATTGTGCTCACGGGGAGTGATGATGCTTATATGTCTTCCCTTGTTACTACTTTGAATACTAAGTTTGCCATGAAGGACCTTGGAAATCTACACTATTTTCTGGGGATTGATATACAGAGGTCTCCTGGTTCTATTCATCTCTCTCAGACTAAGTATGCTCTTGATCTTCTTAAAAAGGCTGGAATGGAGCTTTGTAAACCTTCCTCCACTCCTGCCTCTGTTGGTCTCTTTTCCACAAAAGATACCTCGTCAGCTTATGAAGATCCATCTACTTACAGAACCTTGGTTGGCTCTCTCCAGTACTTAACTATTACACGTCCTGATCTTGCCCACTCTGTTAATCAAGTATGCCAGCACATGCATTGCCCTTCTCAACTTCATTTTCAGGCTGTTAAAAGGATTTTGCGTTATGTGAAGGGTACTATCTCTCATGGTCTACAATTCTCCTCTGGTTCTCTTACTTTAACAGCCTATGCGGATGCAGATTGGGCTGGTGACATTATTGATCGTCGGTCCACCACTGGTTATGCAATTTTTCTTGGTTCTAATCTTGTGTCCTGGTCTGCCAAGAAGCAACACACCGTCGCTAGGTCTTCTACTGAAGCGGAGTATCGTGCCTTAGCTCATACAGCTTCTGAATTGGTTTGGTTATCTCAGCTGTTAGCTGATCTTCAGGTTTCTTCTCCAGCTCCTCATTTGATATGGTGTGATAATCAGTCCGCTATTGCCCTAGCCTCCAACCCTGTATTTCATGCCCGGACAAAACACATTGAAATTGATTATCACTTTATTCGTGAGAAGGTTTTGTCCAAACAAATGATTGTTCAATATGTTCCTTCCTTTCATCAGTTAGCAGACATTTTTACCAAGTCCCTTCCTGGCGCTCGTTTTCTGTATCTCAAGACCAAACTGATGGTGGTTCCACCTCTCAGTTTGAGGGGGGATGTTAAACCAGTGGCTGAGTAACTGAGTAATATCAGTGGTTCACGTTTTCATGATCAGTTGGTTCACATTTTGCTAGTCTGTTAGCATATGAGTTTGTTAGCCCTGTTAGTTGTTAGACAGAGGCATGGTTGTTAGTTTGTTAGGCTCTTGCTTTTCCCTATAAATTGAGATCATTTCATTTTGTAAGTGGCACGGAAAACCAAAGGAATACAGAGCAAATATGATTTACATTTCTATGTTTTCTTCTCTCGTATTTGATATGTTCTGTGCAAACTTACAATATGCCATTGGTATACTTATAAGAAATCAGTAACTTACTAATTTCTTGATAGTTTATCGTTGCTGTGTTTTGCTATTCACGGCAATGGGATGGTACAAGAACATTACCTGAGGAAATCAGATGTTTCGAAGAACCTTTGGTTTGTATGTAATGGTACGTGAATAGCATTGCCCATTATTTATAAGGGAAATTACTGAGTGAAGTTGTGTAGTAATTTTCTTACTTTGGAAACTTTCCTTAGACGCAAAAAAAATAATATTGAAACCAAATCAACAGGCAAACCGAGATCGTGCAGCAATAAGCCAATTGGCGGGTCGTGTGGCTTCTGATCAAAGCCCAAGTGTAAGAAAAAAAAACGTCATAATCCAAAGACATGAGATTCACGTGATCTCCAATGATTACCAAATGTGAGAAATATCTTCTGCCTAGATGACATCTTGAGAAAATGGGTAACAAATGAATATTCCAAAGACCATTAATCTGAGAAGGAAGGAAATTGAAAATAAAAGACTCGTAGGCTTTAATAAAGGAAGGCCTAATTCCTTTCACAAGGAAAAGTGATTCCATTATGCTTCTAGTTTCCTAATACAACATGCAGATGGTTTTGGAAGTTAGCAATTGTTTATGCTGAGCAAAAACGCCGCCTAAGGGAATGATTTCAAATTGGGAGCCTCAATAGACTTCGAACAGAATGGACAACGTTTTCAAATCATCAAGGAAAGAAAAAAGAAATAAAAAGAAAACGAAAATCAAGAAATTGAAGATTCTTGAGTTGGACTTGCCAACTTGGGTTTTGGTTGGAAACCACGTGTTGAACATTCGTTTAGGAAATAAATAAATTACTAAAGCATTGGCCATTTTTTTTGGTGCTTTGGCAGGTGAGGAAAGAATTGTTGTTTCCTTCGGTGGACACTACTTCGAGTTACTACCAAATTAAGTTCGTTTGTAAAATTGAGTTTTTCAGTGTCGTTTTACAATGGTTCTTTCAAAATGAAATATTACTTCAAGTCTCTACTTTTATGCCAACAAAGCGAGCATATCACATGAGCCTTGAAGTGGGGGCAATTTGTAGACACTGAAATTTTATATGACTTAATTGTCGTTCAATTAGTCAAGATAAATAAATACTCTTGATTAATTAAAGTAAAAAAAAAATTAAAATATAATCAAAGCCTAAATGAATATTGGGTCCTCAAAATTATGTGGGCTCGGTCCATTTTAAAAAATATGATGGAAGCCAAAATAGACAAATTGACCTAATTGGCTAAATGGTCATGGAATTGGGCTAGCCCGAAGATGCAGGCCCGCTCCAATCCTTTCTAGGTCAATAAATAAACAAATAATATTTTATTGTATTATTTATTTATTTTTGAGATTCTCTCCATAAATAGGAGACAAATTCATTTGGAAAGGTAAATCAATGAAGAAGCATATGCCAAATGGATTATGCTCTCCTCTAGCCTATAAATAGAGGCTCTCATTATGAAGAAAAGAAATCTCCGGAGCCAGAAGAATTCTCTCAAGCTTTCAAGCGTTCTTCAAGCCTCGTCTCAAACCTTCTCTCAAACTCTTGCGAGGAATCAACAAGCACTCAAACAAAGCCGATTCGTCTGCAACTGCACTCCATCGAGATCAAGCTGCTCAAGCCCTCGATCAAAGCCACCACTTCGATTTCTTCATTCAAGAAGTCATCAACCGGTTCATTCAACAACAAGCTTCAACAGCCGTTGGATCACAATCATAGTCGGAGATCGAATCAGAGGAATCGTTCCTTCAATCACGAAGAACATAATAGAGATTGTGTCCACTTTTCATTTAATTTTAATAAAATATTATTTTGTGCATCTTTTTCTTGTCTTTATTACATGACTCGATTTTGTGTGTTACAAAGACATATGAAAAAATAAATTAAGAATATAAAATCTTTTTCTGATAAAACAACTCTAAAATAACAATCTTTTTTTGATAAAACAATTCTAAAATTAAATATCATAAAACTCTAAAATATGCAATGCCCAATGTCTGGGTTCTCCTCAAGTGATTGTTCTCCTCATGAACAGAATCCCATTTCCAACCATAGTCATAGAACTTTACAAGCAAAAGATTGCAATAGCACCCATTCAACAGATGGGTTTTGTGTCGGTAAAAATTTTCAAATTGACTCAGCGGGAAATCAACTAAACTCAAATGCAAAATGCAATCAAGTCATGCCATTTAGCAGCTCAACAGGAAATCAACTAAACGAATTCAGAAGAAATATGCAAGAACCATCTATTATAATATATGCAATACAGACTTTGAAGTAGAATACCAATGTGAAAAAAAGCCCTAAATCATGAAACTTTAGAAGTATTTTTTAACATTACCTAAGAGGTCCAGCGAGGGGAGATCCGGCGAGGGGAGGTTCGGCGAGGGAGGAGTCCGGATAGAGAGAGAGTCAGGGAGAGAGAGAGAGATCTGAGGTTGTGGGTGGTGATCAGGGTTTACTGTGTTTGTTGGCTGTGACGATCCAGTGAGGGGAGGTCCGACGAGGGAGGAGCCCGGCGCGGGGAGGTCCGGCGAGGGGAGGTAACCGGCTAGAGAGAGAGAAAGAGAGAGTCGGGAAGAGAGAGAGATTTGAGGTTGTGGGTATACTGTATTTGTTGGTCTTTTAAATCCATTTAACCCGTTTTCTTGTTTGGTAACCCGGATCCGTGAACAATTTGTAAAATTAATCCGCTTTTTAAGTGAACTCACCCCAACCCTTGGATGAAATCCAAGGGTGGAAAATAGAAACCCTTAAATAAAGCCAACACCGAAGTTGGTGTGAACACATTAGTGAGACTGGCTCACATTTGTGATTTTTGAAATTGTCCTATTCTAATAATTTTTTTTACACTCCAAATCAGCTTCGCCCAAAATAACTGTAAGGTTATCTATGTAAAAATGCATCACCCACGTTCAAATTGATGGCAGTTAACTACTTCCTATTAATTTATTTACTTGTTGAATAGAACTACACTAAATATTTTAAAATGATAAAAACACTTGAAAAGTTCTAAAGAATTTTAAAAATAAAAAATATGAAATAAAAAGCAGCCAAAAAGTTCTTAAACTGAGTTTTCTTTGAAGAGAAACAGGAAGCCTAAGTTCGCAAGGCAAAAGTGCAGAAATGGACTTGGAAGGTGGCCCGAAATTGAAGTTAAGATAGAAAAGAATGCAAAAGTTTTATTTACCCAAAAAAAAAAAATATAGGGTCTCTAAAATTGGACTAAGATATAGAAATGCTTTTGGCGACTAAATAGTGGACTATTGGCGACTAAACATGTAGTCGGGAATTGTGTTTTTTCTTATAGTGAATTTGGTCACCGAAAAAATAGACATTTTTTGTGATCAGCTTAGTTCGTCACTATATGATAGCAATAGTGATCACTGTTTGGTCACTAAACAAAATGTTTTTAGTGACTAAACGTTTTTCGTGATTAAATTAATTGGTCACTATAAGACACAAACAGTGACCACTTGTGGTCACTGGAAAAAACATTCAGTGACGACCAATTATAAGTGACAAATCGATTTGGTCACGGAAACGCACCTTCAGTCACCACGGTTTAGTCACTAAATTTTATGCTTTTGTGACCAACAAATTGGTGGTCACAAATATCTTTTTGTGACTAGGGTTAGGTGACTAAAATACTTTTGGTCACGATTGACTTTTGGTGACTATATACGACCTTTTAGTGACCAAATGCTTAGTCACAAAATGTGTAATTTCTAGTAGTGAAAGTTTTTTCGAAATCAAAATTAATAATTATAATTTACTTGTATTTATGATTTCACTTATCAAAATGAATTATAACTATTAATTTTAAATGCGAAAAAACTTTTTTAGTCCAATTTCTAAGATTCTAGCATTGCTTAAAAAAATTGGGGGAAGAGTTTAAGTGACGGTAAGGACGCGTGAGAGAGAGAGGGGTGAGGTGGTTTGCTTAGTGTTGAAATCTTTGGCGCTTCAAGTAAAGAATGGGATTCAAACCTTCTGTAGCTCTCTCTCTCTCTCTCTCTATCTCTATCTCTCCCTTTAAAGTCCCCTTTGGAAAAGCTCTCTTTTTCTAAATTTGTGTTTGTTCCGTCTTTTCTCTCAGGAAAAAGAACACAAAAGGGTGACAACAAAGGACGAATGTGGCAGAAACAGCCCCAGAAATCTTCCTACAGAGAATCCATCAAAGCCCTTGAAGCTGATGTCCAACATGCCAATACCCTGTAAGCACTTCTAGTTTTTAAATCCTTCAACACCACATATACTTACATGATGACATCTACATGTATAGACTAATTGTAGCTTTTATGCTCCTTATTTGTCCAGAAATCATTTTTTTTGGGGCATTATGAATTATGCTTTACATGGTGTATCAAATAAATAAGCATATCCAATGCACCCACAAAAAATTATTCTTGGGATAGTGGTTCTTTGAACATAATTGCGGTGGTGATATAATGATTATCGCTTAGCCCAAAAAAAAAAAATAATACAATGATTATCTTCTAAGAAGCTAGTGACATGGCTTTCCTAAAAGGGATTGCAATATTACTGCTCTAAATTTTATACTTCGTGTTCTTTTAATCCTCAAAGTTAGAATTTTATATATTCATATTCTATCTGCTTGAGAATAATTAATGCGAGGGACATGGCTTTCCTAAAAGGGATTGAAATTGCGCCATCAGGTTTAGTGATTCGTGGGTCCTTTCCAAATTCATATGTGTTTGACACGGCATGACTGATATTCTCAAAAAATGGACGGTTCCGATCATCTTTTTGTGGGCCTCGAAAAGGCCCACCAAATGCTCAACCTGAAATGTTGACAAGTATTTCAGAAATTTCAATGTGCATATTACGGATGAGGAGTATATGGGTCTAAAGATGTTATTTCATGTGCTGTCTGATACGAACTCTTGGCTATAAAACACAGTACCCTTGATGGAGAGTGAATGTTGACAGCTTGCCAATGAGAGTGAATTACTACTGCAATTACTGCAATTTCAGTTTCATGATGTTGATTTCTCAGGGCGGCTGCTTTACCAAGAGATTATGATGGAGATTTTGTCCAGTTTAAGTTGTCTTACAGCAGCTTTGCTCCCTTGTTGCTGTTTTTGATAGAATGGATGGACTATAGTTGTACAGATAGTCTCCCAAGTTATATAGGCATTCTTCACATACTTGTATACAAGGTCTGTACTGCTATTTAACTTATAGTTTCATCACTTGTGCCATTTGAATGATAGATTTTGTTTTTTCTTTTACTCTACAAGTTAGTATCTGTCTAATCCTGCAGGTATATATCGACGGAATGCCAACAATTTCGTCGCAAGATAGGAAAGCCTCTCTGAGGGAATTTTATGGTACTTGTTTTTTGTCCATGCCCTTTTTGTCATGCATGGTGTGAAGATCAGAACCCATTTGATACTCTGATGTTAAACTGTAAATGGAAAATATTGGCAGCTGTTATGTATCCATCACTGAAGCAACTTGAAGCAATAGAAGAGCAGGGGAATTTATCTGGTAATACAAACATAGAAAGAGATGATGAATGTGGGATATGCATGGAATCTTGCACCAAGGTGGTATTACCCGATTGTGGCCACTCCATGTGCAACACCTGCTTCCACCATTGGTAAAAACACTTTTTTTTTTTTTTTTGGCATTAATTTTCCTACTTCCAGTGTTCAAATTCTTGATGTTTCTTGAATTTTTCATGGATTTTAATACAAAGGGTGTGTGAAAAATTGTGTTAAAAAACAGGAGCTTGCGATCTGAATCGTGTCCGTATTGTCGAGGCAGTATGAAGAGAGTAGGGTCCAGAGATTTATGGGTGCTGACTAGTTCCTATGATGTTATTGACATTGTTTCCCTAGCAAAGGAGAATGTTAGGCGCTTCTATGCATATATCGAGAACTTGCCTCTCATGGTGCCTGAACCACATTTGTTTCTGTATGATTACCTCATGACCTGATGTAGTTATGAAGACTGTGCACGCGCACGCGTGGCTACGAAACACGCTCACCAATTGTATATATACTCTGGTATAAGTAGATGTATATATAATTAGCCGAGCTGATGAACATTTGCAAATTTTCTTACATCCAACTCAGTTTTTTGGAACCTGAGTGAGCGGATCGGAAAAAATGTGCTAGTTGAGACGCTTGGTGTGGAATATGCGTGATCAATCATGAATCAAACTTTTTAACTTATAATGGAGAACAAAGTATCTCCATATCTTAATATTGCTTCGAAGCGAGGTGTTCTATTCGTTGTCGTCGTTTGCTAGAATGATGAAAATGACTATCAATCTCGGTACCCTTGTCTTTTTTTCTTTCTCAATTTGCATTCCGTTTCTCACCTTTGTAATGTGTTCACGTACAATACGAGATTGCACATGAGGAAGTTTGTAGAATAGCTTGATACATATTGTCAGGTTGGATAAGAGTTATTTAATCCCTAAAAATTGATATATAAAAAAAAAAAAAGACAAGAATAAAAATGACGAGATCTACTAAGTTCTAAAAATTTTAGTAAAAAAATACATGAGTTCAAAACACATTCAAATTAATATTTTTTCAAATTACAATTTGCAAAAAAGAAAAAAATTAAGAGTGATATTTATATATGTATAAATGTTAAGAAATTAAGGCTAGCAAATTGAGAAAGAAATACTTGAGCCAAAGTACATCCATGTTAATATTTTTTTTTCCAAATTACAATTGAAAGAATAAATTAAGAGTCATAATTATATATGTAAAATGTATGTATATGTGATGTACATAATATGTATACACAGAAATATAGTATAGGGAATGGTTTCATAAACGAAACTTTAGACCAATCATAAGAATCCTTCAATGTGAGTCAATCCAATGATATTTTAAGAGTTTTTGGGACTTTCCATCTCAACCCTTAACTTAACTCACATCCAAGCGTCCTTATGATTGGTTAATTAAGCTTCATTCAAAAAATCTTGGTCCATGGAGTCATTCCCTATATAGGAAAAGTCGAATATAATATTTATAAGAGTACTATAAATAAGGCCAAAAATGAGGGGCCCAAAGTGGTGGCCTAGTGGTCCTTGGTTCTTAAGCTTGGTTTTGTTTTGGACTTTCAATCTTCCTCTTGTTCAATACTTAATGAGTTACCACCATAGCTAAGATCTCGGTTTACATGCCAAAGTCAACTCGATCAAAATATTAATAAATACTTGGTCAAATGGTATTTATCTGAAGAGAAATGATCTCTCTTTATTTATGTTGTGACAAACAAGGTGTGTTAAATGAAATCCTTTTTTAAGGATTTCAGGGCATGCATTTGAAAGTGGAAGTCTAATAATTCTTTTAGTGGGACTTGGGCCTTGCCCTTTGCTATTAGCCTTACATCAATTGGTTCTTCAGTTTTAGATTTGAAAATTTTATGAGATTTAAAAAGATTATCAATTTGAGTTCAAGCGAAAAATGCATATAAGTTGGTTAATATTTTATCCCGACTCTTCTGGTCACTGGCATATACGTAGGTGGAATCAAATAATATGTACTATTCATCATCAATCGGCATCTTCATGTAATAATAATAACCCAAAAAAAAAAAGGAGAATTGAGTTCATGCCAAAATAAATAAATAAAAATAAAGAAATAGAGAGCAAGTGTCACTGAGGGCATCAGAGAAGAGCATAAGAAAGAGGGTAAAATTCTCCTCTTTAGATTAAATTAAGAAGAAGAAGAAAAAGCAAGACTCCACTTAAGAGAAGTTGCATGGAGTTCATCCCTCCAATTTATTAGTCACCCAATCATGCTTCTCATCTTTTTAAAGTAATAATTCTCTTTAACATAAAGGGCCTTTGTTAGTGGGCATTTTCTTTTTAGAGCCATTTTGAGTTCCTTTTACAAAAGGGGGCCATCCCCCCTCCCCCACTCTCTAAAGGTTGTTTGTACCTTCAAAAACCTCTCCTATTCTTTGAAAGTTGGAACCTTAAATAAAATTGTATATATATTTAGGGTTGCCAAATAATTGACATGTGTATTTGGGAACAAATATCACTCTTATTGATAATAAATAAAAGTTCCACTAATCAACATCCGGCATATATACTTTACAACATGACCGACCAACAATAAAAGGATGTCCGAGTTTTACAAAATAATTAGTATCGTCGTCTTAATAATAGTGATGGAAATAATAGTACTGTTATTCATAATATTGCATGTGTCTCGTATTTTCTGGAGTAATGAATGTTTAATCTTAATCTAGAACTTTAGACGAAACACTATATATGTAGAGCATGTTAAAATGAATGATCGAATCTGATACTTAAATCCGTAACCTAGGTCAGAAAAGATGTAGAAACTTGCTCTAGTTGATCACAGTCTTTAATTAGACAAGAGATTGGACTTTTGATTCAAAGGTAAAGACAAGATCATTATGCTGATCATCATCATATTATCCTCTTGTGATGCATATAGAGATATTATTGTCTTTTATCATAGTTAATTTAGAAATAGTATGAAGTAAATATTTCATCCTTCCTTTGCATGCTTCATAAAAAAGTCAATTACAAGTTATTTTATACTTAATTAATAATCTTCAACTTTTTTAAGGTTCATTGAATATAAAGAACACTCATAGTCTTTAAAAAATAGTTCTTAGAAAAGAAGAGTCGGCATGAGTTTGTACGTACAAACACCACAAATTAAGCGAAAGCGAAAGGCGGTTAAAATTAAGAAAAGTTTAATTAGAAAGAATCTTCATGTAAATTCATTCAAGTTGTAGAAAGAGCCTACATATTTTTCAGAAAATATTTTCTAAAAATATTTCCGAATTAAAATTAAGGGTTATGATTTATTTGAATTTAAAAATCTACATATTTAAATAATTATAATCTATTCATATGGGGAAAAAATTTGGAGACTTTTATCATGTACCATGGAATTTTCCTTGTGGAAAAGATCACCATAAAACAGCGTGAAGAGCACGCTCCAATCCTATTAAAACAGCAAACGTCCAAAAAAGAATGTCTTGTCCTTGATAAATAAAAAGGAAGAAAAGAAAAAGAATGTCTTGTCTAGTACTCATTTAAATAAGAAAGGTTTTATCTCAGTTTCTGAAAGTTTTAGGGTCTTGTCGTTTATTATTAAATTATGTTCTTTCGTGATAAATTTTACTTTTGACAAGTTCACTAACAGCTCCTATTCTACGTGAAATAGTTTTCTCCTTTATTTTTTTAAAAATGATTATGCAGTTTATTTTGTTTTTTGTTAAAATCATTTAAATATCGTTCAGGGGTGTAAGCGAAAATCGAAAAATCGAACTGGCAGTTTGATCCAATTTTTCAACTAGCCCAATTTGGTCTTATTCAATTTGGTATAATTTTTGAACATTAGTTCGAAGTTGATTTTCATAGTTTGAACACTAGATCTGACCGAAACACTTGCAATGTGTATATTTTTTTAATTTTCTAAATGTCTTCGAATAACAGAGCTAACTAATCCATGTTAGCCATGGTTCCGTATATTCTTCCTGTTGGAAAAATGTTCAAAGACATTTTAAAGGTGAATGATAAATTGTCCCCAAATAATGGCACAAAATCTTTGAGACCAAAAATGGCACAAAAATTTTCGCTCCATTTTCGGATGGTTAATTTTCATGAATGGCTCTGTATGATAACTGTTAATTACTAATAGTTCAAATGGTTCTTTCGCTCCATTTTCAACACTTGGCATTGGAATACCAAGGTAGTGTAATACCGTGAGTGGTGAGGTTCAATAGATAAAATCTTACTCTCATTAGCCTAAAATATCATAACAACGATTATATACAATGAAACATTCTCATGAATATGCAACCGAGATGAATTTCTTTATCTAGCTGTTAACCTAGGTGATTTTCCTGGATCTCGACCTCGAGGATCCAGATTACCCATAACCTCAAAGACTATGTCACCCAATATGATTTAAACTCCTCTTGTGGCATTTCAAGAGTCTGGATGAAAACACCAAAGTGCTATACCTGGGTTGAGTCCATCCATGACACTACCAGGAACTAAACAAACCCCTGAAGAACACTCAATCCCTCGGATGAGCCTATTGTATATATCCATTCTTATTTCCAAACTTGTTCACCAAAGTTGAATCCCTACCATACCATTCTCGGGTTTTCAAAACTCGTACTCAACTGAGATTTGTAGGTCATTCTCAAATTCAATGTCAACTGGATCCATAGGTCGCCCTCAAATACTAATAGCACTCCTCGTTAATTTCTTGTAAACCTATTAATGCTACAAATTCTGCGACTTCTTTTTGCACCAAATCCATGATTCCAAAACCGTCTAGATCATTATCGTATCACGTGAGTGAAGGGTCTTTACATAACCAAAAAAATTCGCCACGCAAGCTCAATCCATTAGAAGGTTAAATCATGCTATGTAATTATAAGTCAACCAATCTACAGTTAAAATCAATAATTAAATTATTAATTGAACTAGGATTCTCTATTAACATGTTCATTCATTGAATCGTGCAAAATCATAAGCTAAATATGCAATTTGGTAGTTTAGGGGTGAAACTGCATTTTGGGCATTGTGCAAAGTCAAGTGGTCAACTAGTCCAAGACTATTTTTTTGTGGGGGTGGAGTTGAACGGTGGTCCTAGAAGAGGTCGACTGCTCTTAGAAGCCTGATAAACACCTGATGTCTTTCTTTTGTCAAAATTATGTTCCAATTTCAAGAGCTAAGTTGGATGGATAGGTTCAGAATTTACTTTTAAGCACAAGATTGTAGAATGGTTATGGGTATAATATTGGTCTGCCGACATGTGGCTTTTCCTTTTCTCCTTCCTCTTCCTCCCCTTCCTTTTTCATTCCCTTTTCCAATGGTCCAAGTGTTGGGTTTTTATTCTAAAAGTCATGATTATATGTAATTGATTAATATTTATTTAAATTATTTAAACAGTAATTTTTTTCTTGATGAGAATCTTTATAGATAATATTTGCATTATATTATATCATATTGTGCATGGTTGTCTCATATTCTACATTGTAAATAATCTAGTGTGTAGAGTTTGGCTTACACATAGAGGATTAAATTATCAATTCTTGTAGAATATAAGTCTTTGGTTCATAGTTTTAAATGGAATTAGACACACCACCAGCAAGACTATAACACAGTGTTTTCAATATATAGGTATGTCTTAACTACGAAAAATAGTAGAGTATTAGTACACTTTGTATTTATTGAACAAGGTCACTTTGAGGCAATTGTATTTATACTGACAATATAATACAATTCGCACCTCATGGTTATTATGAATACTTGTGCTCTTAACCCAAAAATAATTAATAGATGTGCACATTTAATGTCATTGACTTCGATTCATTATAGAGTGAGACCTTGTGCACTAATAGTCTCGATGAGTTGGGTCATAATATTAAGTGTATGATAACTGTTAATTATTAATGAAATCCACGTCCTTTTATAAGGATTGATGATATCCTCTTGAGAAAGTTTATAAGTTTCAATTATGTCAAATTCTGCAGGTGGATATTAGTATCCGATATAATGAACAAGTTAAGTGGAAGGTCTCAGGAAATTTTATAGATGTTGATTAAATAATTGTCAGTAATTTATTTTAATCAATGGGTATCTGTAATCTTAACGTGACTAGATAAATAAGTATTTAATAACATGAAACTCGAAATGTAGTTTTGAGGTATGGGAAGGGGATGCAATTATAATTCTGTAAGAATTATAATTTATATAATTCAGAATTGATCCGAGTTGGATTAGGATTCTGAATATATAGGAAGCCCGACACATACTCTCCTGGACGTCCCTATCGTTTCCTATATATACACCGCTATGCCTTTTAGGTCAGACACAATTTAATACTCAAAATATTAAAAGAGATTTTGTGAAGGCAAGTAGATCATATTTTTTAGCCCACACTCAATTCATGACCAAGGTGAAATAGAATTACGGTAGAAGATCACGAGCTCAGTCAAGCAAAATTTATTTCAGCTGTCCTCTTACTTATGTTGAACCGAATTGTGAAGGTATCGAAATAAAACTAGAGAGAACTCGAAGGCATGAACCCTAGTTTTGCCTTGTAGGATTTTATTTTTTTGTTGTATAATCTATGCGCATTCATCACTGGGTCTCGAGAATCGATCTGTAACACCAAGGTGGTGATTGATGGTGGTGTTGCAGGTGCAAAATGCAACCGTTGTTTCTCTCTCTCTCTAGGAATTAAACGAAGAATATTCAATCCCATAATGCCCCTAGGATCTTGAACAAGGAATGGTAGAACGAAACAAGCAAAATAGTACATAATAAAAGCAGAAAGAAAAGAAACGAAACACAAAGATATACGGTGGACACAGTCATCTAACCCCTCTTGGTGTGACTCTAGGCCTAACATTTTTTCAAGTATGAAGGCCAACTAAAGTTAAATACAATTAACTATAATCAACTTTGTCAACATATCTGCCAGATTTTTACTCCCCAGAATTTTCTCTAGCAATAGATTCTTATCTTCCAAAAGCGAGCAAATAAAGTGCTATCTCAAATTAATGTGCTTCGTCTTAGCATGGAACACTGAGTTTTTGGCAAGGTGTATAGAACTCTGGCTATCACTGGAAAAAAACGTTGTCCTCTTGCTTCAAACTCAACTTTTCTAGAAGTCCTTCAACCAAATCATCTCCTTTGCAGCCTCAGTCACGGTCACATACTCAGCTTCTGTCGTTGATAAGGTCACTAATTTCTACAAACATGAAACCCAACTCACTCTTGTTGAACCAATCATATAGACATAATATGTGGTGCTTCGATTAAATTTTCATTTCGAGTTGTCATATCGGCCTTGTTCTAAAAATGTATGGTGATAGGATGTTGGAGGGGAACGATAGTATGTTTAAGGAGAATTAGAAGAAATCTATTCATATTTGGTCACACGTCAATTGATGATTTTGTTTGTTTATTATGTAGAGATTTTGATGCTTGACCTGTTGCTTAAGTATTGTGATTATTTTACTTAATGATCTATTACAATTGAATTTATATTAATGGTCCTCGGTTTTATAGCAGCTCGCAAATAAAAATTTTGCTCCTTTCTATGTGGATATATAAGTAACAATCTATGACTAAATCACATAAATATTTCATTTTTGACGTTTTCTTCATTTTACGATAGCAAGGAATACTCTAGGAACTAGTTACGTTGATGGATTGAAAATTAACTCTAGAGGCATGTTTTCTCATCAACAAATTATTGTTCAATATCGAGTTACAGATTAATATTCGATTTTGCGATCGAGCTCGAGATACATATTTTCTTGAAATGTAAAACCATAATAGAAACACTGAAGTAAAACGTTAGAAGATAAATTTACATTTTTATAGTATGATATTACTTAGTGAGTGCATGTGGTGGCTACGTTCGAACTAAAAGAAAGTTGGGCTTTTTTGTTCGAGGGACCAATTAACCACTAGGAGGGGAAAGGACCCGCATGTAAGAATTCAAAATACTTAATTGATTAATAATATTTTTTGAGAATTAATTTTAATTCAGAATATTTACAAATTTAAATTCGTATAATTTAAATTCAAATGTCACATTATACGTGTTTTATACGTATATGCATCATGCATACATACATACTTGAATTAATATCATGTTATTATATTTTTATTTATGTAAACTATGTCATCAATCACATCATTATATTTGGAGAATGATGCTAGTTTAATGTTTTGACTCAGCTAACTATCTAAATATATAAATTGGCTAAACACAAGACACAACTAAAGACACAACTCGATTTAAGACGCAGCTCGGCTTAAGACACCTCATGCTTCAAGTCATGGCTCAATTAAAGTCGCACCACAACTAACGATACCCATAAAATATTCTAAAAGAGAATAATCAATCCACAATAATACAATTCCACAACTTCCGTATAAATTGCTAATATTACATTATAATATCTTGTCATAATTGACATACACATACAAATGGGATTAAGAGTAGGATAGCTTATTGAGACTCATAGCTTATGGTGTAATTTTCTGTCTCTAGCATTTCACATCAAGTAACGAAGACGATGCAGTAGAGATGAGATATCTGGCTGACAACAATGTCATATATGAAGATTTCTTCGAGTCTTAGTAACATAGAGTATATGCTCTGTATTTTTACTTTTTGAGTAATATTTTGGAATATATCTCATTGTTGTCGGATTTAATTTTCTATCCCTGAAAATGTACTAAACAAACTTGTACTTTTCTTTTATTTATGAAACAATAATTGTTTTGAAATTTTAAAATTTTTTTTATCAACATGTTTGAAATTTGGAGCATTTTACCACGCCTAGCTAACAGATCGCACGAAACCGACTTCTATTAGTGAAACAAGACCTCAATCATCAGATTAATGTGTCTTTCCTCGCACTCATCGTTAGCCCTTTTCATTGCTTCATTTCTTGACTGACTTTCCATCAGTCAATCGCACACTTGTTATATTTCTTTATAAGGTCTTTTTAACCATTGCCTACCAAGCTGTGGATAATACGCACATAATAGTAAAAAAATATAAATATCAATATACATTTTGTGAATATCAATACATATTTTATGAAGAACGATGTGCTTTTTATATCTGTGGAAACATCCAATTCAAAACCAATTGGCAATGAATGGAGTGGCCTCTCATGTATATAAGGTTACCCATATTTTAATATCTTAGCGATGTGGGATTGATTCCTTCACACGCCCCCTCACGTGCAGCCCGTATTTAGGTCTGTCACGTGCGCCTCTTTTTGGGTCGTCTTCGTGCAGCCTTTCTACTTGGGTCTGTCATCGTGGGCTTTGTTCGGCCGTTGGGCCTTTTTGGGCTCTGATACCATGTGGAAACATCCAATTCAAAACCAATTGGCAATGAATGGAGTGGCCTCTCATGTATATAAGGTTACCCATATTTTAATATCTTAGCGATGTGGGATTGATTCCTTCACATTACTTACAGCATATGCCTCGGTTAACCTTCTTTATATTGTTATAGAGTTAATTTCAAATTTTATTATTTATATCTTTTTTAATTTGTTTAGATTTTATTCATAGTTTTTAAGTTTTTTTAAGGGTCATTCAGTGAATAATTCATAGTGAGCAATTTATTCAGCGAACAATCCATCTAAAACTAAATTACGGGTGAAAGTCTTTTTGACACATAAATTCTAAAAATACCCTTCTAGTAAACACGCGATAATATTATCCATTCGTCAAATATAAAAGCGATAATTTTATTAAACAAATTTACCGGTTAGTGTTTACTAGTTAAACATCATTTGTCATTTTTAATAGATACTTTAACAAATGACTTTATCTGCTAGTTTTGAAATAATAATTTTATTAGATGAAACTATCTATTAGTGTTTATCAATCAACATCTTTGTCGCTTTTAACAGATACCTTAACAAATAACATTATATGTTAGTTTTTGAAGTAATAACATTAAGATATAAAATTAACTTTGCGAGTTTATAACAATTGACGGAAGCCAAAACAAAATAGGGACAATCCGTCTGTAAAATGATTTAAGGCGTTAAAACTTCTCAAACAATAGACTCTAACTAATAAATTAAATCAACATGTCGTTAATGGCCCAAATCAGTTCAGATTTGTCCCATTTTTTAAAAATCGTTTGAAGAGTCAAACTAATCATTCATAAAATATTGATACGAAATTAGCAAAATCTAACTTTTTTTGAATAAATATAAAAATAATCTTAAAAACAATTAGCCAAAGTGTACACATAATCAGTTCTTCAACTTTACTTTAACTTGGAAAAAGTTTTAAGAAAATCTGTTCTTTTCAAAAAAATTCATGTGTCTGATGTCAGTGTCGATGTCATTCAATCACTATTGTTTTCACAACGCATTGAAATGATAAAGTCGCTTTAAAAGAAAAATGATTATGGCACAAAAACATTCTCCACGACCAATTAAGGTTCCAATGTCATTCATGTTTTACCCTAACATTCTCCTCCTAATTTACCGCCCTCTCTCTCTCTCTCTCTCTCTCTCTCTCTCTCTCTCTATATATATATATATATATATATGTATATATATATATATTCTCCACTTGTGATTAACCTAAAATAAGGAAAACGCTATCCTGTACGGTGGGGACCGTTAACGCCTTGCTACATCCACCGCCAATATTCGTTCTCCCTCTTCTGCCTTCCCTTAAAACCAGGGCTCACTCCTTTTGGAACTCTCGACTCTCTCTCTCTTTCTCGCTCGCTCTCTCTCTAGATAAATTCTGTATATGCCCTAGTCCAATTGTCGTCTCCTTTTTGCAGCTGAGTCTCCACCATGGAGAGCAGTTTTTCTTCCCCTCGAACGGATGCCTTCCCCGCCGGTCTACGTGTTCTCGTCGTCGACGACGATTTAGCATGGCTTAAAATCCTTGAAAAGATGCTCAAGAAGTGTTCTTATGAAGGTGGATTAATTACCTCTTCAAAAGCAATTATTTTTGTTTTGGCTACTTTATCGGCTCAGGTTAATTAATTAGATTTCACTGATTATATGTTTAATCTTGTTATATGCGTGGGTTACATGTGTTTTTTGAAGAAGTGAGGGATTATACGTTTTTCTTCTCTATTCTTAGGCTCTGTTTGGGTAGATGAAAATTTACAAATGAAGGGATTGGACATTATTATAGGAGAGATTTGGAATACATCTCTTACATCTCTGTACAAGGCTCAATTATCCGTGGTCATAAGAATACAGCTCGCGACAACACAGTTTTGGGGTGTAAGGTAAGGTAAGGTAACTTAATACTTGATTTTGTTTTAAAAAAAAAAAATGTGCGATAGAAAAAAGTAACCGATATTTGGAAATTTGATTTTTTATTTTTATTTTTAGAATCACATCTATTGAATTTGAGTTTTAAAATAATGTTTGGAAATTTTTTTTTATCTTTTACACCTAATCTTATGCGGTATACATTTTTGTTTATATTTTTGCGCTAACTTTAAGCCATTTTGAAGATAGTTTTTTATGAAGTTGTGTCCCATATTGCTGGTAGTGTCTCAATTCAACATTTTTTATTCCAAAATTGCGTATTACAGTGAAGGATTGAGTCACATGCTGTCATGCTAAATTGCAAAGTTTTTTTCTTTTGTAATTTCAATGACATTTTAATTTGATTTTGTACTGTAATGACTGTAAGTAAGACATTTGGTAATTTCAGACTGATACATGTTAATTTCGGATTTCCAGCAACCCAAAATATATATTGCTGAGCATAAAAGTTAAGATTACACATTACAGATTACGCAAATCAATAGATCGTAGGTGTCTCACGAGAAAACATACTACTTACTAATAAAAAAGTTTATGATATTCACCTCTAATATAGGATTGATACTGTTGCTACCTTGATCCCATCTGGTTGGATTTTTTTGGAATACATAACTGATCAATGATATGTTATCATCTCGTCTTTATTGCTTTGCTTGGTGAACCGGCTGGGATATGGATACATAAGATTATGATCATAAGATGGTGGATACTGAGGTGGCTAAGGATAGCTAGGGCTATCACTTGATTCATAATCGTAGGTGTACTGAGGCATGTAAGGGTAGTTATGACTGCTGCTGGTGTCATAAGCAAAATTTTCAAAGTTTTGCACCACATCAATTTGGGGGCATTGGAAAAACGGACAATAAGATCTCTGATTTTGCTGAGACATCTTCGGAAACAATTATGTGGGTTGGTCTATCATAAGCGGTCGTATTGGCCTTTTACGTGTCAGTCGATTTTCAAATCACGCCTCCGTAGTGGCCTATCTGGACTCAGTACCCACCGATACCATTATTTAATGGCCATTATCGTTACGTAATATTGATATTTTAATCCATGCCTGTTTATCCATCGTCCACTCCAAATTCACTAGCAACATATAACTAACCTCTTATATTGAAACATTAGGTCGCTTCCTTTGAAATCCCCAGCTTTCCAAACAGTGCCTCAGTTGTTGAAATTAGATTATGTGTTGTATCCCTGATTTTGACGAACATACAGGCCGTTGTCCTTTTGCATTTCGCGTTGCTTCTGTGAAGGTAGGTGATTAATTCATGACAACGCCCGTGTAACATCGACCAGGTTATTAGACTAGCAGTTGTAGTCATAATCCTATTCTGTCAATCCTGCCCCCTCCCCCCAACTCTAGGGCATTGCTACCTATGACTTCTGCTTCTTTAATTTTTTATTAGGATTACTATCTTCAATAAATTGGTCTTACAAAAATCTCGACTGATACCTTCACTTATCTTTACCACATACGAAGATTGTTTGTTAGGGAGATTCAGAAGTGAATAGAATGGTGCTGACAACTTGCAAAAAATAACTTTGAAGTTGGAGACCACAGTGAGACAGTAGTCTTTGATTCCTGTATTATTGTTCTACCTCGTGGATCTGTTATAATACAGTTGATTTGATTGCAAAGTGCTAATTGCTTAAGTATCATGAGTGATCCTTACTTTAAAGATTAAGTTGTCGAGTGCTTGAGTTCTCACATATCACTCATGATCCTTACTTTAAAGATTAAGTTGTCAAGTGCTTGAGTTCTCAAACAGGATCATTACATTCAGTCACCAGTGCACACAAGTTTGTTGGCCATGAACTTCTTCCTTTTGGTTACATCAAGGTTTTACCCTGACCAGCTTCGGGTGATTTTAATCTTTTTCGATGCACCAATGGCCAAATCATGTGCATCGGGTGAATCGGGAGGTTTTAAGCCTGAGACATCAAGTCTCTTGGCATTCATTCCGTTTTGCAAATGAGTAACAGGCTAACGAGCTAATTTTACCTTCTGAAGTTCCTTTATCTGATTGATTGTAACTGGGAAGTACAATTTTTTTGTTAAATACATCTACAATGCTTGTAGTACCTGTCAACCTGATCTGAAGTGCACATTTATGAATCCTTCACACAAATCCTGGCAACATTTACAGCTTGTGCACTTTTAATGGCCTGGCATAGTCACTTTTATGTACAACAGGGTCGAAACTGTTCAGCAAGGGGTCTGTCTGGCCATTGGTGCAGTTTGTTCGGTGCTGTGTTATTGTAATTGGTTTGTTAGGAAGCAATCTGCTGATTGCTTTCCCAAGTCCAATTTTTTTTTTTTTTCACTAGCCCTTGCCCGAGCCTGCCTTTTTTTTCCCGAGACAAGAAGGAAAAAGTGTACCTTGTGTTGGTGAGTAACAGGGAAAAAGTCGACCTCGTAAGTCTGCATCCTTGTGGACAAGTCTGAAGATATCACAGCCCTTTTTGTTTTTAGAAATGCTTGATCTTGGATAGTTGCACACTATTACTTTCTTGATTTAGAAAGATGTAGATTTTATTTCCTAGTTTTTTAAATACTTCAGTTTGTTCAGCAAATGATCTTTGTTATCCGGACTTCTTTCTTTCTTTTTCTCTTCTTTCGGGATTACACTGCAGATACTGTATATATTGACCATTTTAGGCATTTTACCTGCTGCTTTTATCTTTCAGTGACAACATGTTGTCTGGCAAGAGAGGCTTTGGACTTGCTTCGTGAAAGAAAAGATGGGTTTGACATCGTAATAAGTGATGTTAACATGCCTGACATGGATGGATTTAAGCTTCTCGAGCATGTCGGACTTGAGATGGATCTTCCTGTCATTAGTTAGTGAAATGTGATCTCCATTCATGTCCACTGAGTTTTCTTTTCTTTTTTCCTTGTGTAATGGTTTTACCTTGATAATCTTGGCAGTGATGTCTGTTGATGGGGAAACGAGTAGGGTAATGAGAGGAGTTCAACACGGGGCTTGTGATTATCTTCTCAAGCCTATAAGAATGAAAGAACTTCGTAATATATGGCAACATGTCTTTAGAAAGAGGATACATGAAGTGAGAGATATTGAAGGCTATGAATGCATTGAGGACATCCAGATGATGAGAAATGGATCTGATCAATCTGATGAATGGCACTCGTTCAATGGAGGTGAGCTGAATTCAGGGAAGAAAAGAAAAGATGTTGAAGACAAGCACGATGACAAAGACTTCGGCGATCCTTCATCTGTGAAGAAAGCAAGAGTGGTTTGGACCTTAGATCTGCATCAGAAATTTGTCAGAGCCGTAAATCAGATTGGGTTCGATAGTGAGTTTGTTAACACCTTTTTCTTTCAGTAGTTTGGTCTTATCAGCAGAAGTCAGTATGTTTTGTTTTTGTTTTTTGTCGTTCTGGTAACTAGTTTTCGTAATCTAAGTGATTTTCAGTCATTCAGCTTTCATCTTCTAGAAGGTTATGATATTCATCTCTGCTTGGCAGAAGTTGGTCCTAAGAAAATTCTTGACTTGATGAACGTACCCTGGTTGACGAGAGAAAATGTTGCCAGCCACTTGCAGGTAGATTCACTCGTGCTCTAATATATGTGCGTACAAATATACATATGTATCACAAGTAGTTGAGGAATATCATTGAACGACGGCATAAGGGACGTTACCTCGTACACATTGTATAAAAACGCAAAACTCCTGTCAAAACCGTACAAAAAGATCTCAACAATCCACAGGGATATATAACTTTCCCATAAACTCTACAAAATAGAGAAGGGAAGATCCTCTCCAAACAAATATTTAGAGGTCACAATGCTTTTACAAGGCATGAATAAGTGTGATGCCTCCTTGAGAATGACACGCATATTGAATTTCTTTCCCTTCAAATACTCGTGATTGTTTAAAACCCCTACCACCCACCAAGCTCATTTGAACTTTATGTGAAAAGCAGAGATAAACCTAGAAGCGCAAATCTGATTGTGAGATAGCTTTGAGGATAGGGGGACAATATGTTTATGGGCTATATGTTTGAATAATTACTGGGAATTTGAAAGTGCTATCTCTACATTCTGCAGAAGTTCCGCCTCTACTGGAGTAGGTTACAAAAGGAAAACGACCTAAAAGCCTCCCTTGGTGCCATAAAGCAATCGGATTTATCTTCGAAAGACACTGCTGGAAGTTTTGGCCTTTGGAATTCACTCAATATCCAACAAACTGATGCTGCAAGTGGAACTTATGGAGTATCTGGCAATAAGACTATTACCAAGAATGCCGATCCAAAATTCCATGAGGGTGATCTAAAGGGTATAGTTTCAGTGCCACCTACAGAACCCAAGAAAACCATGATTCGCGGTATTCCTGATCCTCCAAAGGCCAGCAGTTCAAGGACGGGCCCCAATGATTCTCTTGGACCACTGGAACCAGACGTGAAGTACGCAAGATCTGATTCTTCCATCCGGAAACAGTACTCCTGGTGTGAAATTCCACAAACTCAGTTCAAACAAGAGCACAAAGCGAATCTTCAGGTACAGAACGGCTTCAACCATCTCCCATCTGTTAGTACCCAACCTTACAGCAGAGAAAGAGAGAAACCAGAATACATGGACATCAAGCCTTCTTATACCAAGTGCAGCAACCAACAAATGAGACAAGCAAACGCAATTGGAAATGGAGCCGACTTATTTCCTTTTCAATCTGAAAACCATATGGCAAGTTTTCAAGCTTATGAGCCAAATCTCAGTACGGCTACATTGGGCACGAAGAATCATGGGTTAAGTCAGATTTTCATGAACAATATGGAAGCTGCCCAAAGAAACCTAATTTTAGGAAGCAATTCAGGTTCTGCATCTGCTGATGAGGATTTAATCGCTCGTCTGTTTCAAGGTGACCAGTGTGCAACTGTTCATCTCCAGAACTACAACAGTCAAAATCTCCCTGTGGAAACTCCATTGTACGCGAATGATGCACAGAGGTTTGACTACGAGTATCCCTGGGAAACAATGGAGTATCCTGTGATAGATCAAGGCCTATACATTGTCTGATTGATCTTTGGGAGCTTTCGCTTGTTAGATAACTTCAACCCACGAAAGGGAACTTAATATTTTCTTCCCTTTAATCAATATGTAAGTATTTCCCTATCATTTTGGACATTAAATGTTGGAAATTGTGGAGTGGGACTGACGGTAATAAGCAAGCTTCATGGTAGTGCTTGGAACATATGACTTATGAGATATTCTCTGTATGTATGTGTGTTTGCACATAAAGAATCCTTAAAAGTTTTGTAAAAAGAAGTTTGTAGGCTGAGCAATTGATTTCTAAGGCTATGTTTGCCATTCCTGCCACTTGAATTCCGAGTGTAGTTGCAGACTGATTTGATTTACTTAGTGTAACCTAAGACTAGTGAATTTAAAATTTGAATGCAACTGCCACCACAACAATTCAAAAAACAAAAAAGACATGAATGCAACTGAGTGGTTGTACAACTGCTATTATTTCTGTGTGGTACCCCCAACCAAACAACTGTTAATTTGCATATCCACAATGTGTAATTCTGAGAAACAGACTGCTACGAGCAAGAGAAATCGATTCTTGAACAATCTTCTATTTCAGAACTTGGGAAGACACCTCCACTCCACACTCAAAGCTAGATATTTGGGGAAGCATTCTCCTATATATTCTTTCTCAACACTAATTTGTAGGATGAAATGGTGTTCGATTACTTTTTGATATAACGTGCTTGGAGCCAACAATATCGGCTACGGATCTCCAAGGCAGTACAGAAACAGTATCTTTGACCACGCTATGAGTTGGATTCCCTCCAAGTTTTGGTGATCGAGGCCGTGTTAGAGGAATCTGCACTACGTAAGTATATTTAACTGGCTTGATATTTCCAAGAAGGTACAAGAGAAAAGCTACTAGTTACAAGAGGAGCTGAGTGAACACATTGCACGTGAGATGGGTGTGAAGAAAAGTCCTCCATCACGTAGATATGAAAGTCATGTGCTCTATATGAGCGTTTGGGCTTCATAACCTCAATAGCTAGAGTTTGGGTTGAGTTCTACCTAAAACCATGGAACAAGTAGTTCCACAAATAAACAAGAATTTATGTCATCTCCTTGGCACAAATACATCTATAGTAATATATCTTAAGAGAAGAAAAACATGTAATCATTTGAACTAGGAAGGATATCTCAAAATTAAGAGATTTAAGCATATGGAAGAATCACAACACATGAACTTGCTGCATTTAATGATCTAATCCGTTTGGATAGAATGTATTACCAAGAAAATGCTAGCAGCCACATATGAAAACAAGATTTGTGTATACCTTCTCCACGTGAGTAATGGGCGATTCTGTTCCATGATTAGAGTTTGGAATCGGCTTACCCATGACGCCAGTACTCTAACGCATTTTTAGGAAGTTATCTGTTTTGTCCTGTGTTACAACAAATACATTTCAATTGTTACTAGATTCTCCACACTTTAAAGACCCAAATAGCCACATACTTGTTCAGTGTTCAAAGGGAACATGTTGGACCCAGTAAGATATATTCAGGCAGTTGCTGTAGTTGGTTCTTTAGGTCTGGGAGAGATTGGCATCCTATTGGCTGGCATTGCTCGTGTTTATATATGTTGGTCCTTTCCCAAATCATCATTGATTAGTAGAGTATAGGTCAGAATATAACCTTAGATTTCACTTGGAGGCACACTTTTTCTGCTTCAGCATTTAGTTTTGTTGGGGTGCTAGATTAAATTAGGAAGAATTTGGACAAGTGGAGTGTGAATTGGTAATAAAGGAAGGGTGGTAAGTGAATAAGGGAGTGAGAGTGGAAGACAATTTGGAAATGCTTTTTTTGGATTCCATGGATTGAGTACAACTTGGCTCTATTTATAGACACCAATGGATTGTTCTAGAAGCACATCTCTCTTCATGCTTCTAGATGCTTCTAGTGGAATCCGTAAGCTTCCATCATATTCCGGAACATTCTAGTAGAACTTAAAACATTCTAGCATGTTCTAGTATACTCCACAATATTCCGGAAGAGTCTCAAAGACTCTAGCATATTCTAGAAAATTCCGGAGCTTTCTAGAGAAGTCTAGATATTCTAAAAGGTTCTACACAATTCTAGATATTTAATTGAAAGATTACAAATTACTTTTTAACACTCCTCCTTAATTTGTAATCTTCATGACTTCATGAAATTGAGAGAATTTTTCTGCGGCCACTGCTTTGGTCATTATATCAGCTAGCTGCTCTTTCGTGTTGACAAACTCGAGCTGAATTTCTCCGTTCTGCACTAAGTCTCTAATAAAGTGATGTCGAAGCTCAATGTGCTTTGTCCTGCCGTGAAAAACTGGATTTTTGCTCATTGCTATGGCTGACATATTATCGCAGTAGATGATTGTAGGTCCTTCCTCTTTATGCTCCATGTCCGAAAGAATTCTTCTAAGCCATACAGCCTCACATGTTGCATCTGTAGCTGCAATATATTCAGCTTCTGCCGATGACAGAGCAATTGTCCTTTGCTTTTTTGAACTCCAAGCGATAATGTTGGATCCCAAGCAAAATACGTAGCCAGACGTGCTCTTTCGATCATCGATTGATCCAGCCCAATCGCTATCGGTGTAGCCAATAAGCTTGCTGTCATTTTTTTTTGTGTACCTGATGCCGAGATTCTTCGTCCCTTGAAGATAACGCAGAATCCGTTTTGCAGCAGCATAGTGTAGCTTGCTCGGCTCATGCATAAATCTGGAAATAAGATTCACAGAATATACGATGTCGGGCCTTGTATGAGTGAGATAATTGAGTGAACCAACCAATTTCCGGTAGGTTGTAGCATTGATCTTCTCCGCTCCATCATTCAGCTGCAACTTGTCATTCAGAGAGAGTGGAGTAGAAACTGGCTTGCAGTTATTCATGCGGAATTTCTTCAATAAGTCTTCAAGATATTTTTCTTGCGAGATGAAAATCCCACTTTTGGATTGTCTTACTTGGATGCCGAGAAAATATCTCATTAGCCCGAGATCAGTCATCTCGTACTCCTTCATCATGGCCTTTTTGAATTCTTCCAGCATTGATGTATTGGTGCCTGTGTAGATTAAATCATCAACATACAGGCAAACGATGAGAAAGTCTTGCGTTCCTCCTTTTTTGACATAGAGTGATGGTTCACTTCGGCTTCTTTCGAAACCATTTTGACAGAAATACTTGTCAATGTTGCTATTCCAGGCTCGAGGTGCTTGCTTCAAGCCGTATAGTGCCTTCCGAAGTCGATACACCTTGTCTTCTTTTCCTTTGACAGTGTAGCCTTGCGGTTGCTCCACATAAACTTCTTCTTCTAGCTCGCCATTGAGAAAGGCAGATTTGACGTCAAGTTGATATATTGGAAGCTCGTACTGTGCCGCCAAGGCAAGAACTGTTCTAATCGTCTCCATGCGAGCGACCAGAGCAAATGTTTCATTGAAGTCCACTCCAGGCTGCTGTGAGTAGCCTTTTGCCACTAAGCGTGCTTTGTGTTTCTGAATTGATCCATCTTCTTTGTATTTTGTCTTATAGACCCATTTGAGCCCGATTACGTCTTTGTCTTTTGGCAGCTCCACGAGATCCCATGTGTGATTTTTCTCGATAGTTGCAATTTCCTCATCCATTGCCTTTTTCCATATTTCTTCACTAGCAGCTTCTTCAAAGTTCTGTGGTTCACAAGTGAAGAAGGCAAAATCACACGAGTCATATATGTCCCGTAAGGAACGTACCTTTCTTGTTGGATTGGGATCCTCCGATGATGAGCTCTCTGGGCCATCTTGCGGGCTTTGGTTTGGACTTGGGTCCAGAGTTAAAGTTTCTTGCCCATCTCTTACATCAAAAGGCTCAAAAACCTTTTGCTTTTGGAAGGAATTGTCCTCCCATTTCCATGCAGCACCTTCATCAAATATCACATCTCGAGAAACCACAAATTTATTTGTATTTGGATTATAGAGACGATATCCTTTGGACTCGTCACTATATCCGATGAAAATATATTTCTCCCCTTTTTCGTCAAATTTTTTCCTTTGTTCTGAGGGAACTAATGCATATGCAATGCATCCAAAAATCTTGAGAAAATGTACCTGTGTTTTCTCTTTATACCATGCCTCGTATGGTGTTTTGTTCCATACTGCCTTCGTGGGAGATCGATTGAGGATGAAAACGGCAGTATTGACAGCTTCAGCCCAGAAAGTGTTAGGTAGGCCTTTGCCTTTGAGCATGCTTCGAGCCATCTCTGCAATGGTGCGGTTCTTCCGCTCTGCTACTCCATTTTGCTGAGGAGTCTTCCGGACTGTAAGTTGCCTCTTGATTCCCTTCTCCTTGCAATACTTCAGGAATGGGGTGTAGATGTATTCGCCTCCACGATCCGTCCGTAGTGTCTTTATTAGTCTTCCGCTTTGTCTCTCCACCAAGGCTTGAAACTTGAGGAATACAGAAAAGGCTTCTGATTTCTTCTCAAGGATGTAAAGCCACATTATCCTTGTGTAATCATCAACGAAAAGGAGAAAATATCTTTTTCCTCCAAGTGATGGTGTTCTGGTAGGGCCAAAAATATCAGAATGCACCAATTCTAAAGGTGCTTTAGCTCTCCAAGCGAGCTTTGGAAATGGGAGTCTATGCATTTTCCCATATATACACCCTTCACAAACTTTATCAATTTTATCAATATTTGGTAGCCCTTTCACCATATTTTTCTCCTTTAGAAGCCTCATGCCCTTGTAATTTAAGTGACCATATCTTAGATGCCACAAGTACGAATCATCAACTTTTTCTCCTTTAAGGGCAAAATTTCCATAGTGACATCGTTAAAGGGAAAATTTTATTTGGGGTCATTTTGACTTTGGCCACTGTAAAATTTTTCTTTTTGTCAATAATTATGCAATCATCATTATCAAATTTAAGTGCATAGTCTTTTTGCATTAATTGCCCCACACTTAGTAAATTTTGAGTTAGCCCAGGAACATAAAGGACATCAGAAATTAATCTTTTGTTACCTCCCTTTGTGTAGACGGCGATCACTCCTTTTCCTTCAACATTTTGCAGCTTCCCATCTCCCAGCTTTACTTGTGAAGAGACTTTATCGTCAAGCTGCACAAACTTTTTATGATCGCCTGTCATATGATTACTGCATCCACTATCCAAGTACCAAATGTTATCTGATTCCTCTTGAGCATTCATGCAAGAGAATAATTGTTCTGCTTCATTTTCTTCCGAAAAATTAGCTTTGTTTTTTCCTTGATTCAACAATCTTGATCGGAATGATTAGAAACTTTGCATCTCTTGCATTTAAATCTGCAATCGTTGGATGCATGATTGGTTTTCTTGCAATAATGCAAGGAGAGTTAAAGTTACTGCTATTTTGGCCTCCACGTCCTTTTCCTTTGTTCCGGGCTTGAAATGCATTTTGACCTCCACGTCCTTTTCCGTTCGTGCCTCCTCCTCGAGATGAGCCTTTCTCTTGATTTTCTTGGTTGCTTCTTCCAAAATTGATTTTGCTTTGAAATGCTTGCTCCAAAGATTGATTTGTGAACCTGCTCATTCTTTGTTCATGTGCCTCGAGAGAACTCATTAGTTCATGTCGAGTAAGTTTAGATAAATCCTTGGATTCTTCGATAGTGACGATAATATGCTCAAACTTTGGAGGAAAACTTCTTAAAACTTTTTCGACAATTCTTTTATCCAGAAGGGTATCTCCATAACTTCGGATTTGATTGACAATTCAAGCAACTCGGGAAAAGAATGTTTGAACAGATTCATTTTCCTTCATTGCTAGATTATCAAAATCTCTCCAAAGTGTTTGAAGTTTAATGGAGATAACCTTATCATAACCTTGATACTCAACTTTTAGTGTCTCCCATGCTTCTTTTGAAGTTTTTGTACCCAAAATTCTTGCAAAGATCGATTTGCTTACCCCACGTTGAATGTTGAGTAGAGCCAATGCATCTCACTTCTTGTTCTCCTTGAACTTCTTCTTCCTTGCTTCCGTCCATGTTGCTTCTTCTTCGTCATTTGCCGGTGCCTCGTATCCGCTTTCAACAAGATCCCACAAGTCCTGTGAGATGAATAGAGTCTTCATTTGAATGCTCCAATATTCATAGTTCTCTCCCTCAAATATGGGGATGAGAGTTTGTGCATAGTTGAAAGTGGAGGAGTTGGCTTCCATGTTGGATGATAGGAGAATAAGGAGGACAATGATGTATTTTGGGCTCTGGCTCTGATACCAAAATTGTTGGGGTGCTAGATTAAATTAGGAAGAATTTGGACAAGTGGAGTGTGAATTGGTAATAAAGGAAGGGTGGTAAGTGAATAAGGGAGTGAGAGTGGAAGACAATTTGGAAATGCTTTTTTTGGATTCCATGGATTGAGTACAACTTGGCTCTATTTATAGACACCAATGGATTGTTCTAGAAGCACATCTCTCTTCATGCTTCTAGATGCTTCTAGTGGAATCCGTAAGCTTCCATCATATTCCGGAACATTCTAGTAGAACTTAAAACATTCTAGCATGTTCTAGTATACTCCACAATATTCCGGAAGAGTCTCAAAGACTCTAGCATATTCTAGAAAATTCCGGAGCTTTCTAGAGAAGTCTAGATATTCTAAAAGGTTCTACACAATTCTAGATATTTAATTGAAAGATTACAAATTACTTTTTAACAAGTTTCTCTTCTAGCTTCTGAAAGAATTTAACAGCACACGTTAAAATACAGCAAATCATCATCCCCGACGTACTCTTCCCACTGGATACAAATTCCAGACTTACCTCTTTACGTTTTGCAGCTCTTTCTTCACACCTGAAGCTAAAAGGGGAAGCTAACATGGGAGGTCGTGCCTTGTGTCCAGATGCATCTGCAGGCTTCAAGCGGCTGCATAGTTCTGAAGAAAATTCAGACTTCTTGCGTAGCATTACCATATAATCCAATCAAACCAAACTGAGCCGAATTATGGCTAGATATTGTAAGTGAGTAGCATAAGGTCATACTTGACATATGGGGATTGTGATTTCCCAACCGCTGGCCACCTTCCAGACCCTGAGCAAACACCCAGAGTTTTGCTTCTGTGAACAATGAAATTAACATTTTTAGTGAAAGATCTTAAATGCATTATGTACATATACCAAGAAAGAGCATAGTAGTAAAGGATTATGCTGATAGGTGAGATCAATTGAGGATTTATCCAAACAGATAACCGTAATCTTTCTGGTAGGTGTATTTCTGAAGGATGCGCTGACAAGTCATTCACTGATGCCTGCATTTTACCCCCGAAAAAAGTGAAATAAATAAATGTTAGCTATGTGTTGCAGAATTTTCCAATAAACTCCAATGTCTGCCCTCAATGAACATGCACAAACAAGGTGCATGACGGGAACCCAAAGAAGTGAAGTAAGCACCCGAGTTGGAGTTTGTAGAGTAGTCAAGCTGTCTCTGGAAGTCTTGGCAACATTTCTAACCGTTTTTGAATTCCCCATCTTGTGAATAGTTGGTAACGTCTTACGGGTTTCACAAGCATGAGAAGAGATATTGATTGACATGTGAAGTGAATTCAGTGTTGATCTCGGTTTTTCCACCACACTGCTTGCACCCTTTTGACTAGGTTGAGTGGCACTGTCTTCCTTCCTTGGTTGAACAGGACTTAATTTGAGAAAAGAATGGAGCTTTGATGCTCGAATGTATGTGGAAGGATTTGAGGAAGGAATCAATTGTTTCTTCTTACTCGACGAAGATAAATTCCGTTGATGAGAAGAACCCTACAAAATAAACCTTAGGTAATAACGTAATGAAAATGTGGTTATATTGCAGGCTGCCTTTGGATCAATGATTTGGTAAGGAAAAGGAAACAAAAAAGTTGTAGGATATGATGGCTCACAATGGTAAGATTCTTTAATTTTCCATTTCCTTAAACTGCTCTACTTCGAAAGACAGGATCTGCTAAATCTACCTGTACGATTGACTGCTACTTTCCACATTTGCTACCGAATCCTTGATCCAAATACAGCCGGAAAATGTGGAAACTCATAATAGTTTTATACTTACAGTGGTGGCCATCTTTTCTTGTTGGGAGGACATAATCTTGCTACGGATTTCAACATTTTCATTCCATCTACTTGATTCAACTTGAATGGAGTTCTCTTCAATAACGAGTTGCTCAGTGGCTATTTCTGCTTCTTCCACCTCGTCAGTTTCCGAGTTGTTTTCTTCAACATTAGGCTTTCTCACTTTTGCATCAACTGAGAGAACTAGATCAGTCTTAGGGCTATCTGATTTTGATGGTTCTGAGACCACTAAAGAACTGTAATGAGTATGGTCCACATTGTCTGATTCAAGCAAATCAAATTCATTGCTAGCTACAGTTTGTTGGTCAAGCAATTCTGCAGCCTTCTTGGCAGCAATTCTCTTGTAATGGGCTTCAAAATAAGCTTTCTTCTCGGCAACTGAACTTGGCTTAGAGGATTTTTCTGCTTCTTCCAAATATCGATTGTTAGAAAAACATGAGCATTTTTCCCAAGCCAATGATTCTGATGTGAACCTCCCAAATGAGATTGATGTAGTTAGGGCCCGATGGGGATCCCCCTGTAATGAGTTTTTCCAGTTGATTAAGGCCATGAAATTCCCATTTAGTTGATTAAGGCCATAAATTGAGAAGAATATGAACGTGTAATAAATCCTCGGGTAGAACTCACCCTCAAAAGCTAGCTATTGAAGGGAGGGTGCCCAAGGACTTATTAACTCCCCACCAAGAGCCCATACTTCCGATGTGGGACAAGTCCCATACCTTGCATTAGAATCATAACAAACCCGACCCCTTCAAAGCCGACGCCCACGGCGGCAGGTTGCCCTTTTTGGCACCTCCGACAATCCCGTGGCGAGGGCATCCTTCAAAGCAGACGCCCACGGCGGCAAGTCGCCCTTTTGGCACCTCCGACAATCCCGTGGTGAGGGCATCGTCCAAGGAGGGACCTGCTCTGATACCAATGTAATAAATCCTCGGGTAGAACTCACCCTCAAAAACTAGCTATTGAAGGGAGGGTGCCTAAGGACTTATTAACTCCCCACCAAGAGCCCATACTTCCGATGTGGGACAAGTCCCATACCTTGCATTAGAATCATAACAGAACGCCACAAATGAGAAGTTCTTATGAAATGCAGAAAAACAAGTAGTTTTTAAGAAATAGGACGCAAACCCCGCCACAAATAACGACGACTAGGAAAAAAAGCAGCAGAAATACCAAAACCCACTAGAGATTGCTCCAAAAAACGAGTTATAACCCATCGAGTGAAATGAACATGAAGATAAATGGAGAAATTGTGTCAACTGTTTTTCGGGCTAACCTCTTTGGGTTCAGCGGAAGTGCCAGCAGAGAACGATCGAACGAGACAAGCCGAAGATTCACCCATGCCTCTCTCTCTCTCTCTCTCTCTCTCTCTCTCTCTCTCTCTCTCTCTCTCTCTCTCTCGTAGAGCTTTCTCTCTTCGATATCCCTTGGAATCCCTGTCCTTTCGACCCATTTCAGGGCAATTTTGCTACCCACCATGAATTCCATCCGGAATTTCATCCCGATCCGACGTGGAAGGGGTCCACCCACCATCCCATTTCATTTCCCTTCCCAGCTTTCACCAAAAATGGGCGGGAAAAATTGGAAAAAAATCAGCTAATACTCTCTCAATCTCCCAAGCTATCCTCTATTCTTTCCACACATAAGATCTCCCTCTCTGTGTTTCGGCCAGGACCACTGAAAAGACAAGCCCGCCAAAATCCTTGGTACTACTTCCATTTCTAACTCCTCAATATATTTTGCATGTATCTATATATGTAAGTGTATGTATGAAAATAGAATATCAGGATTTGTAGAATCATGGAAATAGAACATCAAGATTTGGAGAAAAATCAAAATTTGGAGGTGGTATTAGAACCTAAGGTTGGAACGATATTTGATTCTGAAAAAGAAGCCCAAGAATGTTACACTACTTATGCGAAAGCAAAAGGTTTTGGTGCAATCACAATAACTTATCGGAGTGGAAATGCTAAGCCAACGGGTTCGAATCCCCTTACAATCCATCCAACACCAAAGACAGGTTGTAAAGCCCATGTGAATTTCTCTTTGCAAGTTGATGGGAAGTGGAGATTGAATACGATTGTACTGGACCATAATCATGAAATGGATCCGGAAAAAGTAAAATATCTTCGGTGCTACCGGACTCTCCCACCACATTCGAAGAGGACAATTGAATTGAACACGACTGCCGGAATCAAAATGAACCAAATCGTTGCCTCATGTGTGATTGAAGCGGGGGGGCCTGATAATCTAACTTGGACAGATAAAGATGCAAGGAATTACAAGGATAAAGAAAGGCGTTTATTAGTTAAAGAAGGGGATGCCAATGCAATGCATAAGTACTTTCTCAGAATGCAAAAGGATAATGGTGACTTCTTTTATGCCATGGATGTTGATGAAGATGACCGATTAGTGAATGTCTTTTGGGCCGATGCGTACAGTAGAGAGTTATACAAAGAGTTTGGTGATGTGGTCACCTTTGACACGACTTACCTTGTTAACAAGTTTGATATGCCTTTCGCACCATTTGTAGGGGTCAATCATCATGGACAATCGATTTTGTTTGGATGTGGTTTGGTTACACGGGAGGACACGACTTCATTTGTATGGTTGTTCGAGACTTGGCTTTCTTGCATGTCTGATTCCTACCCTAACGCCATCATCACAGACCAATGCAGGGCCATGCAAAATGCGATAAGTCAAGTCTTTCCAAATACACGACATCGTTGGTGTTTGTGGCATATCATGAAAAAAATTCCAGATAAGTTCAAGAGTTACAATGAGTATAAGGGGATTAAAGCTTCCCTCAAAAGTGTTGTGTATGATTCCTTGTATCCAATAGAGTTTGAACAAAATTGGACAAATCTCATCAAACAATTTAATCTACAGGTGATGCAGCGCAGCCTATGGAAACGGAAACAATCGCGCAAGAGAAACACGAACAATAGATCGACCCAGAGGTACTCCCTCCTTAAACGATCAGATATGGGTTAAAACTCGTTTTCTGTAATTCAATATCAATCCAAACTGTCCCAAAAAACCTATTACATGCCCTTATATAGGGGAAATCAAATACCAAATCCGAAACTAACTAGGAGAGCTAGAGATAGAGAGAGAGAGAGATAGAGATAGAGATAGAGATTAGGATACATAATCCTAATCCTAAACTAACTAGGAGGATAGAGATAGAGATAGAGATAGAGATAGAGATAAAGATAGAGATTAGGATACATAATCCTAATCTCTAATTTATCTCTAACTGAATCCCTAAATAGGCTCCTAATTATATGCCTATTATTTACATAGTCAACAGGTCCAGTGGCCAAGTTTGGGCCAATTCCGAGCTCGTCCGAAAACTTCCAAATCGGGTAAGTAACGAAGTTGGACCAATTCTACCAATTAAGCCCGTCCGGGTCTTAGGCCCTTTTAGGCCTATGAGGACGCAGCCGGTCCAGCCATGTTGACGCAACCCGGTCTGCATCAACAGGGCAATGATTGGTTAGCTGGATTGTACGAGGAAAGGCATCGATGGGTACCGGGATTTGTTAAGGATACCTTTTGGGCGGGGATGTCAACAACTCAACGAAGTGAGAGCATGAATGCCTTCTTTGACGGATACGTCCATTCCAATACTAGCTTAAAAGAATTTGTGGAACAATATGAGAATGCTTTGCGTAAGAAAGTGCGAAAAGAACAAGAGGCAGATGCACATTCCTTCAACTTTCAAATTCAAAATGTATCCCCTTATAGGTTTGAGGACCAATTTCAGCAAGCATACACAATTGCGAAATGCAACCAATTCCGAGAGCAAGTAGCCCGAACGATTGGGTGCAATTTGACTATTGGATCGGTAGTGAATGATATTTCAGAGTTTTACATTGAGCAAGACATTTTAGTTGGAAAAGAAAAAAAATGTATTTAAAACTTTTACTTTTGTTGTTCATTTTAATGAGGAGTCAAGAGAAACTAATTGCGTTTGTCGGTTGTTTGAGAGTAAAGGAATGATGTGCACGCATATGATCTCGGTTTGGTCAAAAAAGAAGCTTAAAGTAGTGCCCGATGAGTATATTTTATGACGATGGATGAAAAACTTGGTGAGAAGTCACACAAAAATAAAGGTGAGTAATGTTAATTGGCAATGCAAGCCCGCATTTACTCACTATGACAGTTTGTTGAAGTTGTTCAATGATGCCGCCGATATTGCCATGTATTCCATTGTCAAGACTGATAGGATGGCGGCTAGGTTGCGAGAAATAAAACAAGAGAATGACTTATACGATGAGGATGTGGAGTGTCTAAGAAACATGCCTACGGTTGGAGATGTGCAAAATAGTTTGGAAAGTTTTCAAAATAAATCAGATACCGTGGGCGATCCAAGTAAAGGGCCTCGGAGAGGGCGACCACCAGGGAAAAGAAAGCAATCAATGGGTGAGCAAATTATTAGGAAGAATGCACAAGCGAAAAAAAAGATCAAATATAGTAGCATCAATGCAGAGACTATACCGGTATACCAACTACTAGGCTTTCCTTTCAATGTTTTACATAATTATGTTCATTGGTTCGTATGATTTACTAGTTGACTTTATTATTTCTCAGGATATGGAAGTCAACACTCATGCTACTGGATTTCACGAGATTGCCACGCAAGAGAGTGGAAATTTTATTGTAAGTATAACTTTAGTTGTTCTACATTGAGTCTTTTTAATTTCGTTCATGTTACTATAAATTGTACTTTGAATTGGTTATGATTTCAGCCATCTCAGGGAAGTGTAGGATGTATTGGTATGTGGAGTTACGACCTTAATGAATCTCCATTTGATTTGAGATATGATTAGAGTAAGTTTAGCTCTAAGATTTGCATTTTATAACCTTTTACCCCTTGTTCCATTACCACTTATATATTTTCCTCTTTTTTCTTTATTTATGCAGGTGACTTTGGTTGTTTCATTTTGGTTGGACATGATTCAACTCGTTTTGCTGCTCAAAAAATGATTTAGCTGGTTGTAAATTGCTAATGGAATTAGATTACTTAGAATCAGTTTTTTTTGTTTGAGCTGATTTTTGAGAAACTACATTTTGATATTTAGTCATCTTAATCATGTGCTTTCAATACATAGTGATTTCCTCCAACATATCTTATTCATGTGCTTGTGAAGGCTAGTTGTAAATTTGCATATGATGAAGCTTAAAATTTGCGTGTGGTGAAGCTTAAAATTTGCATGTGGTGAAGCTTAAAATTTGGATATGGTGAAGCTTAAAATTAGCTAGTAAACATGCTTTTTTTACAAAAAAATTTGACAGCATCTCCCCTATTTTCTTGCCTAACTCGACGTCTTAACGCCTCATCAGATAATCAAGAACAACATCAAACATAATTCAGAATACATATCTAAACATGTTCCAAGTCAAAACTTCATTTAACAAAAGAAATCTTATAAGTAAGAACAAATTATAGCTTTCACTACTTGAACATGAAACTACATTAGTCCAGACTTTACATGTTTAGCTCTATGTACAAAAAAGTAAAGAGAATAAGCCTAATGTCTAGCATTGCTTTTTGATGTTCTTGTCCAGAGGATGTGTATCTTATCATCCTCCTCCACCTCTGCATCCTCCTCCTCCTCCTCCTCCTTTTACAGCCATATGCAATGCAATCTGCCCTTTCTTGTTCCTTCTCGCAGTTGTGGATCTTTGTCGAGCAATGCCTTCATAATTGTATGCCCCATTGTTGCTACAAACATGAGAGGGGTTGTGTTTGATGGTCCAAGTGTTTTCATTAGCTCAAGATATTTGTCTATTAGCACTTGAACAATTCTTGCAAGAAAAGGACCGTACTACGCTTAATGTTTACCATCCTCAACATTCCATACCAATAGGATGTGGCAATGGCAGTTGATAATATGACAACAAAAAAGAAAAGAAGGAATGACAGTTAGAGAGTAGCCTGTGATGTTGCTAAGTATTAAAAGCCAAACCTTACATGACAACATTAGATATTGAGCAAGTTGCATAGAGATTTAGAAGTTTGAAATCACAATATAGATTGGAATTTATTACTTGAGGCATCTTTAAGTCCTTGAGATTGGAATTTCAAAGGAGATTGTGGAACATCACGACAATTGGATATATCAAGGAATCACAATTTATGGGGTGAAACCATTTCCTTTACCATTTAAATTGGATATATAAGTTGTTGTAGCTTTCGCAGTTTGTTTTTAAATTCATATGTGCTTGCTGTGGTAGTATCCATATTCTTATGCCAAAATAGCCTAGATCAAATCCATTTATCTACAACTTCAAGTTACTAACACATCATTTGCTGAAAGGAAAGATACGAAAAATCAGATTTTTAATCCCCACTGCAATCCCAAAATTTGGGCAATTGCAGTTTAGTGGTGTTGGTGCATCATATAGCCATTAATCAAAACAACCTTAAAAGTATGAAACCTTCATGTTTTCCATTTACAAACACATGTGAAATTAAAAATTATCGACTTCCTATGAACCAAGTTTGCAAAAAAAAAAAAAGACAAGGAGAAACTCAGTAAGATGTCACAGAAGCAAAATATACGAAATCACAAACGTAAAGCTAGACATGATTTCCGACAAAAGCTTCCAAGAAAGAGTTTCTTAGTTGAGTTCTTTCAAATTTCTCATATCGTTTTTTTTGTGAATTAGCTCTCCAGGTGGTCTATAAGCAAGGTAAGTAGGTCTATTATCGGTTGTTTATGGACCAAAAAGACTTTTTGGATGCTTCAATGTCTATCTGTTCTCTCTGATCTTCCACATCAATCATGACAAAGAATATGATGCATTGCGATATGTATGTTTTTATGTTTGTATATTTGAAAAGTTCACAAGCTATGGTTAGTGTAGCAGCTTGCAACAATACAAGAATGCAAAAAATTGAAACAACCAGTACTATATCAGGAAATAACAAAACCACATATCCCTAACACTAAACTCCTTAGAAAGGATTCAAGGGAAGCACCGGACTAAATAAAACCTTACTTCACAGTCGAAAAAGGGTTTATATCACTACCAAACACTTGCCCACTGCTCCTAAAGGACATGACCTGAGGTAGAAGCCTCAGTTATCTCTTGACTTTCTATGAGGGGGAACGTAGATTATTACATCTTAAAGTCAAGAAGGGAGCACTCAAAGAGTTCATATTCATAGGGAAATTAAAGAAAGGAGCTTGGACTAGTCACGTCTTCAATAGAGGGAAGGGTAACTAGTGTGCCCAGCAGCAGTAAATATCATTCTAATCAAAATGAATTGTTTCAAAATCATTTCATTGAAAATAACCTCTATCTGCCTTGGGTTATTTTGCAACATTCAACAAACAATAGAAGCAAGGCTTTCTGCAACAAAACACCAGAGAAAAATCCTAATTTTATGAAATCTGAAAAAAAAAAAAAAAACTTAATTTTTTTGTGTGTCCACATTAATGAAAGAATCATATGTAGATTAGTGGAGAGGAAAATGAGAGAGATACCTGTGAGAGAGAAAAAATGGTGGTCGTGCATCGATTGTGGTAGGGGCGGGTTTGGGGTCCGTCGTCAGTCGGAGTGAGGGTGGGTTTGGGGTTGTTCGTCGGTGGTGGTGTGACGAAAAGAGACTGTTTGGGATGGAGGAGAGAGAAGAGAGGATATAGTCATGGTGGTGCATCCGTGGTGGTCGGGGGAGGCCGCATTGAGACGGAGAGGGCCGGAGAAGGACAAAGGATTCAACCTGAGAAGAAGAGAGGAGAGAGAGTATGTCTTCAATTTTGAAATTGAACTGAAATTGAAATTTCGTTGAAACAGGGAAAGTAAAGTGAGTGGGCTCCTTTCCACGTCGGATAAAATTTGCAGAAAGTGGAAATTTTCCATGTTAGGTTCCGTTTGTAGGTACAAAAACTTCATTCCATTTAGGGCAATGCTACTAACTATCACATCACGTTAATTTTTTTATACGGGAAATGCTATCAACGCACTCTTTTTCATATCCCCAAACGCATCTTAGTGGGCCCATAGCCGACCCAAAAATTAAAAAATCCTAATTTTTTCGTCCAATTTTCATTTCATTTTGTCTGAGATAGATGCAGAAAAAAGAGAGGAGGAGGAAGAAGGGGCAAGACCACCGTTGCCGGCGCACAACCACGTCCGACCACCGTTGCCGGCGCACCACCACGTCGACTATCACAGCGGATGCACCACCAAAGTCGACGGCGGCCGGCGACATCCATTTCCCGCTCAAGGCTTTCAGACTTCCTATCTCCTTCTACAGAAAAAACCATAAATTCATATTCCCAAAATTAAATTTCCCCTAATTCATATTTCCTTCTACGAGAATGACACAGAGAGAGCATATTTCCTTCTACGAGAATGACACAGAGAGAGAGAGAGAGAGAGAGAGAGAGAGAGAGAGGAGGAAGAAGAAGAAACGATGGCAACCACCATCTTCATCGGCAACCGCCATCTCCACGGACCATCGGCGAATCAAGCCGCGACCTGTTCGCTATTTCTTTCTACGACCTATCCATTGCCTGAGATCTTTGATCCCCTCCTCCTTCTCTGTGTATTTCGAAGGAATTATCAAGCAATAGCTTCTAATTTTTTTAAGTTTACAATTCAATTTTTGTGTTTTTAAGTTTACTGTGATTTGTAATAGTGAATTGAGTTTTCTTGTGTTGAAGATATTCTTGTGATGTGGATTTCCTCCTCTGTTGGTTTTTGAACATTTTGGAGAATTCCTTGTGCTGAAAATTTTGAAGATTTACTGAGATTTGTTCACGACAATAGTTGAAAAACTAGTTGAAGAATTCCTTGTGATTTGATTTACAGTGAATTTGAAGATTTTGATTTTTTTTTTCTTTGTGATGAAAGAATTGTAGCTAATAAATAAGTGTGGAAGTCTTGATTTCATGTGTCACGGACCGCCAACTTTTGTGACATTGGAAGCCCTTAGAAGTTGATAGAAGTTTGGAGGAGATTCTAGGACGCTCAAGATGAGTCCGGAAAGGTTCGGAATATCCTAGTCGAGCCTAGAGAATTCCGGAAAGGTCCGGAAGGTCGGGAAAGAACCTAAAAAATTTCGGAAAGGTCCCGAAGGTCGGGAAAGAAGTTAGAGAATTCTGGAAAAGTCCATAATATTGCAAAAGATGTTAGATGCAGCTAGAAGATTTTGGAGAGATCAAGAATATGCTGGAAGTTGCTTGAAGAGGCTCAAGAAGATGCTGGAAGGTTTGGAAATATTCTAGAGTTTTATGGAGTCTTCTACTTTGTTTTTAGACGTGTGTGAAATATTTTAGGACTTAATAGAATGAGAGAGTTTTAGATGTTTCCAATGAATTCCTTGAAGCCTATAAAAAGGTGGAAGGCCTCATTTGTGAGGTAACTTGAGTAAGAGCTTATGGGAGCTTGGGTGAAAGCTTGGAGGAGAGTTTGGGAGAGCTAAGCTTGTAAGCTAGAGAGAGAGAGAGAGTCTTGTGTAACTTGTTTTGTAAAGAGATTGTTTACAGTGAAAGAGTTTTTTATCAAAATCTCTTGTCTTAAGAGTTTGTGAGTGTGTGTCTCACTTGGATGGTTGGATAAGATTAGCTCGTGGGAAAAGGCTGACTTGGGCATCAAGGGTGTGATTTGCCTAAATGCCGCACGGTACACAAGTGGTGAAATTCTTGGACAGTGACACATGAGAGGACCAATTATTTCATTGTAACCACCATTATAGTTTAGCCACAAATATAGTGGACTAAAGGAGAAACTCGTGTTATACAGCTCTATTACTACACAAGTAAATGAAACTCAAGTTCAGTGTAGCCGCCATTATTGCATAAACTCAATTATTTCACCATTTTTGCCAAGTCCAGTGTAGGCCCCTCTTGTGTCTCACAAGTAAAATAAAAAATCTTCCATTTACAAGTAAGACAAGAATGATAACAGGCTGAAGGGCAGAAATCGCATTTTGAACAAGGAATGCCTCATAAGGACTAAAAAGAAATTTTGTGCATATTGAACAAGGAATGCTTCAAAGTTTGCCTCATAATTTCCATCACACTTTCACGAGGAATAACATAAATTGAACAAGAAATGTTGCATCCAACACCTAATCTTTTCTTTGATTTCCATTTGTATCTTTAATTTGTATCTTTTTGTGGCGGTTGCAAAGATTCTCTCATCTGAATCGCTATAATAACCTGCACAATGAACAACCAATTAGCGCCAATGGTTTGTTTCAAACCTGATGGCACTCCGATGCTAAAGTTATAATACCGAGAGATCAAGTACAATAGTAATTGTATTTTCCTAATTGGGACATGCCAACCTTCCAAAAAAGTTCCACCACCCTAGCCGAACGGCAAGCTGACAGGTTGATACTTTAGGAATGAAGAGTTTAGATGTTAGTTTAATATTAGTCTAAAAAAAGTGTTGGTCCATGAAGCTGGCCCCGTAATTGAATATACAATAACCATGCGACCACAATAATGATAATCAAGACCGTTGATCTTTCTAGTGCTTATTAATTCAATCATTACTAACAAATTTTGCTCGGTCTGGTTTAGAAAGCTCGTGAATCGGGACACAATTTCATAAAGAAAATGAGTTTTTTTTGGGTCATTTCAAGTGTGTAGCGATACCTGAATAACTTTATCTTTGTATGAATGATGTACTCGATAATCCATAGAAGATAGACGGGTTGGATCGGCAAAACAAAGCTTAGGTAGGGATCAATTGGTGCACTACAAGCCTTAATTACCTCAAAATGTGTTAAGTGTGATACGATCACGCGGTATCCGGTGTCTGATGATCACCATTTTTCATGACGCTGAACAGCGTGAAATGAACTAATTGTATTACAAATTCCTTATTTTGTACATTTGACTAAAAGCCGCTCTTTTTTAATCTGTATTTGGCTTTTAGCTTAAGAAAAAAATGTAGAGGGCTCCACATTGGGGTTGGCTTTTGGAATGGGTCCGGGGATTTGCTTTTAGCATCCTCCGAGGACAAGGTTTATCCTGGTGTTTATAAATAAATACTACAAGTTATTAGTTTTGTGTCGTAATTTGTGGTATAGACGAAACTCATTCTGTCGTTACTGTTTCTTGATTCTTGAAGTCTTACACTTCAAATGTAGCTGCTCCAAGCCACATAAGAATTGCTATGGGGGCAAAAAAAAAACACATAACAAAGACAGTTTTTATCGTACGTAGTGTTTTTAATTCGTCTTGTTTGAATGTTTTAATTTTTAATTTGTGAAGAATGAGGAGTTCTAAAAAATTTGGCGGAAAAAAATCACAAAACATCAAATACTACCAGTTGAACAAACAAACAAAAAAAAATCACTCCAAAATCAACCTAAATATCTCTTTTGGTGTTTCTTCTATGGTTTCTTTTGTGGACATGTGTGTATGTGTGTGAAAGAGAACGTTGATTGGTACGAATGTCTACAGAAACTCTGGATTCTGATAAAACCATCTCATGAAATAGGACCAGAGCCATAGCCGAAAGGAATATATCACAATCCTTTAATACAATTGATAGATACGGCTGAATTAAGCTAAAAAGGAAAGAGACACATCAGTTGCAGGAAGCTTTTCCCCCATTTCACAACCGAGCCCAGATTTCTTTTGGTACGTACAAGTTACTTCTCCCTCCTGCTATCTCCCTTTTTATTCTAGATTTCTAGCTAGTAGAGGCTAACTGATCTTCCCGCCTAAGGAACTACTAACAGATTGCAACAATTTGGTAACTACGCAACAGAAATGAAATAACAGAATTGAAATAACAGAAAGTAGTTTGGGAATCTTCTGCTGTAGTGGTCCACTGATATCTTCTGGTAGGCTGCATGCGTGGTATGTATCATTCCATCCCCCATATAGAGAACCTTGACCTCAAGATTCAAATGTAGGGTATTTTTTCTTCAAATCAAAGTAGTATTCCCATGTAGCGTCTTCAGCGAATGATCCCTCCCATTGAATGAGTAATTGAGTAGCAGGGCGGCCTTTGTATTTAACGAAACGCCTGTCCAAGACAGCCTTAGGTTGAGGAGCTACCGTGCCGGAGTCGGAGATAGGTGGAAGGGACGTATGGGAGTGGTTGGTGGAACCTAGCCGTTTCTTGAGCAGAGATACGTGAAAAACCGGATGGATTTGTGAAGTAGGAGGTAGTGCTAATTTGTAAGCTACTGATCCCACCTTTTGTAGGATTTGATATGGTCCAAAAAACCGAGGTGCGAGCTTCTGGTTGGATCAAAAATGGGCAGTGGCCTGTCTGTAGGGTTGGAGTTTAAGAAAAACACAATCACCCACCTGAAATTCCCTCTCAGACCGATGTTTGTCAGCCATTTGTTTCATCCGATTCTGAGCTTGAGCTAGGTTTTCCTTAATCAGCTTTAAGGTGGACTCTCGACTGAGCCCCCATTGATCTACTGCTGCCACTGCGGTGGATCCGGGGATGTACTGAATATGAGTAGGGGGAACTTGGCCATACACAATTTGGTAAGGAGTCATTTTTGTAGAAGAATGGTAAGTGGTGTTATACCACCACTCAGCCAAGGGGAGCCATTGGACCCAAGTTTTGGGTCTATCACCTGCCACACATAGCAAGTAGGTCTTTAAACACCGGTTGACCACCTCCGTCTGCCCATCGGATTGAGGGTGATATGCGGTACTTAGACAAAGGGTTGTCCCTTGGAGGCGAAAGAGTTCTTTCCAGAAGTTGCTGGTAAAAACCACGTCTCAATCGGAGACAATAGAGGTAGGCATCCCGTGAAGCTTAAACACTGAATCTAGGAAGGTTTGGGCGACCTCTAGGGCAGTATAGGGATGGCGCAAGACCATAAAGTGGGCATATTTGGACAACCTGTCAACTACCACGAAGATGACTGATTTGGTATGGGAATTAGGCAGCCCTTCGATGAAATCCATGGAGATAGCTGACCAAACTTGATCTGGAATTTGGAGTGGCTGTAATAGCCCAGGGTTTGCCACAGTTTCCGTTTTGTTGCGTTGACAGGTATCACAAGCTGCCACATATCTGTGAATGTCGCCCTTCATACCCTTCCAATAGAAGGAATGTTTCACCCTTTTGTAGGTTCTTTCTGATCCAGAATGCCCACCCAAGGGACTAGAATGTAGTTCTTGTAGAATGAGGGTCTTAGTATCGCCTGTTGCACCAACAACCAACTTACCTTTGTAGGTCAAGAGATTGTGCTGCCATTGATAGTGAGGGTGGGAGGATGGGTCAAGAGCCAAGTCATAGGTAATGGTTTGGAGTGTAGGGTCAGTGGTCCAAGACTGTTGCAAAGCTTGTAGCCAATCAGTTTGGACAACTGATAAAGCACTGACTGCTGCCGGAGTATCCCCTTCTTGTCTAGAGAGAGCATCCGCAACCTTGTTCTCATGGCCTGACTTGTAGATGATCTCATAGTCGAATCCAAGCAGCTTAGTGAGCCATTTTTGTTGCATCAAAGTGGTAATTCGTTGATCATTTAAGTATTTCAGACTTAAATGGTCAGTTTTGATGATGAAATGCCTCCCGAGTAAATAATGGCTCCATTTTTGCACCGCGTAGACTAAGGCCAGCAGTTCTTTCTCATAAGCGGATAACCCCAGGTGTTTAGGTGCGAAGGCTTTGCTAATATATGCTATTGGGTGACCCTCTTGCATTAGGACCGCCACTATGCCCACCCCTGATGCATCACATTCAATTACGAAATCCTTGGAGTAGTCTGGAAGAGATAACATTGGAGCAGAAATCATGGCATCCTTAAGCTGTTGAAATGCCAAATCAGCAGCCACATCCCATACAAAAGCATCCCTTTTAAGAAGCCGGGTTAGTGGTTGACTGACTTTACCATAATCCTGATGAATCTTCGGTAATACCCTGTCAATCCCAGAAAACCTCGAAGTGATCTGATCGATTTTGGTGTGGGCCATTTCCTCATCCCTTCTAACTTCACCGGGTCAGCCAACACCCCTTTATTGGAAATGATATGGCCTAGATACTCTAGGCTTGTTTGCCCAAAAGCACACTTGGACCTTTTAATAAAGAGCTGGTGTGATCTTAGGGTAGAAAGGGTAGTCGTCAGATGCTCTAGGTGGCTGGCCCAAGTTGGGCTATATACCAGGATGTCATCAAAGAAAACTAAGAGAAATTTTCGCAAAAAGGGCTGAAAAATAGTGTTCATCAGTCCTTGGAAGGTGGATGGGGCATTGGTCAAGCCAAATGGCATGACTAGGAATTCATAGTGGCCTTCGTGAGTCCTGAATGCAGTTTTTTCTACGTCGGATAAATGGACCCGTATCTGATGGTATCCTGCCCGAAGGTCCAATTTGGAAAAAACAGAGGCACCATGCAATTCATCGAGTAATTCATCGATCATAGGGATGGAGAATTTGTCTTTATGGTATGTTTGTTTAATTCTCTATAGTCAACGCACAATCGCCAAGTGTTATCTTTCTTTTTGACCAATAAGACTGGAGATGAGAAAGGGCTGACACTAGGCCGAATGATACCTGAGATTAGCATTTCCCTCACCAATTTCTCTATCTCGTTTTTCTGGATATAAGGATACCTATAGGGCTTAACATGTACTGGTTCAGTGCCTGGCTTAAGTGGTATTTTATGATCTGCGTACCTTTGGGGGGGAAGGCCCTTAGGTTCGTCAAATAGGTCCTGAAATGCTTGTAGAATGGATTGAATATCATCATGCACCTCCTGATCCTCCTTATCAATCGTTAGGCAATTGAGCTGTGCAATAATTCCACGATGGGCGTGCTGTAATGTTCTGCTCATTTGCCTTGGTGTGACTTGTGCAACCTTCACCTGGGCATTGCCTTGTAAGGTTATTGCCTTCCCGTGCAAGCTGAATTCCATTTTGAGGTTCTTGAAGTCCCATAGAATAGGCCCCAAGGTAGTGAGCCACTGGATTCCTAACACCATGTCACATCCACCAATAGGAAGCAATCTGACTTCTGTGCAGCATTGGACGCCTTGCATTGTCCAGTTGAATACCTTATAGACAGCCTTACTGCAGAGTTTGGTTCCATCTGCCACTGCCACTGAGAGATCGGCAGTAGGTTCTATCTGATAACCTGAGAATTTGGCCACTCCTGGTTCAATGAAGTTATGTGTGCTACCGGAATCAACTAAGATGGTGATAGTTTTCCCCCTTACGGTTCCTTCTAACCTCATGGTCCTGAATGATCTGCTTCCCATCAGAGCGTGCACTGAAATTTGCACCTCTTCCATTCGGTTTTCATCTGAGCCTGGAGAATTTTGAGCATGTTCTTCCTCCTCATCATCTCCTATGATTAAGAATAATTGCCTCTTCTTGCAGTGATGTCCCCTTATGAACTTCTCATCACAATTGAAACATAAACCCTTCTTCCTTCGGGCTTCCATTTCCCTTTGGGTGAGTCTTTTGATTGGGAGTTGGTTCGAACTGTTTGGGGCTATAGGATTAGGCACTAGACTGTTAGCAGGGGAATTGGGTACTTTTGGGTCAGATCTTACTCCCACAGTTTGGGAAACGCATGGCAATGTCAAGTTAGGTACAGATCCCCAGTTGGTTGATGTTCTGCCCGGAAGCTTGGACCTCCTGTTCATGGCCTCTATGCTCTCCTCTTGCAACCGGGCAAGCCCAGTGGCTTGGGAGATGTCTTGTGATGAAAACATCTGCACCCCAGCTCGTATGTCCTCCCTTAATCCACTGATGAAGCAGCTCACAAAAAATTCTTGTGTTAGACCAGACGTCCTGTTTGCTAGTTCCTCAAATCGTTCTTGATACGCCTTAACAGAAGTGGATTGAGTGAGTTTGGTTAGTTCTCCTTTGGCATCTTCAAAGACATTGGGGCCAAACCTTGCAATCAACCCATTCACGAATGCTTTCCAATCTAAATCCCTTTGTGCCTTCTCAAACCACCGAAACCATTGTATCGTTTTTTCATCTAAATGCATGACAGCTAGTCTCACTCACATCTCCTCTCCTATTTGATTAAATTCAAAAAACCGTTCACACTTATAAACCCACCCAGAAGGGTCGTCACCTTAAAATTTTGGAAAATCGATCTTGGCATACCTTGTTTGTGTTGAGGTTGAGGATTGTGACCCATTCCCTAAATGTGTGTTAGAGTGTTCAGCCGCATCAGCTCCATTATTGAGTGTTTTGGCTGCTATTTGATCATATTTGACACTCATTGCGATGATCAGGTCTTTGAGTTCCTTGATGGAATTATCAGTGCTATCTTTGAGTTGTTTAATGGCTTCTTCATTTCTCCTTTGTTCTTGTGACCTTGTGTCCATGGTTGACAAGCGTGATTCTGAGGATGGAATGCTCTGATACCAATGATACATACGGCTGAATTAAGCTAAAAAGGAAAGAGACACATCAGTTGCAGGAAGCTTTTCCCCCATTTCACAACCGAGCCCAGATTTCTTTTGGTACGTACAAATTACTTCTCCCTCCTGCTATCTCCCTTTTTATTCTAGATTTCTAGCTAGTAGAGGCTAACTGATCTAACAGATCTTCCCGCCTAAGGAACTACTAACAGATTGCAACAATTTGGTAACTACGCAACATAAATGAAATAACAGAAATCAGTAACAGAATTGAAATAACAGAAAGTAGTTTGGGAATCTTCTGCTGTACTGGTCCACTGATATCTTCTGGTAGGCTGCGTGCGTGGTATGTATCAACAATCCTGAGAGTTTTGTGTGCATGATTATGATTTCAACTTTTGCAGTCGACATAATGATTTTTTTGATTGGATAATGCATCAAAGAACTCGATCTGGATGTAAAAAACTTTGGGTGACGCTACCCAGAAAAAAATCAGCTCTGGTACTTGTTTTCACCATGAAATATGAAAAAACGTGTTAGGTGCCTGATACTGATGGAGTACTTAGTTCTACTTTGCTCCATTTCATTATATGGCCTTTCCTCCAGCCAAAGAACTCAGAACATCTAATATTTAGTTAATGTGCAAACAAAAGCTAAGGTTAGTGAAGGCTCAATTCAAACAAATATATGTAATAGACAGAACCCACAACATTCTTGTTTAAAAGATAGAGACCTATGGACAAAACTTCGCAGTAGAATTGTTGTGTTCAAATCCTTGCTGCGTCACAATTTATGCTTTCAGTCTCGTAGAACCACAAGATACAGCAAAGTATCGAGCAAATTATTTTCAGCATCAGCCTTTTACCCTGATAGAGAAAAAATGCCGAAAAGCTGATTAGGTACTGCGAAAAGACTTCTACAACAAGTTATTTTGCTGTGGTTTGCATATAAACTCACTTGGATTGCTCTTCCGGTTTTTTCTCCAACTCCTCGCTTTCAGTTGGATTTAAGGCTGTCAGCTTCCCAAAAGATTCCTTGGCATCCCCGAAAAAGTCCTTCACTTTATCAACTACTGTTTTGAGCTTGTCTTTTGTCGGGAGCTGAAAATTGCATTTGGAGGTCAAAGGTATCACAAATAAGAAAGCCTAAAGCAAACAAGACTCAAGCAAGCTGATGGGAAGTTTGAACAGAAATATGCAAATAGGATAAGGAAAAATCAATCAACAAGCTCCAAACTTCAAACCTTGAATTTCCTTCCACATAATATACCAACATTCAAAACGCATAAGCAGCAACTTAATAGAGATATCAGTGTGAGGGACAGGACTGGGCAAATGTCTCAAGGGCCAAGCCAGATATGTAAGATCCATATTCCTTAGACAATGAGGGTCCCTTCGGACAGATGTGGAACGTTCCATTTTAACAAAAATACAAGAGCTTAAGTTAGACTAGAAGATGGAATAGAGGTAAAGGAACACATTATGTTGGAGTTTTTACACAAATACAATCCTTAACGCGAAGAATTTCAAAGCAATCCTACATTTTAGACGTATTCCAGATTCATCATCATATAGATTCCAAGGTCAATGTTGAAATCCATAGGTAAGTGACCAAATCCAATTTTCAGCTATTCTAAATCACAAAATCAAATCTATTCATGTGAAATGAAATCCACATTTATCCAAACATGGCCTTCGAGAATAGGTGATCTTGGGAAGTCATAAAAGTTGTCTAGGCTTCAGAGTTCTTACAATATTCACTAGGCCTTTGGTAAGCTAAATATATGCCGTTTTATCAGCCTAACATAAAATTCAGAGAACCAAAAGAACTAGGAAGAAATAACCATTGACTACCTCAATTACATTTGAAGAAGTAAGTGCTGATCTCAAATTGTTATTCTCCTGCATGGAAAGGAAAAATTAGAGCATGCACTGCCAGAACCATTTTGCTCATTAAATTGCATGTTTGGGGATGGGAATTCCGGGAGACATTACAACAAGTTTGTAGCCATATCTGAACGCAGTAGCTGACCGCAACACACGATGCTGTTTACGCGCTGTTATTATTATCTCCTTTTCATCCTGTTTAAATAGAGACCACCTGTCAGCTACATATAATTAGAAAGAGATTCTGGAGTGGCTCAAGACAGAAAGTAGAAAATCAAATCACTAGGTAATGCTCGTAATGCAAAATCAGCTATTGGAAAAATTTATACACCCGTCACGTCTTATGAACAATTTCCCCAAGCAAGAATACTAACCCAAGCTAAAGTTAAAATTGGAAAAGTCTACGCCACATCAGACAAACCCCTAAATGGGTAATCTAATTTAACATTCACAAAATAGCTCAAGTAAAAATGTGATGAGATTGAGATAAACATGCTTCATTGCCTTAAAAAACAAACATCTTTCATCGTACAAAAAACCACATCATATTGCAGCAGTTGCTGCTTTCAGGTTGCGGAGGAGAAATGTATAGAATGCTTTCCCAAGTGTTTCTAGGGAAAAGAAATTTTGCACTACAAGACAAACATGTGAAACATGGCCCATGAAACAATTCTAAGCTAGCAGACATTAACTACAATTAGATATGCTAGTAATCGAAACCACGTAAGTCTACCAGAAGAGGATTGGTAAAAAAGGGAAAAATATTGGTTCTTCCAGAGGTAAAAAGGAACAAAAGGTAGCTGCTAATCTGATGGCAGTGAAAAGTGTCTTCGACGCAGTTTAATTACGTGCAGAATCCATCTATAACTCAAGGTTTTTTCCGTCATGTAGTTTCTTGAAACTCTTATATGCGCGGAGCACTGATTTCTTGCTCATAAGCTCCATTTGAATAAAATCAGAGAATGGCAACCTCCAATGTGTGCATCCTCTCTACATAGATCAGGTTACACCATTTCCAGCGAATCTTTAATATTGTTGTCTACGACAGATAATACTTCCACTAGTATTTCCATTTCAGCTGTTAACCTCAACGTCCATCTCAATTCCCTCTATTAACATTGAACATGTAAACAAATTGACTACCACCAATAAAAATCCCACAAAAGGCTGGACCATTAAGAACCGGAAGTCTTTCTTATGAATTCTGAGAGCAGAAGATATTAAAACACCGTGAAAGAAGTCTTACTCTGTAAATAACTGCTGCAAGATTCCTAGCCAGAGTATCTTTATATATATACTTCCCCAGAAAATTATCTTTAGCTGCAACCATAATCTTGGCAGTTGTACCACCAGATATAATACTGAGTGGGTACCACATAAAACCCTGCGAAATGCAAAGCAATACTTGATACTGAAAGTGTCAACCTGATATTCTCTCAAAGAGACGAAAAATATAACCTGGACATAAATATATGGTTTGAAAAGAGCTAATATATGTAGTGCCCTAGGAAGGAAAACCCAACACACACGCACAGAATCACAAGAGACAGGTTTAGGTGGTTCCCCAAAATCGGACACGTCCATGGGGGTGATGGATGGAGAATAATACAACTATCTTAGACCTCACAATCTCTCTCATTACCCTTGGTTCACTCTCACATTGTCGCTTTACAAATACAACAATTTATGGGGAAACAAATCAAAGGGCATCCAATGTTTGGCCATGCATGCCATGCATGCCATGCTTTCATTCAATTGATGAGCCAACCAACATTCTTACTGTGGGAAAATATCATGTGTAAATTAGTAATTCCTGTTTTTTAGGGATTAGCCTTGTATTTAGGGATTAGATTTTGATTTGATTCTGATTACTTAGGATAACTTTTCTTTGCTGTATTTTTCCTTTGTTGTATATATACCATTGTAATCCTTTTCCGAAATATACGATTACCTATTTAGCTAAACTTTTATAATGGTATTAGAGCCCTACGCTTTTTCCTGGGAATTAAATTGGTTCGGCCTTCGTCGCTGATCCCGTGTGTGGCCTTCATTGCCAATTTTTTCACAGGTCTTCATTGACTAGAATATAGTGCTATTTTCCGTGCCCTGCATTTACCCTGCTTTTGAGTTCAAAAACAAAGTATATATTTTATACAGTTTCTGTTTAGCCTTTATTGCTGAAATTTCTTGGGGCATTTGTTGCCATCATTTTATTTTTTCTTTCCCTCCGAACTATGTCCGTATCCACCGAAACCAGCAACACCTCAGAGGCTCCTTTGACCGACAACAACAATTATGCCTCAACGGAGAATTGCAGAACATTCCGGCAGCGTATAGGTTGGCTGGAAAAAAGTATCTGAAGTGGTCTCAATTGGTCCGCACGCTCGTGTAGGGAAGAGGACAATTGAGTCGCTTGGCACCAATCCAAAACAGGAGGATCCTAAATTTGCTGCTTAGGATGAACAAGACTCTATGGTGATGTCCTGGTTATGGAATTCTATGTTACCAAAAATCAGTTATGCATGTATGTTCTAAGCATGGCCAAGGACATAAGGGAAGCTGTCAAACAAACCTATTCCAAAGTTCGTGATGCTACACAGATTTATGAGATCAAAATCAAAATCTCTGCCATTAAACAAGGGAATCAATCAGTCACAGAGTATTCCAATTTTTTAAAGGGTTTATGGCAGGAGATGGATCATTATCAATGCGTCCAGATGAAATGTAGCGAGGATGCAGCCATCCTTTAGAGGTTTGTTAAAAAAGACAGAATTTATGATTTTCTTGCAGGACTGAACATCGAGTTTGAAGCTGTAATAGTTCAAATACTTGGAAAGAAAGATTTGCCATCTTTAAATGAAGCAATAGCAATTGTTCTAGCTGAGGAAGGAAGAAGGGGTGTTATGATTGAAACCCACATAGTGGAGAGTTCGGCCTTGGTGTCCAAAAATAGTACTGTCAATAATTATGGCTCTGAGCAGCGTTTTGGTGAAGGCAGTGGGCAAATAAACCTGTCAAATACATTCAACAAGGACTCTTTGTGGTGTACATACTACAAAAAACCTTGCCATACTAAGGAAAAATGTTGGAAGCTCCATGTCAAGCCTCAAACCATGAATAAAACATGGTCAGGGAAGAGTGGACAGCCAAGGAGATAAATATCACACCCCTCTAGATTGAGTGTGGGTTTGTCCCTAACAAGAAAGATTCTTACATGACATGAACAAATAAAATGGATGTTAGTACAAGTTTTGGTTCCCTTTCGAAGGGCAATTGGAACATCATAATTGTTTTGTTCAAGTGTTTGAGTGATGTTCTCATTGAGTGAAGTAATTACCTCGACACTATCAGGAGCATAATTGGATGATTGGGCCATCACAGGTTAAGAGATTGGTGTTCTTTTCCTTGAGTAAATCTGAAATGGAAGAGTAGAGTCTTGAGTTTGCTTCCCATGTAACATTCCTTGTGACTTGGGTGTTTGAGGCTCAACTTCTAACTGCAAATTTGGCTCGAATAGGGTGGCTGGAAGAATTTTGGCTCTGAGTGATGAAAGACAGGAGCTATATTTGGCTCGGAATGATGAGAGGCAGGAGCTGGAAACTCAAGGAAAAAAAGATCTCTATCCTTATCTTTTATGAAATATCTCTCCCCCTGAAGATAAGGACTATAGAAGTAATGATCTTGTTCGACAAAAGTGGCGTCAGCAAACACATAACATTTCCTTGTTGGAATATGGTAACATTCGTAGCCCTTTTGGGTGGAGGAATATCCAACGAAGACACATTTGAAAGGATCAAGTTTACTTCTCTTTTGAGAATGCACATGAACAAAGGCAACGCAACCAAATATCTTTGGGATAAGATTATTGGATTCATTAAAGTTTGGAAAGAAATGTGTGAGGACTTGCATTGGACTTTTAAAGTCAAGAATTTTTGTAGGAAGCCTGTTGATAAGGTGGGCAGCAATTAACACCGCTTTCCCCCAGTATTGTTTTGGGACATTTTTTTTAATGAAAAAAGCCTTTGTGCTAACTAGAAGGTGACAATTCTTTCGTTTGGCCACTCCATTTTGTTGAGGTGTATTAACACAAGAAGACTCATGTATTATGTCATTTTTTTGGAAATAGGGAGAGAGAAATTGATTAAAAAAGTCTTTCGCATTGTCAGATCGAAATCTCTTTATCCCAACCCCAAATTGAGTTTTGAACATGGTATACAAGATTGGAAATGTTGACCTCACATAAGATTTATGATTTAATAGAAAGATCCAAGACACACGAGTGCAATCATCAATGAATGAAACAAACCACCGTGCCCCAAAAACATTAGCAATAGTGGAAGGTCTCCAAATATCATTATGATTCAAGGTAAATGGAGCTAATGCTCTTTTATTGCTAATTTGAAAAGAACCATGTTTGTGCTTTGTAAGTTCACAGACATCACAGTGAAAATTTTCAGTGGTTAGACATTTGAATATTGAAGGAAACATTATTTTGAGAACATTAAAAGATGGGTGACCAAGACGAAGGTGCTGAAGCCAGATCTTGTCTTTACTGGATTTGAATAACTTGGAAAGAAATGGTAATGGTGACAAATTCTTAACTCTATTTTGTCCATTCAATGCTTCAAGGTAGTAGAGACCATCCCTCTCCCTAGCATGTCCAATCATCCTCCTCATGCCTTGTTACTGAAATACACAACGCAAAGGAGAAAAAGTCACACTGCAATTAGAATCAGTGGTGAGTTTCCAGATTGACACAAGATTCGTGCATAATTTTGGGACGTGAAGAACATTCCTAAGTGTAAGGCAGTCACTCAAAAAAACATCTCCCTGGCCAGCCACAATTATCACTGATCCATTAACTATGGTTATTTTTCTATTGCTAGGACAACGGGTATATGAAATGAATTTTTGTGACGAAGGGTCATGTGATCTGTTGTAGCTCCTGAGTCAATGACCCAGTAGTTTGAGGAGGCTTCATCCGAAGCATTAAAAACACGAGAAGAGGAAACATGAAAAGATTGAGAACAAATATCTGAGAACATCAAAGGACAAGTACTTGTTGTAGGTGGGTTCTCTAAGGTCTCCAATAAACCAAACCAAACTGAGCCTTATGTCCCAAATCAATTGGGGTCGGCTACATGAATCCTTTTCCTCCAAAGAGTTCTGTCAAGTGTTGCTTGCTCACTTAGCCCTAGTAGACTTAAATCCTTGCGCACTACCACATCTAATGTCAATTTGGGTCTTCCCCACCCCGGAGCATTGCTACGCAAAACTATCCTATCCGCTCTCTTAACTATTGCATCCGTAGGTCTACGATAGACATGCCCAAACCACCTAAGCCTATTTTCCCTCAACTTCTTGTCTATAGGTGCTACGCCTACCATCTCGCGAACTGTTTCATTTCTAATCCTATCTCGTCTAGTCTTACCCCACATCCACCTCAACATTCTCATTTCCGCTACACTCATCTTGGTCACCTGTTGTTTCTTCATAGGCCAGCATTCTGTCCCGTAAAGCATCGCTGGTCTTATAGCAGTTCTATAGAATTTTCCCTTCAACTTTGTGGGTACTCTCTTGTCGCACAGTACGCCAGTAGCACTTCTCCGCTTGAGCCACCCCACTTGGATCCTATGGGTCACATCATCCGTAATCTCTCCATCTTGACTAATAATAGAGCCTAAATACTTAAAACAGTCACTCTTTGGTATCTCTTGGTCTTGAATCATCACTTTTTCGATCTGACAATGCGAAAGACTTTTTTAATCAATTTCTCTCCAACGACTTGAGAAAATTGAAAAGTCGCTCTAGCGACGCTGCAGTCGCTCCAGCGACTTGTGCGTTCAGTTATAAATATCAGCAGTTAGCGTTGCGGCTAATGTACTAACATATACACACCTTGAGATCAAATCATTGAGAGAGTAGGGCTTTCAGTGTTTCTTGAATATATACTTGGTGTTACATCGGATCAAGATAGATCATGAAGCATAGATCATAGATAATCATCACCAACAGTTTCGCTGTTTGTTTCTTTTACAACAACGTTTGTCTTGAAGGCTTGTGGATTTAAAGCAGAAGCGGTCAATCACTAGATGCGGTGAATAAGGATTCGACAATCAATCTTGGGTCAACTGTGAGTGACTCAGAATTGTGAGTATAGATTGTTTTGTAATTGCGCAATGGTTAATAAAGTGATTTGATTCCTTCCCGTGGTTTTTATTCTTTTAGGGGTTTTCCACGTATGTCGTTGTCTCGTTCGTTTGCTTATATTTATGATTGCTTAATTTCTACAAATTCGTTAGTTTGCCCGAGTTTAGATTTTTCAGTTCTCAACAATTATATGGCTTCACACCATGACGAGAAATTCAATTAAAAAGGATTCAACTTTATAAGGAAGATAATCTCGGGGGGAGAGAGAGAGAGAGAGGGGAAGAAATGGAGAACTTGTGCATAGAATTGAGGGATCTCCAGGACTTGCTCAAATCTTTACTCCGACTCGGATTTGAGTATGAATCCCCAAAAATCCTCTCACGTCAGTCACTCAGAACTTATACTCAACTTATTCGAGCGGTTTCAGGTAAGCTATAATTTTTTTTAGCTTCTATTTCAGATATCTGGGTTGGAGACGTTCTAAAATGGTAATGACAAACTGGACCAAAGATCAGTCCAAGAACAGAATTTTACAGATCACTCGAACCTCAGATAGGAAAGAAAATTCGAAAAACTGGAGAGGAATGAGAGAAAGGACTAACATTGGCCGTGCGTATGAAGACAACAAAACGAGGGTTTCCATCGTCTTCAATCTTTGGCAAAGGAGGAGGCGTACGGGGTTGGAATTGACGATTCATCATTCCTCTCTTTCCCTTTGCTTTCACCACTAACCGCTGATGCTGCTGCCTACGCGGAGAAGGCTTTTGGGTCTTGGTAAGAGGAGAGAATAAGGAGTGTTTGATTAAGCCCTCTTCGTTTGCTCTAGAATTCAACATGGGTAGCCGAACCAGAGCATGCACATAGGACATACTACGCATACCCACCTCCATTGCAATTCACAAAGTCCCGCCACTATCTCACTCACTCTTTCTCTCTCTAGATTCTCACTCTGAATTGTACTGATTTGGTTCCTGTTACGGTGAGGGTGAAGAGACAAACCACCAAAAAAGGTAGACGGACGCGCATCCAATCCATCCACAATCATATTGTACGGGAGAGATTGGCCATACACGTGGCAAGGATAGAATGCCATCAATAGTACTTCAATGGAGCATACCCATCAAAGTTATCAATCTCCATTGGTGAATATACTGATTTTACTATTAGTATAGTGCGTACCGGTATCGGTACAATACCAAAATACCGTTTCAAATTTTTTTATTAAAAGTAATATAAATTTTTTAAATAAAATTATATAGAACCAACACTTTTTTAGACCAATATTAGGACCAACGCCTAAACTCTTCGTTCCCGATTAAATTTTGATAATCCGAACCGTTCAATGTGTTTAAAACATATTTTTAAGGGTACACGCGAGAAATCAGCTCAAAATATTACCGGAAAGGACTTGATCCAAACAGTGGTTCAAAATGCTGACAGGAACTGTTTTACGAACCAATGTTTGGATCAAGTCCTTTCCGGTAATACTTTGAGCTGATTTCTCGCGGGTACCCTTAAAAACATGTTTTAAACACATTGAACGGTTCGGATTATCAAAATTTAATCGAGAACGAAGAGTTTAGACGTTGGTCTAATATTGATCTAAAAAAGTATTGGTTCATATGGTCTTTCCCATATATATATATATATATAAACTAAATCTTACAGTCTAATTTGAACTTTCTCTTTTTCCACAAAAGTTATGAATTCTAGACTTTAAACTCCAGCCCTCTTTTTTGTCTAACACATTTCCTCTTAGACGTCTAAAAACCTACTGATGCTATGACTTGTAGGGCCTGTTTGTTACCGGTTAAATCTCCCGGATATATACAGTACCGGATAAAATAATCCGGGCTAAAATAAATCCGGGTTTTGTTTTGTTTTTTTAGACTTTATCCGGGGATAAACATATAAGGGCATGGGTGGATTAAATATGGACAACTCTTTTGGTGTCCAAATTTTATCCGGGTTGGCATATTACAATCATACCCCTGAGAATGAATGGATAAGGAAAAGAGGGAAAAAATTAAGGGAAAAATGTGTGGTCGTTTGAGTTGTATTTAATTGTCATTTAAAATGTTGTACGTGATTAGTAAAAAAAATTAAATTCATTTTATCTTTTTCGTCTTTACTCGATTTGTTAAAAAAATATTATTAATCTTGTTTGTTTATTCATGTACTCTATATACACTTGAAAAGTGAAAAAAATTATAAAAAATTCATTTAATATGAAAGTGGCAATCAACTTTGATTCAGTAATTTGACTTTTTTAATTTTTTTAAATATATGTTACTATTTTTTATATTTATTTTGTAATTTTCATACTTTTTAGAGAGCATTACATTAGATTCATTCTAAAAAATCAAATGGAAGTTAAAAAAAAAGTTATGAAAACTACTAGTAACAACAAAAGAGTTGTATAAGGGCAAAATAGGAAGTTATCACAAGTTTACATTATCCATCCTTCATATCCACTCTCATCAATGACATAACAAATCAATCATATTTTTATCTCTCCTTATATGAAAAGTAATCAAATCAAGTAAATATTAATCTCCCCTTCTAAATTAATTCCCCCTCTTATTATATCTCCCCTCTTATTATATCTCCCTTATACCTTCCAAAATTTTAACCGCTAACAAACGGGCCGGTAAGTTGTACTTACCCTTCTCTCTCTCTCACTCACAATATGTAATTGTGTATAGAAGAAAAACAACTCGAAATGCTTTAGACGAGACAAGCTTTCAAATTCATCAGATTATACTAGCAAATCTCTGTGCCGGCCGCGCCCCCAACCCCCCCCCCCCCCCCCCCCCCCCCCCCCCCCCGCGCGTCATTTTCCTCTCTAACACTAAAAGCAACTTTCTCAAGCCATAATATCCCACAATCTCCACCCTCTTCAGCTCACGAGTCAAGACGAGATCTAGTACACCGCCGGAACTGTTGGAACCGGCCAAAACCGCTGGTAACTTCGTTGGAACGGTACACCCTCACACATGTCCCGTTTTGGCTTCGGCACAGGATGTATCATCCGGTACCGGACGGTACGGGATTGATAACTTTGGTACCGATAACTAGAATCAAACTTGTGCTAAGTTAATAAAATTAGAATAAATTACACTTTATTATTTAATTATCTTAAATCAAACAATTTGTAACCCCTTCAATTATGAACAATTAAAAAACCTTTTACTACGTTAACAGAAATATCTAAATAAACCTTCAACGATTAAAATATCTCACTTAACTATGTTCAGATATAAAATTCAAAAGTCATTCTATTTCTTTTACTTCACACATCTCCACTATATATCTAAATCCTTAGATTTTGTCAAATAAACACAATTGTAGAATAAATTTCTGATACTTTCATTCATTGTAGTCTTACAATAATATAGTACAAACATTTACAAAGAAAGAATCAACGATACAAGGAAACATTTACAAGGAAAGAATCAACGATATAAGGAAATATCCTACAGTTAAGGTAGAAAATAAAGGCGAATACTTAATCAAGGATATTGACCATATCAAATCAAATCCTTAATTTTAACACTCCCCCTCAAGTTGGAGCATGGATATCGTACATGCCTAACTTGTCAAAGAGACATCAAAAACATTGTTGGCTACAGCTTTAGTAAGAATATCGGCTAGTTGATCTTCAGACTTCACGAATAGAAAAATAATGATCTCAGCTTCAAGTTTTTCTTTGATGAAGTGCCTATCGACTTCTACATGCTTCGTCCTATCGTGTTGAACTGGATTATGAGCAATTTCTATAGCTGAAGTGTTGTCACAATACAACTTCATTGCGTCCTGATAGTCAACACCCAATTCCCTAAGCAAGTTCCTCAACCATAGTAACTCACAAACTCCAAAAGCCATCCCTCTATACTCAGCTTCTGCACTTCATCTTGCCACTACTGGCTGCTTTTTACTCCTCCAAGTCACAAGATTTTCCCCTACAAAAGTAAAATATCCTGATGTAGATCTTCTGTCATTAGCTGAACCAGCCCAATCTGCATCAGTGTAACCTTCTACCTTCAAGTGATTATTATTGGTGAACAATAACCCTTTACCTGGAGCAGACTTCAAATATCTTAAAATACGTTCCACGGCATCCATGTGAGGTTTACGAGGATCATGCATAAACTGGCTCACTACACCCACTGAATAAGCAATATCTGGCCTTGTGTGGGACAAATAAATCAATTTTTCCACAAGTCTCTGGTACCTTGCCTTATCAGTAGAAGTTGCATCCAAACAGTGAAACAACTTATGATTTTGTTCAATAGGAGTATTTGCAGGCTTACATCCAAGCATACCTGTTTCAGTTAACAAATCAAGAATGTATTTTCGTTGAGATAAGAAAATACCATTCTTTGAGCGCGCTACCTCAATCCCAAGAAAGTACTTCAAGTCTCCAAGTTGTTTCATTTCAAACTCCAAAGCTAAGTATTGCTGTAGGCTCTCAATTTCATCTTGATCATCACCTATCACCACCATATCATCAACATAGATAATCAAAGTAGTAATTCTACCATTTTGGTGCTTCAAAAACAAAGTGTGATCTGAGTTTCTTTGTTTATATCCAAAGTTCTTCATAGACTTGGTGAATCTGCCGAACCAAGCTCTTGGAGATTGCTTTAACCCATATAAAGCTTTCTTGAGTTTGCACACCGTTGGAATATTGGAGTATTTCTCTATACCCGGAGAGGGATCCATATACACTTCTTCTGTAAGATCTCCATGCAAGAAAGCATTTTTTACATCAAATTGAAGAAGTGGCCAGTCCCGGTTAGCCGCCAAAGACAGGAGCACTCTAACTATATTAAGTTTGGCAACAGGTGCAAAAGTTTGTTGATAGTCAATCCCATAAGACTGCGTATATCCTTTTGCAACCAACCGAGCTTTATACCTTTCAATTGTCCCATCCGCCTTATGCTTGACCGTAAACACCCATCTACATCCCACGGTTTTCTTTCCCTTTGGTAGACGCACAAGCTCCCAAGTATGATTCTTTTCAAGTGCTGCCATTTCTTCTGCCATGGCTTGGATCCATTTATCATCTGCTAAAGCTTCCTGCATTTTACTAGGAATAGGAACAGACGATAACTGTAGCACAAAGGACGCATATGACTTGGATAGTTTTTGGAAAGACACATGATTACTAATGGGATATTTAGCTTTGCATTTAGGATTAGGCTCATATTGAATGGGTGGTATACCACGATTAGAACGAGCTGGAAGACGATATTGAGACACTTAAGATTCAAAAATAGTACCATCATTGAAAATAGGATTAGGAATAGTGGATACCTCTAAAGGAATCTCAGGAGAAGATTGACCCAGTGGTTGTGTTGGATTATCAAGAGACATTGTACTATCATGGAGAGGATTATCTTCGATGTTTGAAGTCGTTGGTTCAGCAATTGGTAACTCTTCCCTTTCATCTGAAAATTTACCCTTGTTTGTAGAATCTCCAGACAGAAAAATATTTTCTGAATTTCTAGGAAAAAATGCCTCCACTTCTTCATGATTTATCACTTTTTCCTGATTCTCCCCCTGAAGTGAAAAATCTGTAGTCACTGGCCTATAAAACAGTTCTTTCTCATGAAAGGTAACATCCATGGAAACATAAAGCCTCCGAGAAGATGGATCATAACACTTGTACCCCTTTTGATTGACCCCATATCCCACAAAAATACACTTTAAAGCCCGAGACTCAAGCTTATTCCGTTGACGCGGATGTAAATGTACATAGACCACACACCCAAAAATTCGAGGGGCCAAAAGCACTACTGGTGGAAGAGTGTAGTGATCAGAGAGAGCATCCAATGGCCTTCTAAAATTGAGAACGCTAGATGGCGTACGGTTTATTAAGTAGACTGCTGAATTCAGAGCTTCACCCCACAAGTAAGAGGGAACATGACCCCCAATCTAGAGAGATCGAGTAACTCCCAATAAATGTCTATTTTTTCGCTTTGCAACACCATTTTGTTGAGGGGAATCTGTACAAGTTGTTTGGTGAATAATCCCTACTGAGTGCATGAAATCCAACAATTCTTGCTTTATGTATTCTTTGCCATTATCAGAACGTAGGACTTTTATTGGAATGCCAAACTGAGTAGTCACCATTTGATGAAACATGCGAAAAATTGAGCAAACCTCACTCTTGCGCTTAAATTGATAAAGCCAAGTCATTCGAGTGCAATCATCCACAAAAGTTACAAACCACCTCATCCCATTAAGAGTAGAAATTGGTGCCGGTCCCCAAACATCCGAATGAACTAATGAAAAAGGTAGATTTGTTTTGTTATTACTCAAATGGAAAGTAGTACGGTGGCTTTTCGCCATCACACAAGTTTCGCAAATAAAATCTGAAAGATTACATCCACTAAATAGTTAAGGAAATAATCTTCTAAGATAGCCAAAAGAGGGATGTCCTAGTCTCTTATGCCACAACCAAATTTCCTCCTTTTTCTTATTCACCAAATCTTCAGTCACCACATGAGCTTGCCCATTTTTGTTGAGATGTTGGAACCCATCCTCCAGATAGTACAATCCTCCAACTTGTCTACCACTGCCAATCTTCTCCTGAGTATGGATGTTCTGAAAGACACAGTGAGTAGGAAAAAATAGAGCAACACAATTATGAGATTTGGTTAATTGATTTATGGAGAGAAGATTACAATTTAATGATGGCACAAATAAGACATCTTTGATAGCTAATGTGGGAGATAACGAAACTGTACCAACTGCAATAACTGGAGATGATACACCATTGGCATTGGTAATGGTGGTTTTGGAACATTTGGGGGATAAGTGACTAAATCTATAACGATCACAAGTCATACGATCTGTTGCGCCAAAGTCAATTATCCAATCACTATTTCCAATAAAAAACATACCAGTCTTAGCAGTAAATCCAAGAGTTGTGGCTAGATTCCCTTTTGAATTAGGGTCCTCCTCCTTAGCATTGGAAGACACATAAGACGCCTTTTGCCCTTTGGATGCCAATCTGGACACCCATGGAGTCGAAAGCACGTATCCACTGTATGACCAGTACCATTACAATGAGTACACTTCCGATCCTTCTTTGAAGTAGGAGTTTTCAGAGAGGCCATTACAGCCCCTTCTCCCATCTTTCCTCCAAGCATAGCATCTTGGCGATTAGCTTCCGCACAAACCATAGCATAAACAGCTTGTATCGTTGAACAAAAAAAACTTTGCAGCGGAATGGTATGAACAGAAAGAACAATTGTGAATACAGGACCAAACTTCAATTCCTAGGGTAAAGAAGAGGATATTGAAGAAGGCTCTGATACCATGTCAAATAAACACAATTGTGGAATAAATTTCTGATACTTTCATTCATTGTAGTCTTACAATAATATAGTACAAACATTTACAAGGAAAGAATCAACGATACAAGGAAACATTTACAAGGAAAGAATCAACGATACAAGAAAATATCCTACAGTTAAGGTAGAAAATAAAGGCGAATACTTAATCAAAGATATTGACCATATCAAATCAAATCCTTAATTTTAACAGATTTACAGTTCCTAATTTTGAGTTATTATTGAAGCTCCATAGGCCGAGCTCCCTTTTTTGGTTGGCACGTTCATGACCAAAATACACATTTCCGTGTATTCCCTTTTATCGAGTTGTATTCACATTATTTTATATTTTAGAGTGTCTGTATTAGGATGTGGAAAGGAATCTCACACTTTGTATTTCTTTTTTAGTTTTCCACATGAGTGTGGTAGTTGTTAGTCAAGTCTTTTGACAGTGGGAATCACTCCAAGCAACATCGGCCTTCATTACTTTGAGGATTTTGAAGCAGAAGTATTTTGCTTAAGCAAAAAGTTTTTGCTCAAGCAAAACAAGCATTTTATGACGCAGCAACCACACCAGATTATTTCTCATCATTGCTCTATATATTTATACCACATATTAGGTCGAAACGGCTGTGCTGGGTGGCTGCATAACTTTAGAATTTGTTCCTTTTTATTCGCAGTGCATATTTGGTATTTGGGATATACAAGGGATTATATACCATATAATTGATATACACTTTCTATTGTGAGAGAGATCTGGGGGACTGAGATCTCTTCTTTGGTATTTGGGATATACAAGGGATTATATACCATATAATTGATATACACTTTCTATTGTGAGAGAGATCAGGGGGACTGAGATCTCTTCTTTTTGGGTTCTCTATATAAAGGCTCTGTTATTGGGGTGAGTCGGTAAGGAATCAAAAAGACCTATGATGGAACAAAGTCCTTTCATGGAGTTCGGAAGGCAATTAGCAGGAAGGCTTGAGGATTCAAGATTCGGCGATCATGTAGTGGGTACGATGAACGTGGATTCGGCAGGTAGATCTTAGGACTCGTGGTGAGGATACACGGTCAGTGTTAAGACTGCTTGTAATCGTACATTTGTTTTAGTGCATGATTCCTTCCCGTGGTTTTTACCCGATTTTGGGGTTTTCCACGTAAGATTGGTGTTCTGTTCTTTGGTTGATTTTGTGGTGTGTTTGAAATTATCGAGTAAGGCGAAATAAGTACTCCTAGCATCACTTTAGAAATTTCAATTATTTTCAGCTCTCCAATGCTACTTCTCAAATCAATGTGTTCTCAAGCGAATGTGTTATACCTTTAAATTTTTATTTTCGTTATTAGCCATTTTCAAATTATTTTGCCTCTTATAAGTTGGGGTGTTCATCTTTAAAAAAAATGGCGCTCTTTCATATTAATACATTGAAAAACTAAAATCGAGTCATCTTGTAATTCAAGCAACCAAATAATCTCTTTTAGGGTTATTACCACACTAAAGGAAAAAAAAAACTTTTTGTGACTAAGAATTTGATCACTAAAAGGTTGTATTTAGTCACCAAAAGTCAGTTGTGAATAAAAATATTTTGGTCACAAACCCTAGTCATATGAAAGCTATTTGTAATCACAAATTCATTGGTTCCAAAAGCATATCATTTAGTAACTAAAACGTGGTTGTTGGATGTTCGTTTCGGTGACCAAATTGGTTTGTCACTCACACTTGGTGGCCACTAAATATTGTTTTCAGTGACCAAAAGTGGTCACTGTTGGTGTCTTGTAGTAACGAACTTAGTTAATCATGAAAAGCGTTTGGTCGCTAAAGAAAATTTTTTCAGGGGGCCAAAAACTGGTCATTGTTGGTATTCTATAGTAACCAACTAAGTTAATTATCAGGAAAAATGTCTAGTTACTAAAGACTATTTCTTTAGCGACCAAAAAGTGGTCACTGTTTTTGCATCTTTACCATAAATATTTTGATTGCCAAATGATTTTTTCCGTAACTAATGTTGGTCATTGTTGGTATCATGTAGTGACCAACTAAGTTAATCATCAAAAAAATTTGGTCACTAAATAATATTTTTGGTGACCTATTAGTTGCCGATAGGTTCTACGATTTGGTCATTGAAATATTTTTTTTCCGTGACTAATCTTACTAAACAATATTTTTATTTCTTTTATAAATTTTGCACTTAGTATGATTGCAACACAAGCAGAAATCCGCTCCAGAATTCAGTATACAAAAAATATAAAAAGTAACACAATCAGAATTAAAAGTTACAAAACACATAAACCATCATTCAAAGTTTACATAATCAAAATTTGTCAAAATTTCAGAATCCCATAACTCAAAGCAACATAAACCATAATTCGACCCCAAAAAAAAAAAAAAAACTAATAGTAGGATACAAATTTAAAGTTCTCATCCTAAATACCAGTAGTGCACAAAAGTTATTGCTATATGTAGTAGGCCGGAATAGTCATTAGTGGGCCCCCGGCCCATGATCATCCGAATCATACTCTGGAGCTCGGCGCAGCCCAAACCAGCCTGCTATGAAACCCCCAGTATTGGGCCGAACAACTTGTCGGCTGGAGTTTGGGCTCGGCCCTACCGAACAAGTTTTAAGCTCGGGCTTCCCGAGCTGTGGTATCAGGCTCCGCGCCGATTTTCGGCTTCTCATTGCTCGGCATTCATCACTCGGCCACAGGATCCCCTTTGGCAGTTTCTCGTTCAGGATGTCCGAAAATGCTGTGACTCAGTTCCAGAACACTAACACACGTTCTCCGCTTCCTAAGGGACGTGCAAGCACACCCTTCCAACCCACTCAGGCGTGGGACACGAGGCAGAGGACGTGCAAAGCACATCCTTCCGATCCGCTTGAACGTGGGACACATGGCAACATTCCCGTAGTCTTCGGGACACGACCTACATACTGGGCCAAACACTCCGGCAAACGGTTGGACTCCTACTCTATAAATACCCCAACGGCACTCCTACTACAGGTACATGCACACTCGCGCTAAGAACTTACTTTCAAGTTACTTTCGTTCTTTCTAGAAGGCTAACTTGATCGTCGGAGTGCCCACCGGAAATCCAACCCCCGGTGTGCACTAATTTAGTGTTGAGTGTTTTGCAGATCAATCGAAGAGATCCGATTCGTCTACCCGAGAAGTCAAGAGTGGATTCCAGACTCCACAATTTGGCGACCAAGCCGGGAGATCCTTCTGATTTCTCATCCTCAAACCCTCACAGTAAAGCTTTACCAGAATCAACAATGGTGATCACCGGAACAGAACCTTCAGTCCTACCAGCCATTCCACCACCTCCCCCTGCTGACCTGAGGGACAGAGCGTATGTCGAGCGCCTGGAGGCTCGACTGGCGGAACGAGACCAGCTGCTTCACCTGGTCAGAGAGGAGATTGCGCAACTCAAAGTTGCCATCAAACCTAACCAGAATGGCGAGACATCGCAGGCTCGGCGACGAAGGCGTCGCAGGACACGCTCTCCGGAGCGAAGAGAAAGGAATAAGCGTCCGGCCCTCGAACGGCTGGGAGCCGAAACCGAGGTCGACGCGATCAACGAGACACGGGGCCAGGGCCGAACCCGAACCGCACCATCTGAAAACTGTTCGGATGCCGAACGAGGAGCGCGGAGGGTCTCGGTTCACAGAAGGTTGGGAGCTCAACCAGTGAGTAGCACCCAATCGTACTCTCCTCCGACAAAACCTTCGGACGACACCCCGACCCATGAGACTCAAATGGATCGGAGGTATGGCGGCCGAAGGGATCAATCCCCATCAAGACGTCCAAACTATCGAGGGCGTTCCCCTCGGTATCACGGTGGGCAGGACCTCAGACCACAACTCGTGGCTAGACGAGGGGGAAGGGCCGAGCAGGGTCCTCGGCCAGCACGTTCACAGTGCGATATCATCCACGACCAGCTCATCTCTTCTCCCTTTACCAGAGAGATAGATGGAGTGCGTCCGCCGCGTGGCTTCAATCCCCCAAAGTTCAGCAAGTATGATCCTAAGACAGATGCCTACCTGCACCTGGTGCACTTTCGGCAGATGATGTCTCTCTACAGCATGGACGACGCCTTGATGTGCAAGTTGTTCCCCTCCAGCTTGGGAGAGCTAGGGCTCCTCTGGTTTGATAAGCTGCCAAAGGAGTCCATCCCATCTTTCAAGGACCTATCCCTTGCCTTCCTGGCTCGGTTCGTCACCAGTAGCAGGCAGAAGAAGGCGTCGACTCTCTCCTTGCACTGCGGAAGTCGGCAAATGAGTCTCTCAGGCAGTACGCTGCTAGGTATTGGGAGCTCTTCAACAAGATTCAAGGCTGCGATCCTGCTATTGCCGTTACTTCGTTCAAACTCGGGCTGGATCATCGAAACAGGTTGTTCGAGGACCTCATGTTATCCAATCCCACCGATATGGATGACCTCATTGCCCGGATCGACAACCACTGCCGATTGGAAGAGGCACGCAGCGAGCGGCGTCAGGCCCAACAAAACCATCCCCGTCAGGGGGATGGGAACAAAAATACACCACACGGCTCGCGCCGGAGTGTGAACGTGGTATCCTCAGGGAAAAATAAGGGACCTCGGCCATTCAAGTTTACTGCGGTGAAGATGGTCTTCAAAGTCCCAACGTACGAGATCCTCAAAAAGATACAGCATGAGCCGTACTTTGAATGGCCGCGGAGGCCGTTGGGTGAACAGCGAAAAACGCCGGACTCTCCATACCGTTGTTCTTACCACAGGGAGAAGGGTCACTTGACCACACGCTGCCGAGCATGGAATGATTTCCTGGAACGACTGGTGTCACAGGGACATCTCAAGGAGTTCATTAACGAGGAAAAAACTCAGGCCGGGCCCCAGTCAGAAACCGAAAAGGAGAACAGCAGGGAAGTTTGGGTGATCGACGTCATCCATGGATTGGTGGATGCGGCCGCCGAGGAGAGCCTCCGGGCCGAGATCCGACGTGCAGCGTGCGGGAAACAGATCATGTCCGTGAGTACGGGAAGTAAACGCCCGCATCTCGATAGCCAGTCTGGGGGCGGCCTCTCCTTCTCTGATCGAGATCTGCAACGCCTCCAGATACCACACAATGACGCCTTGGTCGTCTCTCTCACCCTCGGCAATTCATTGGTTCGCCAAATATTGGTCGACCAAGGGAGTTCGGCCGGGTCATGTACTATTCCCTCTTCAAGGCGCTACACTTACGGGACTCAGATCTCACACCGACCGAGGTACCCCTGGTAGGGTTCAACTCAGCTCCCGTTTGGCCCCTCGGCAAGGTTAAGCTTCCCATCCGCACGGGCACAAAGACTGTGGAGGTTGAGTTCGTTGTAGTTGATGTGCCGAGCCCTTACAACGCCATCGTCGGTCACGTCTGGCTACACAAGCTTGGGGCCGTAGCCTCAACTTATCATCAGGTCCTTCGCTTCAATGGGACATGGGGGCCCGAAGAAGTGTTGGGCGATCAATTGGCCGCAAAGAAATGTTATGTAGCGGCAATAAAAAGCAAGGTCTGCCCCGAACAGGTCCAGTGGGTAGTGGCACCTGACGCTCCCCTTTTGGATGATGTTGGCACACCAACTGCCGAGAAAGCAGTTGAAGACCTGATCACTGTACCAGCCGACGACCTCAATACTGACAGAATATTTCTGTTAGGATCAACCTTATCACCAGCCGAACGGGAAGCCATGACCTGCTTCCTCAAGAAGAACATTGAGGTGTTTGCATGGACTCCGTATGAGATGTCGGGCATCGATCCAGATTTTATCTGTCACCATCTCAACGTTGACAGATCTCGCCGACCCATCATTCAAAAACCGCGACGCTCGGCCACGATCCATACTGATGCAGTCATCGAGGAGGTCGACCGACTGCTGGAAGCGGGGGCAATCAAGGAAGTGCAGTACCCTACCTGGCTGGCGAACACCGTCGTTGTAAAGAAGAAAAATGGCAAGTGGCGCGTCTGCGTCGACTATACGAACTTGAATGATGCTTGCCCCAAGGATTGCTTCCCGGTACCGAGGATCGACCGCCTCGTCGATGCTACATCTGGGCATGCTCGGTTCAGCTTCATGGACGCCTACTGTGGATACCATCAGATTGCGATGCACGACCCCGATATGGAGAAAACCACCTTCATCAGTCCCCGCGGATTGTATTGTTATAGGGTCATGCCCTTCGTTCTCAAGAACGCAGGGGCCACATACCAACGGATGGTCACCAAAATGTTCGGTAAACAGATTGGTGACACGATGGAGGCCTACATTGACGATATGGTGGTCAAGAGCAAGTTCGAGCCCGAGCACCTCCAGCACCTCCAGGAGGTATTCGACATACTAAAGGAGCACAAGCTCCATTTGAACGCCGACAAATGCGCTTTTGGAGTCGGGTCCGGGAAATTTTTGGGTTACCTAGTCACCAGAAGGGGCATTGAGGCTGACCCAAACCAAATCAGTGCGATCAACAACCTAGCAGCACCATCCACCATTAAAGGCGTTCAAAAGTTAACAGGGATGGCTGCCGCCCTCAACAGGTTCATCAGTCGGTCTTCGGACAAGTGCCGCCCGTTCTTTAGTTTACTCAAGAAGTGCAGCCGGAGGAGTTTTGAGTAAACTAATTTAGTGTTGAGTGTTTTGCAGATCAATCGAAGAGATCCGATTCGTCAACCCGAGAAGTCAAGAGTGGATTCCAGACTCCACACTATAACATACTAAACCCTTCAAATTGATGTGTCATAACAAGCTTGCCACTTGAGCCATTATTGTTTTCTCCATACCATCTTACAGTAGTGATAGCGGGTTGAATTGTAGATGAACCTTGTGCGTTGGATCATTGACTACAATTGAACCATGCATTTCGTCCATTGAGCCTGAAACAACCACAAATATGTATGTGAAGTAGTAATGTAGCATCGGTTTCAAAACTAAGTACCAATATGCTCATGGACTAATACTGCTCAAGAAAATTGTGCATAATTAGAATATAGAATATTATAACTAACATAAAATGACACAATTATTATCAAAACAGATGCTAAACATGCAACTTAATGAGCCCCAAAATAACGATGTACCATCACTTCTTTTTTACTTCTGAGTGTGTGGAAGAATTTCAATGTAACAAGTATCTTTAAATGACGTGATAAAGATTTTGACTCCACACTGCAATAAATTCACATTATAAGTAGCTATACTTACTAATGATAAGGTGACCACCAATCAAAGAGAGGTGTCCGCCATTATGGATAGATGAACTATGTGTTTTTGTTTTAATTTTCCTAGCGTGGTTTCACCAAGCTTGCAAGGGCTACTTTCGATCTTTTGATACAGGTCATGTGCAGTCCTCTCCGCTTGACACTCTCTCTTCTCCTCTTTGCGCTCTCTCCTTATCTCCTCGTTCTCCCTCCTCGCTTCCTCGTACTCGATCTGCATCTTCTCCGTCTTAGCTTCATGTGCTCTCTTTTCCTCCTCACGTCCCATCCGAATCTTCTCCATCTCAGCATCACGTGCTCTCTTCTCCTACTCACGCTCCATCCTCATCTTTTCCATCTCAGCTTCACGTGCTATCTTATCCTCCACGCGCTCCATCTTCGTCTTGTTAAGAAATTCCTCATCCTATGCTTGTGACATAACATTAGATGCAACAAAAGATGAAGAAGCTTGGGCCCAACCCCTAACCCAAGTATGTACTTCTATCTCTTCCCAAGCACCTATCTGAACATCTCCTCCAGTGTCAACATCACACTAGATTGAGTAGTTTATTCTCGCACTTCCAGCATCTCAACCTATAAGTGTACGAAATACATAACGAGTAGATTAGAAAAATATTAACAATCTGGAAATCCATAATCCAGAGATGAAAAGAAACTCAGGAACCCAAAGGGTATGCATTGCCATATCATTGACATAAGTGTAAAATCCTATGATACTTACATGTTTTTTAGCACAAGTATGATGTATCCACTCTTTATCCTTGTTGGTTTTCTCGTACAATTTTGGAAAATTCTTGTTCTAAGAACCACCATTTTCTACCTATGAAGTTAAATTCACATTAGCGTAAATGCACTACACCATTAGATGAGAAAAATAAATAATGGACTGTTGGAAATTTAGTAGGGTTGTGAATGAAATTGAGACACCGTTGGGTCTGACGAGACAACCGAAAAATCTCATCAATTACGACTCATTCATAGTTGCATTGACGTCCATCAATTGCGCCATTGATGTCCATTATAGACCTATTAATACCTCCATTTATGGTCTTGCAGTTTCATAAGCTTAATGGTTGTATTTATAGTGAATCCCTTTCTACATTTCGAGGTATCAAATGATTTTCATGTGGTTTTCTACGAAGAGAGAGACAAACACATTTAGTTCGACAGGCGGTCGATTGAGAGGTATTTCATCGGTCCAGTGAGCCATTTTACCCTGGGAGAAAGGTAAGCTTAAGGGTTCTATTTATAGTGAAACCCTTTCTTGATTTCGAGGTATCGAATGATTTTCATGTAGTTTTTTACACAGAGAGAGACAAACACAGTTAATTCGATAGGCAGTCGATTGGGAGGTGTTCTATTAGTCAAGTGAGCTGTTTTACCCTGGGAGACAGGTGCCGGAGCAATCCTCCAACACCCACGAGAGGCGGCGAATCTATTTTAAGGGGGCTGTGATTTCATAGGACTCGGTTGGTAATGTATTTTTGTTTTTCGAATCTGTATTGTAATTCTGTTCTGTAATTCGATTGTTAATTTAATGAAATTATATTCTGGAATGGAATCCGATCAACTTGTTCACATATTTTTTTTTACAATCTTAAAACAGATTCCGTTTTAGTTGATCGGTATTCGGATTTTCCATGAAAATAGTTTATGTTTTGGAACTAATCGGTTCGAACAGTGCAGTAAGAGGTTGGGCTACCACTCGGAAATGCAAAAATGATATCACTCAAGAAAATTTGCAAACTGCTGTATATGAATGCAACACTCCTTTAGAAGATGAGGCTAGTCTCCAAACTGTTAAAAATGTGTTGATTGAGGATGGAATTTCACCAAAATTACCGATCGTATCGGCTGCTTTACTGGAAGTGAGAAAAGTACATTTTGGAAAATCATTAATATATTGGCTATTTTGTTTGCCTTGAATTGGGGTAGAATTGTTGACTTATCAAACAAATTGGGGTTTGCCTTTAAGGGTGTTTAGTGTTCATTGGTCTGTGCCACCCCCCCCCCCCCCCCCCTCCTAACGTCTAGTAAACAGATGTCGATGTTGTAGATTATAATTAAAAAATTGAACGAGAAAAATGATCTAGTGGGAAATCGGGCATCGGGCATTGGAGGACTTGGAGGATAGGGAGTACATTTTGGATCATTATATCCTCAAAATGTGTTTTTATTTATACTCAATTCAAATCACTGAGATCAATGCGAGTGAAAAAGAGGATAGATTAAAAAATTTCCAGTTTTGAAGGATGGGAAAATATGTCTGTTTTTGGAAAAAAAAAAATAGAACTTGGTTTTGGTATGCACCATCAAATGTTATTCATTCTAGATCTTGTTTGGCATTGAAATGTTCATACTTTCATAGTCCATATGTATCATGGGTTAACACACTGCTGTACATGGCTTTCAGAATTTCTCTAGTCTTAACTTGGATGGTGGTAGTTTTTAACGAAAAACTTGTGCGATACAAAAATAATAAACTAAACCCATTTGTCGCGGGAAATTAGCCATGTTTGGTTGTTGCTTTGGAGAATGTTGTGACAAATACAATAAACAAAGAAGAAATAATCAACAAGAAAACGGAAAGACACAGAGATTTACGTGGTTCCGAATAAGCAATAGTTTAAACGTACGTCCACGGGAGGAGAGAGATTTCTTTCACTATGATCAAGAGAGATTCAAGGGCCGGCTGTGTTCCGAAACCCTAATGTGAGGTGCCCAATCAATTTAGATCTCAACTAGAAATTTAGGGATATCTTTTAGGGAACCATGTTTATCATATTTATAGGAAACCCCAAAAATATGGAAGAGTATCAATCCCTAAAGAATAGGAATATAAATCCCTAAATAGTAGGAAAATATCCTAAATAGACTAGGAAAACAAATTTTCTAAACTTTTCTAGGATTCTCGCGGGTACACCTTATTACCGGTAATAGGTGCCCTATTACCGGTAGTAAAACAAGCTGTCCAAAAATCAGTATCTTTTACTACCGGTAGTACCAACACTACTACCAGTAGTACTGGTCATTACACAAACACTGAACGTCCTATTACCGGTAGTTCCAACACCACTACCCGTAATACCAGCTACCACCCAAATACTTTCCTTCTCCAAATTCAAGGCACTTTCCAACAAATCTCCACCTTGACTTGAATTCCAACGAACTCAATCAACAAGGAACCTTCATCTTGCACCTCTCTCTCCTCCAAAGCCCCGAAGGGCAATCAGCAACTGCGAACACCAATCAAGTCCAAGCAAAGCTTGAACTTGACAACTGGAATTGGTTTAGTCATCATATCCGCTGGATTTTCTGTCGTACCTATCTTCTTCACCTCAACCTGTTTCTGAGAGATGATATCTCGAATAAAGTGATACCTCACATCAATGTGCTTCGTCCGCTCGTGGTACATAAGATTTTTAGTCAAATGTATAGCACTTTGACTATCACAATAAACGACAGTTCCATCCTGCTTTAGACCAAGTTCCCCAAGAAGTCCCCTCATCCACAATGCTTCCTTAACAGCTTCAGTCACTGCCATATACTCTGCTTCTGTAGTGGACAACGCAACTGTAGCCTGCAAGGTAGCTTTCCAACTAATAGCACTGCCCGAGAGAGTGAACATATATCCCGTCAAGGATCTTCTCTTGTCATGATCTCCAGCAAAATCAGAATCCACATAACCAACAGCAAGTCCACCTTTATCGGCACCACTGTCGAACACCAAACCAACATCCGCAGTCTCTCGCAAATACCTCAGTATCCATTTCACTGCCTCCCAATGTGTCTTCCTCGGATTTGCCATATACCGACTAACAACACTAATAGCATGTGAAATATCAGGGCGAGTACATACCATAGCATACATCAAACTCCCAACAGCACTAGCATATGGAACCTTTGACATGTGCTTCATCTCATCCTCCGTCTGTGGTGACAAGTCTGCAGAAAGTCTAAAATGCGCAGCCATTGGAGTAGACACAGGTTTGGAACTTTGCATAGCAAAACGCTCAAATACTTTTTCCAGATAACCCTTCTGAGTCAAGTATAACTTTCCAGCCTTTCGATCTCTCCTAATTTCCATACCTAAAATCTTCTTTGCTGCACCTAGGACTTTCATCTCAAACTCTCCACTAAGCTGTTTCTTCAACCTGTTGATTTCCGACATATCCTTGGCAACAATTAACATGTCATCAACATATAACAGCAAATAGATAAATGAACCATCGGGAAGTTTTCGAAAATACACACAACTGTCATATTCACTCCTAGAGTAATCTTGACCCATCATGAATGTATCAAACCGCTTGTACCACTGCCTAGGTGATTGTTTAAGGCCATACAAAGATTTTTTTAACAAGCAAACGAAATCTTCTTTACCAGAAACTGCAAATCCCTCCGGTTGATGCATATAAATCTGCTCCTCAAGCTCACCATGCAAGAATGCAGTTTTGACATCAAGCTGCTCCAGCTCTAAGTCGAAATGCGAAACAATGGCAAGCATAACACGAATAGAACTATGTTTAACAAGTGGTGAGAATACCTCATTGAAGTCCACTCCCTCCTGTTGACTATAGCCTTTCGCCACTAACCGAGCTTTAAGTCTTGCATCTTCCACTCCCGGGATACCTGCTTTCCTTTTGTAAATCCACTTACAGCCAACAATTCTCTTCCCCTTAGGCGGTTTCACTAACTCCCAAGTTTGATTCTTATGAAGAGACTCAATCTCTTCATTCATAGCAACAGTCCACTGTGTAGCCTCCTTTCCCGTGACAGCCTCACGGTAGGAAGAAGGCTCCTCATACTCCACTGTTTCTGCTATAGACAACGCATAAGCAACCATATCTGTATAAGCATATTTCTGAGGTGGACGGATCTCCCTCCTTGGCCTATCTTTTGCAATACTATATGGTTGTTGTTGTTCTGCACCATTCTCTGTGTCTGAATCATGAACCTCTTCCTCAATTGGCTGATCACTGTTCTTCTCCCCTTCGGAAGTTTCACATTCTAGCTCCACCTGCTTCAGAATCCTCTCACCGCTGTCTTGAACATCTGCACTTGTCTTTCCTTTGATCATAGAGTTTTCATCAAAGGTCACATCCCTATTGATAAGAAGTTTGGATAACTTTCCATCAGAAAGCCATAATTTGTACTCCTTCACCCCAGATCCATAACCCAAGACAACACACTTCTTGGCTCTAGGCTCAAGCTTACCCTCATTGACATGAGCATAAGCGGGACAACTAAACACCCTCAAATTTAAGCAGTCAGCCGAAGAGCCAGACCATACCTGTATAGGAACCTTGCACTCAATGACAGTTGATGGAGATCGATTCACCAAATAACAAGCAGTGGAAACTACTTCAGCCCAGAACTCTTTACCCAAACCTGCATTGGATAACATACAGTGAGCTCTCTCCAAAAGAGTTCTATTCATCCGTTCAGCCACACCATTTCGCTGAGGGGTTTTCCTCACCATGTGGTGCCTCACGATGTCCTCATCCTTGCAAAATATTTCAAATTCTCCGCAACAAAATTCCAGACCATTATCAGTTCTCAATTTCTTAATCTTCTTACCTGTTTGCTTTTCAATCATGACCTTAAACCATTTGAATGTAACAAAAGTCTCGCTCTTATTTTTCAACAAATACACCCAAATTTTCCTGCAATAGTCATCGATCAAGCTCATAAAATATCGAGAACTACCCTTAGAGTTAACAACAGAAGGACCCCAAAGATCTGAATGAAAATAATCCACCGTACCTTTAGTTCGACGAACAGTTGTGCTAAACTTCACCCTGCACTGTTTGCCAGACACGTAATGCTCACAGAAATCTAGCTTCTCCGTATTCTGTCCACAAAGCAAACCCCGTTTGCTCAATTCTGTCATCCCCCTCTCACTCATATGCCCAAGGCGCATATGCCATAACTGAGTCAAATTTGAATCTGATACCTTTGATGATGAGACTGTTGCTGTAGCACCTGAAACTGTACTGCCCTGTAGAACATAGAGGTTACCCACCTTCTGACCTTTCATAAGAACCAACGCACCTTTCGAGACCTTCAGAACTCCACCTTCAGCTGTGTACCTACAGCCATTCGAATCAAGGGTACCCAAAGAGATAAGGTTCTTTTTCAAATCCGGAACATGCCGAACATCTGATAGTGTCCTCACAATACCATCATGCATCTTAATCCGAATAGTTCCAAGCCCAACAGTTTTGCAGGCCATATTATTGCCCATCAAAATTGAACCACCATGTACCGATTCATAGGTGTTAAACCAATCTTTAATCGGACACATGTGATAGGAACAACCAGAATCCAAAATCCACTTTGTGTCTGAAAGAACATCACCGGCTGAAACTGATAAAACGTTTTCCAGCCCATCAGAATCCTCAGCGATACCAGCAACTACCTTTTCCTCCTTATTATCCCTTTTCAGTTTTGTACATTCGCTCTTATAGTGGCCTTTCTGTTTACAGTTAAAACAGCGAATCTTCTTCCTGTTTTTCGACTTCGATCTAGATGTCCCTCTATTCTCCTTATTCTTCTCCATTGTTCTCCCCCGCACAAACAACCCCTCACCGGACTCCTCACTCTCACCAGACACCTTCTTCCTCAATTCTTTAGAATATAAATTAGATTTTACATCCTCCATTGAGATCGTATCCTTTCCGTAGAGTAAAGTAGTAACAAAGTGTTCATAAGATGGTGGCAGGGAACACAGAATAATTAGAGTCTGATCTTCATCATCAATTTTAACATCAATATTTTTCAGATCCATAATAATTCTATTCAACTCATCAAGATGATCTTTAACTGGCGTACCTTCCCTCATACGAAACGTGTAGAGGCGTTGTTTCAGATATAGCCTGTTTGTCAGTGATTTGGTCATATAGATACTCTCTAACTTCAACCATAATCCTGCCGCTGTAGTCTCCTCCTCAACCTCGCGAAGCACATCATCTGCTAGACTCAACTGAATCGAACTGAGTGCCTTCTCATCAACAACCTCCCAATCCTCTGTTGACATCGTTCCTGGCTTCTTGGCAGATCCAAGTAAAGCCTTCTACAACCCTTGTTGAACCAACAAAGCCTTCATCTTCACTCTCCATAGACTGAAGCTGCTACTCTGCCCATCGAACTTCTCAACTTCGTATTTGGCCGCTATAACCGTAATCGATGGATCGATCACCAAAGCTCTGATACCAATTTGTTGCGACAAATACGATAAACAAAGAAGAAATAATCAACAAGAAAACGGAAAGACACAGAGATTTACGTGGTTCCGAATAAGCAATAGCTTAAACGTACGTCCACGGGAGGAGAGAGATTTCTTTCACTATGAGCAAGAGAGATTACAAGGGCTGGCTATGTTCCGAAACCCTAATGTGAGGTGCCCAATCAATTTAGATCTCAACTAGAAATTTAGGGATATCTTTTAGGGAACCATGTCTATCATATTTATAGGAAACCCCAAAAATATGGAAGAGTATCAATCCCTAAAGAATAGGAATATAAATCCCTAAATAGTAGGAAAATATCCTAAATAGACTAGGAAAATAAATTTCCCAAACTTTTCTAGGATTCTCGCGGGTACACCTTATTATCGGTAATAGGTGCCCTATTACCGATAGTAAAACAAGCTGTCCAAAAAATCAGTAGCTTTTACTACCGGTAGTACCAACACTACTACCGGTAGTACTGGTCATTGCACAAACACTGAACTTCCTATTATCGGTAGTTCCAATACCACTACCGGTAATACCAGCTACCACTCAAATACTTTCCTTCTCCAAATTCAAGGCACTTTCCAACAGAGAATATTTTTTCAAAGCTATTTGGAGAGGCATGTGCTTCTAGCTTCTGCTTAGTCTAGTAGAAAGAGAAAGATAGAAAGTAGAAATAAAAATAAAAATTTCCAAATAACTCTTTTTAAGACTTTTAATTTTGCACACTAAAGATGCGTGATTGGGATTTTATGTTGCCACGGCAAATGTTACAAAGTTATTGAGAGGTTAATATTTTTAGTGATGCTCTTAATGGAAAAAGATTTGCAATGGACAATTGCTCGTTAAGATGATATTTATCACCATTATTGAATATGAAAGCATTTGGCTAATATCATTTTTTGAAAAAAAAAAAGTTAATTACATGCATAAATATCAAAATTTATTCTAATGGATAAATGAAAATATTAATAGTGACATTGTTCTTAGTGGTGTAACCACAACTGTTAGTGCGCCCACAGTAATTCTGCGGGATTGTGCTCTTCTATTTGATAAGAATGAGTAGGATTGGCAAGTTGTTGCCTGCGTGAAAGTTAAAGTGAAAGACTTCTTTTCAATATGTTAAAAGGCGCACCAAACCTTTGGGTTTGATTTAGTGACGTGTATCAATTGAAGATTTCACACGTACAGGGAGACAAAAAGTTTTACACTTTTGTCATTAATAGCATGAGATAATGCTATGAGTACTTGCTTGAGAATAAGTCTGAGATTTTGGATAAACTTATTTTTTTCATAATGAAGTTTAAAAATCAATATAGCAATAAAGTTAAGGTGCTAAAAAAACACCGCTGAGTGAATTTGGTGTACAACATGAAGCTGTTTACACCATATTTGCTTTAACTCGATAGAATTGTTGAATTGAAAAATCATGCCTTATAAGCAATGATGATTGCTATGATTGATAAGTTTTGTTTCATCACAGAACGTTGATATTCTCAATGTGAGGTACCATGCAAGGAAAGTGATTAAAAATTTAAGAATGTGGAGGTAAAAATTTAAGTTTGGTTTTTGATGGGATGATCAATCAACACTGATGATTCCAGATGGAAAATTGCGGCATTCTATGCGCATGCCACTCAAGAGGCTGGATGTATAGTTTTGTCATCTATGCTCCTCCTTTGTTGTGTGGTGATGGTTTCTGATGGATATTAGATTGGCTTAAGAGCAGCTGCCAATCTATCTCCCTGATATGTGGAACTCGAGTGATGGATTGAGCATGTACTTGTTGGAAGGTACATCCCTAATTCGGTCCGAGGAACTACCTGTGGTGGTTCTTGACAATGGAAAAAGTTTCTGGTTTCGAAATTAAGAAAAAAAATTCTCAAGTTTTGAGGAAAAAAAAATTGAGAATATTTCTTTTCCCAGAGAAAGTCTTTGGTAGTTTTAAAGGATGAAAATATATTTAGTCTTTGACCTATAACGGTTTCACATAGTCATAGATTTTTTGTCCTATTGCGGTGAATGTTTTTTGCCCAAGCTTGGTTATTATGGGTATAAGGGACTATTTTTGGCAAAATAATATTTGTTGGACTAAGTTATTTTGCGACTCATAAATTCACACACATGTTAGTTTATTAGAGTTGAAATTTTTTTGGGTGGAAAACTTTGCATGAATCTACTTCATGCAAATAAAATTTTTGTAACGGACAATTGGCTACTAATTAATAATCATTATCATTATTGCATATTAAAGCATTGGGCTAATGTTGATTATATGCAAGAATATTGAGTTTTATTATGAGGAATGAAAATATTAATAGTGGCATTGTTCTTAGTAGTGTAACCACATCTGTTGGCATGCGAATAGTGATCCCACGGTCCTCTACTCAATGACAATGAGCAGAGTTGACAAGTTATTACCAATGTGAAAGTCGAAGCGCCAAAGACTTCTTTTCAATGTGATGAAAAAAACATCAAACCTTTGAGTTTGATTCAATGATGTGTATCGCTTGAAGATCTCACACATATGAGAAGACAAAAAGTATTTATGCTTTTGTCATTGATAGCATTAAAAAATGCTATGAGTCTTGCTCGAAAGCAAGGGTACCATGTAAGAAGAAGTGATTAAAAATTTAAGAATGTGGGGGCCGAGAGCCTTTCCCCTTAATTCTTAAATTTTGGGGGTATCTAGCACATGTGATGATACCTACACCCCAGAGGAGTTCAGGAAATGTGAAAAAAATCATTAATTATATGTTGATTGATTTTTGTGGTGCATATCAAATTCTCATGAATGAATCTAAACTACTCGATATTCATAAGAACGTGATTAGGAGATCGAGAAATGCATCATTCTGTAGACACGTGATTATGTGTAGATCCAAGGTACGTAGAACCATTGGAAAGCGATAGTTAGGGTGTTATGATGTTTGAGATACGCACATGACTATAGATTGCACTATACCGGATATCTTGCGGTACTAGAAAGGTACATTGATGCAAATTGAACATCTGATATAAAGGATTCGAAATCCGTAAGTGGGTATGTTTCATACTAACATGTGCAGTTGTGTGTTGAGAATCTTCCAAATAGACGCGTGTAACACGTTATATGATGTTAGTCAGGATTTATTGCTCTAAACAAGGCAACTTAAGAGTCAAAATGGCTAGGCCAACTTTTGAAAGATGGTTCTAGGTGGACGAAAACTTGTGCCAGCAATATGTGTAAATTGTGATAGCCAATTAGAAATTGAACAAGCACAGAGTAATATGTAATGGTAAGTCTCGACATGTTGTCATTGACACAATACCATTAAACAACTGCTCTCAAGTTAGATTGTCAAATTTTGATAGCGTGAAGTCAAAAGTTAATATTGTAGATCTGCTAACCAGAGATTAAATAGAGAGCCAGTTATAAAGCATCGACGGAAAATGGGCTAAAGCCTACGATGTTAAAAACTACCATGATCGAAACTCAACCTTGTTGACTGGAGATCCCATGATCAAGGTTCAATGGGACAACCTAATCGCGCGTGGTTACGAAGATCAATGCGAAGATTGATTCTCTTACCCTTTCCTATGATGCAACAGTGATGTTGTTAAGGATAAGCAATTATTATTTGTTTTTAATGACTCTTATGTGTTAGAATTGGAATTTCTAGTGGAGTATTTGAGATGCTCGTGATAAGAGGTCACCTATGTGAGTGTGAAGTAGGGCCGCTCCAATAAGAATTTGAGAAGGCGAAATTCTTAATAACACTTGTAGAACCAGGATGCGTGTTTATGGCCAAAACGAACACAACAGTGAGAACAAAACTGTTTTAAGAGAAATCTATGTGTGAAGTCTATTGTCTTGATTTACACAAATGGTAGAACAGTTCAAGACATCATGTTTACTGGTCAGCTAGTAAATCCGATGGGCTTTCACAATGAAAAGTTTAAGGCCAAAAGCTACTTTATCCTATGCATGGATTATCTGATGTGCTCTCTCTCCGGATGGGCTTTGTACTTTGCGTGAGTTTCTTGCCAAGTTCATTTATTTGCGGGATTGTTGAAAATTTGAAAGTGTTGTGAATAAAATTGGGACACTGGAGGGTCTGACGATGCAACTGAAAGGTTTCAACCGTTACAGCTCATTTATCCCTTATTGATGTCCATCAAATGCATCATTAATGTTCATCAATAATCCTATTAATCCCTCTATTTATGGTCTTGCGATTTCAAAAGTTTATAGGGTTCTATAAATAGTTAATTCGTATTTTTGGTTTAGGGAGACCAAATGATTTCTGTATGATTTTTACGAAGAGAGAGGCAGACACAATTAGTTCAATAGGCGGTCGATTGGAAGGTGTTCCATCGGCCGAGTGAGCTATTTTACCCTGGGAGACTGGTGCCGGAGCGATCCTCCAACACCCACGATAGGTGAGGAATAAGTTTTAAGGGGACTGTGATACACATGACTCGATTCGGTATAGTATTCTATTTTCCAAATCTGTATTGTAATTTCGTTCTGTAATTTCAAGTTGTCGATTACTGAAATTATTTTATGGAATTGAATCTGATCAACTTGTTCGCATGTTTTTTCTTACAGCAGTTGCACAAAATCTATATAGCAACAAATTTCTTGCATTGCACAAGGTCAAAGGTACAGAAGATCAAGAGTAGACCATCAAGGTCAAAAGTGGTACAGTAAAGAGAAGTTGAAATTTCTCATGACATGGCAGCATATTGCAAAGCCCAAAATATCTAGCATTACACAACGAATGCACTGCAAGTACGCTAATCAAATCTAACGCAAACAACCATTTTTTGCTTAAAATTTGTGGCTTATTCTATATGTCACTTGGTAACTCGAAAGAGGTGCAAAATTATCACAATTTTTGGAACAAGCACAACTATGGTAATTTAACATAAAGCTTCTAGCTATTGAATGGAAAAGTTCATTAATAAGTGAAATACAAGAAAACGTTATGCCACGGCTAACTATTTAAGAAAGTTAAGGAAGCTACCTGCATTAGTAGACTATGCAAGGAAGATACATCTCGGCCTCCTAGCCGACGTCTTCCCTCCAGGAGCCATGAATGAAACTGTAAACCAGAAACTTAACAAAAAAAAAAAAAAAATCATTCTTACAAAATTACGTACCCCATAATCATAAGCAAAAGGTTTAAATATACAAACAAAACAATCAAAGTGTGTGAATTTTTTTGTCCTACACACAATACAAAATAAACAAATTAAGTCTCCATATCAGAGTCACTACTAATCATCTCTTCTTCTTCGTTGCCTTGCTCATCCACCGACTCATCTTCTTCATCACAAATAAAGCCATCTGTTAGAATATTAGATTAAAGTAATTAGTTTAGTCCCACATTGCTTATAAGAGAAAATATGTAGTTTATGCACTTAATATAAATAAAGCTCTTGTGTCAGGATGTTAATCATCCGATACACTTTTATCTCTCCCTCTCTTTCTTTTCCATCTCGTTAACATGGTATCAGAGCGGGTTCTGATTCCACCATAAACCCTAACCGTAACCCCAAACCAAGCCACCATAAACCTAACCCTAACCCTAACCCTCTTTCAACCAAAACCCTAAACTCCTATCAACCCTAATCCTATTAGCCATAACCTGCCCAGAACAAATAGCCGCCACTTGCCCAGCAGCCACCCTACTACCCGCCACCCCCAGCCGCTGCCCCATGCTGCTGTCCTGCTGCCCCTCTGCCATACCTGCCCTTGTCGCTGCCCAGTGCTGCTGCCGCCACCCCCCAGTCGCTGCCCAGTGTTGTCCGCCACCCCAAGCCGCTGCTCAATGTTGCTGGCGCCCTGCTGGCGCCACCCCCAGCTGCTGCCCAGTGCTGGCGCCACCCCAAGCCTCTGCCTAGTGCCACTGGCGCTCTGTTGCTCGCCACCCTACTGTCCAGCCGCCGCCTAGCCACCAACCGCTGCTGCCCAGTCGCCACACCCAGCTGCTCAGTCGCTGCCCCGCCTTACCCAGCCCTGCTGTCCTCCCTTGTGGCTGGTTTCCCATTGTTGTTGCTCCTTTGGTTGATCTATGTGCTCTTCTTGACTCATTATGTTTGCTTCCACTATTGGTGGTCGATTCGATCCTCGCACCATTCTTCTTTACACCCTGTGATTGATTATCGCGATCTGTATGTCTTTTTGTTGATTTGATCGGATCTCCCTATTTTATGTTGTTATCCCCCATTATTTGGTTGACTGATTGAGGCCAACATTGGTTATTTGGTTGCCTTTTTTGTTGTGTGGCTTATTCCTTGTCTTTTGATGCAATGACTAAAAAGGGCTCTGATTCTGCGACCTCTCATGTTACTTCTACTATTCCTAGTTCTTTCTGCTTTCGTGACAGGCGGCCTATTACCTCTATTCTTCTGAATGATAAGAATTATGCTCTTTGGGCTAAAGCTGTTGAGGTATATTTTGAGGGCGACTCCACCTCACAGTGGCTTAGTGATGATCCTCCTCTCAAAACCAGTCCACTGTTTTCGGCCTGAAAATCTGAAGATGCTCGTATGCGTACTGACTTATAGAATAGTATGCAATCTCATATTAGTAGTTCTTTGATGTTTTTACCTACCGCCAAACACGTCTGGAAACAGACTCAGGAGCTGTATTCTGGGATTAATAATCTTCGATGGACATATGATCTTCATCAAACGTTTTTCTCTCTAACCATGGGTGACCAAACGTTGGAATCTCATTATGCTCGATTTTATGGTCTTTGTGAGGAGCTCAGGATTGCTGAGCCTATTTCTGCCGATATTCAGGTTATGGAGCGCCAGCGACAGTCTCTATTTGTTGCTCGCTTTCTCTCTAGTTTGCCTCCTACCTATGACTCCATCCGTTCACAGCTTCTGGGCGACCGGACATTACCCTCTCTTGGTGAGGTCTTCAGTCGCATACGTCAGGCCACCATCTCTGACATCGGTTCCACTTCTGGCTTTTAGTTACCATTCGACCACTTCGCTTTAGTTACTACTATTTCTCGTGGTGGCTTGCCGTCAGGGGAAGTCAGCCGTGGTAATATCAGTCGTGATTCAGGCCGAGGAGAATTCAGTCGTGGTAGTTTCAGCCGTGATTTGGGTCGTGGTTCTAGTCGCGACTCCAGCCGTGGAGGTCGTTCCCCTGGAGGAGGTGGTCGAGGCCGTGGGCGGGTGCCTCATCATTGCACTTGGTGCAATGCTGACAATCATACCATTGACCATTGTTGGGATCTCCATGGCCGCCCTTCTGCTCACCAGGTCACAGTTTCTGAGGATGATAATATACAATATTCTTCCAATACCGCTTCTCGTGTAGTTACTATTCCAGAGGAAGAGTATCAGCAATTTCAGCAATATCAATCTGCTCAGAATTCCACCTCCATTGCTATGCTTGCTTAGACAGGTCCACCTTTTGCCTATCTTGCTTCCAAATCTCCGTGGGTCATTAACTCTTGGGCTTCTGATCATATGACTGGTGCTCCTACTACCTTGTCTGATTGTCGTCCCTTTGGGATATCTTCTCGTGTCACTTTAGCTAATAGGTCTACTACTCCTATTGCAAGTTTGGGTTCGGTCACTTTAAATTCTTCTCTTTGTTTAGACTCTGTTTTACATATTCCTCGCTTTCCTTTTAGTCTTATGTCTGTGACTAAACTTACCAAGTCTTTATACTGCTCAATCACCTTTTTTCTTGATTCTTGTATCTTTTAGGATCTCCGGACGAGGACGAAGATTGGTGGCGGTGTTGAACGCGGTGGTCTATACTATTTTTTTGGATGGCGAGCCGTCTCCCTCCATTGCATTTCAATCCACTATTTCACCTTACCAACACCATTGTCGCCTTGGGCATCCGTCGCTTTTCACCCTCAAAAAGATGATCTCTTCATGTAGTAGTGTCGAGTCGCTTCCTTGTGAAGCTTGTGAGTTTAGTAAGCATCGTCGTGTTTCTTTCTCTCCACGAGAAGAGCATCGTGTGTCGAGTTATTTTCATTTAGTTCATTCAGATATTTGGGGTCTTATGCGGGTCCCCTCACGTTCTCACTTTCAGTATTTTGTGATATTTGTTGATGATTATTCTCGTGCTACTTATATTTATCTTTATGCAACATCGGTCTGAGTTGTACTCCATTTTTAAATCATTTTATGAGGAAATCAAAACATAATTTGGTGTCCCTATTCGCTTGTTTCGGTCTGATAATGCTCATGAATATTTTCATCAATCTTTATCGCAATTTTTAGATGCACATGGGATCTTACACCAGTCCTCTTGCGCTTGTACTCCACAACAAAATGGAGTTGCCGAACGTAAATTGGGCCACATATTGAACGTCACTCGTGCTCTTTTGTTACACATGCAAGTCCCCAAATCTTATTGGAGTGATGCCATCCTTACTGCCGGTTTTCTTATTAATCAGATGCCATCTCCTGTCTTAGATGGCCAAATCTCATGTACTTTACTCTATCCTGCTCACCCACTTTACCCTCTTCTTCCTCGAATTTTTGCGTGCACCTGTTATGTTCATGTCCTGGATCCTAGTCGGGATAAACTTGATGCCCGATCGACCAAGTGTGTTGATGAGTGCATGTTATTGTGTATCCTACGGCTCAACACGTCCATTTTAAGCCACGTGCAAGCACTATTCTACATTTACACTCGATAATGCACGAAAAGGTATTTTATGTCCATCGCAGGTCAAACATAGCAAAGGTGACCCTGAAGTGCGAAAGTCAAGTCTCGACAGTCAAAGAAGGCCCGGAGAGATCACACAAGGTCCAAGTAGTCAAAGACCGGTTTTGGTTGAAGGAGCTTAAGGAAGTGTGGCACCGGTGTCTCAATTTTCAATACACCGGTGTCCCTTCCTATTTCAGAGCAAGATCAAGATGCTGCAACCAATGACAACGGTGCTTCAATTTTCAATATACCGGTGTCACTTCCTATTTCAGTGCAAGATCATGATGCTGCAACCAATGACACCGGTGCTTCAATTTTCAATACACCGCTGTCTCTTCCTACTTCAGTGCAACATCAAGATGCTGCAACCAATGACACCATTTACTCCATTTCCAATACACCGGTGCATCAAGTGCGACAGAAGAACATCTGGTCTGAGATGGCTGACACATGGGGACCACTTCACCTTGATTTTTGTACAACATCAGAGGACAAAAAAGGGGCTCTAGCATGGAAGAGGACAAAAACACCATTTGTCAACTTTTAGGGTGTGCTTGTAATAGTACCTAGAGAGGAAAGGGATATTTTGAAGGGTTTTTCCTATACACTAAGGCTAGAGCCCTCTACACACACACACATAGATAGAACATCAGGTTTTTTGGTAATGTAGAGAGTGTTTTTCTTCCTTAGGCTAATATAGTTCTTCAACATTTCTCTTCATATTTTGAATGCTTGTCAATCCTAAGTACTTTGTTCTTGTGAGTCCATTATCTTTAAGAATCAATCAAGCGTTGGTAAGATCTACACTTATTCTTCTCTTAATGTTGCATTTCTCATTTTAAGCATTTCGGTATTTGCCGGAATCTTAGTTCTTAATCTTGTTCATGATTTTCTAAAGATTTCAAGTATAGTGTTGGTTAGAATATCTCTATTCTCCTTAGATAAGGATGTTCATCATGTTTTCTCCTATTTCTCCCATGTTTATGGCAAGTATGAGTAGCTAAACACGTGTGGGTTGAGTTTAAGGGTGAGGTTTGTTCTTAACCATGTTGGTTAATATCTTCTCAACTATGTTTAAGGCTTGTTGACGGATCTCTTTAAGTTCTTCTTTTCGAAACAAAAGAAATGAAGAGTTAAGTTCTTGCTTAGTTATAGCCATCCTTAGAGTTGGTATATCTAATACTTAAATCGATGTCCTTCCTCTTTTGATCCCATTGTCTTGAACTTGAAAGGATCCGCCAACCCATTTTTGATTTAAAATCCTGATTTTCATCGAATTACTCTCCGATCTAAAACCCGAGACCGGTAGCTAGGTTGAGTCATAAGGAGAAGTAATAGACCAACGGAAGTTTTGAATGAACCAAACTTGAAGACTTAACCTCACTCTTTAATCTAGTTCATTCCCTCACTCAGTAGTATAATTGTTAATCATCACCAAACAAACTTTGAGGTTGACGTTCGAAACGTCGGAAAACTAAATTTGCGGAGTCTCTTAATCTAACTACTTTTTCCCCGTGGATCGATACTCTGGACTCTCCACTATACTCCTTTTAAATATTTGAGGGAAGTCCTATTTTATGAATATTAAACCTTGACTTAGGCCGACGCCTTAACGACGCACTTTTGTCGGCCGGTCATGTGTGTTTTTGGGCTATTCCCGCACTAAAAAAGGCTATAAATGTTATTCACCTACCCTTCGCCGTCAATTTGTATGTGCCGATGTTACTTTCCATGAGTCTGTCTCTTATTTTGTAGGTTCTTCTTCCTCCTCTGAAGCTACACCCGTTCTCGTGCCCTTTTGGACCCTTTTCCACCCTCATCTTTACAGGTCTATGCTTGCCGTCTCAAAAGTTTTCTGGCTCCGCTTCCACCCGCTACTGACTCCTCTCCTCCGCCCTGAGATCTGCCTCAGCCGCCGTCTCCTTCTCCGGCGCCTCCATCTCCCGCTTCTTTGCCTATTGCCCTTCGCAAAAGTATTCGTTCTTGTACTACTTCTCACCCTCTGGCTCATTTTGTTTCTTCTGATCATCTTTCACCCTATTTGCGTGTCTTTTCTTGTTCTGTTTCTTCTATTTCTGTTCCTAACACTGTTTAAGAGGTCCTATCTATTTTTGAGTGGCAGATAGCTATGGAGGAGGAGATGACTGCTCTTCACACCAACCATACTTGTACATTGGTCTCTTTTCTGCCCGGGAAGTCTACCGTTGGGTGTCGTTGGGTGTTTACTGTTAAGTTTCATCCTAATGGGACGGTTGAGCGCTACAAAGCTCGTCTTGTGGCCAAGGGCTATACTCAGACCTATGGTGTCAACTATGCCGAAACTTTCTCCCCAGTTGCCAAACTCCGCTCAGTTTGTCTTTTTATCTCTCTTGCCGCCAATCTTGGCTGGCCCCTTTTCTAGTTGGATGTCAAAAAATGCCTTCTTATATGGCGACCTTGCCGAAGAAGTTTATATGGAGCAACCACCTGGGTTTGTTGCTCAGGAGGAGTCCTCGCACGTATGTCACCTTTGGAAAGCTCTCTATGGGCTAAAACAATCTCCAAGGGCTTGGTTTGGCAAGTTCAGTGATGCTGTCCTTCGGTTTGGTATGAAACGCTGTCATTCTGATCATTCTATCTTCTCTCTCGCATCTGACCAAGGGAGAATACTATTGATCGTCTACGTAGACGACATTATAATTACAGGTGATAATAAGAAAGGCATTGATGATCTGAAATTATTCCTACAGCGTTAATTCCATACCAAAGACTTGGGAAAATTAAGATATTTCTTGGGTATTGAGGTGGTTCGGTCTAAGGAAGGTATTAATTTATCACAGAGAAAGTATGTGCTGGATATCCTCGAAGAAACTGGCTTACTAGGGTCTAAGCCTGTCGAGACTCCTGTGGATCCTAATGTCAAATTGTGCGTTGATCAAGGGGAGTTACTTTCTAGTCCTGATCAGTACCGTCGCTTGGTTGGAAAGCTGAAGTATCTTACGGTTACTCGTCCGGATATTTCCTTTGCAGTGAGCCTGGTTAGTCAATTTATGTCTGCTCCTTGTCTTCCACACTGGGAGGCTGTTCTAAGAATTGTGAGGTATCTAAAGGCCCACCGGGATGTGGTCTGTTTTATCATATTAGTAGGCACTTGCGAATTGAGGCCTTCACTGACTCTAATTGGGCAGGAAGCCCAACCGATAGGAGATCTATTACAGAATATTGCATATTCCTCGGTGGAAATCTTATCAATTGAAAAATAAAAAGCAGACAGTAATTGCGCGGTCTAGTGCCTAGGCTGAATATAGAGCCATGGCCCACACGACTTGTGAGATTGTCTGGATTCGTTCATTCCTTGAGGAAATCGAGTTTCCAGTACAGTTGCCTGTAAATCTGTATTGTAATAATCGAGCTAGCCATTCACATAGCCTCCAATCGAGTTTTCTATGAGAGAACTAAACACATCGAAGTAGATTGTCATCTTGTCCGAGAGAAATTAACCGGTGGTGTTATTGCTACTCCTTTTGTATCTACCAATACCCGGTTAGCCAATATGTTTACTAAGCCGTTGTTCAAACCATGGCTGGAGTTACTTTGTGACAAGCTGGTACTTATTGATATCTACTCTTCAGCTTGAGGGAGAGTGTTAGAATATTAGATTAAAGGAATTAGTTTAGTCCCACATTGCTTACAAGAGAAAACATATAGTCTATGCACTTAATATAAATAAAGCTCTTGTGTTAGGATATTAATCATCCGATACACTTTTATCTCTCTCTCTCTCTCTTTTTTCCATCTCGTTAACACTATCATCCTCTTCATCGTCGCTACCCCAGCTTGTTCTCATCCATGAGATTGCAAAATCACCACCCGTGGAATAATTTCAGCATCGACATCAAGTCTACGCAAAGGCGTTGCAGTGGGGTCTTGTACTAAAATTGGAACGACATTGTTGGATTCATCCTATTGGAACACATGGTTTAGGACATGAATTTCTTCACCATCATCGAGTTCTAAATCTTCCATGTCTGGCACATCCCATATCACTCAATGTTGGAATCTTTGTACAATTTTCCAATTGCCATAACTATCGGCAGTATCATTAATGTAGAATACTTGTTGGACTTGACTCTGTAACACAAATGGTCATCTTTATACCATCAACTTCTTATTTCAATACTTGTGCCATTGGCATCGACAAGGAAAGTTTTCCTGTTGCTAACATCTGTATTGAACCATTCACATTGCAAGAGAAAAATTTTGTGTTCGAACAAATACGTCAATTCCCACACTTTATACAAGTGACCATAGAAGTTAATTAACTATCCTTCATGGTTCCCTTTAACAAACAATACACTATTTTGAGTTTCATGACGGCTGTTACATTCTATGGTATGGAAGCGAATGCCATTAGAAATGGCCAAGTAAAGCTTCACTATCGGAAGAGGACCGTTGGCCAAAGACCATAGTTCATCGGTTGCTTCCGGCGACAGTTGGTTCCTTAATTGAGTCATCTACATAAAAAAAAAATTTGTTATGTTGATTCCCTTTGCAAAAAACTGAGTAAGTCAAAGTTTATGAATTTGTGTCTTACGCGGTTTCAAAACCACTTAGGAAATTCTTTACATTGTCGCGCTGGGATGTTGACGGCATTTTCAATCCACAACAAGTTCTTGTGTTCCCTATTTCGCACAAGAGAATACATGAATAAGTAGATTGACTTAAGTGACTAATAGAATCTTAACCAAGTTGGTATTTTAAGCAAACATACTCCAGATATTGATCCGTTCGAAGTTATTGTAGAAGACAAATGAATGACCTTGTTCGAGTTTGCTGATAGGCACATCAGGTTTCCTTTCCTCTCGGTTAAACACCATTCAACTCCTTTGAGATACATTGAGCAAAAAGTAGTACACCCTTTGGAAGTATAAGCCTTCACAATCGAACCTTTTCGATATTCTTTATTGGAGACAAGCCCTTTTAGAAAGCCATGATTATAATAATTTATAATCCTAGTAGTAGGATCTTATTTGAACTTAACTCTAAATTTAAAAGCAATTAGCTTTCAATTGGGTACATCCATCGATATTGAATTGGACCTCCAAGAATTGCCTCGTGAGGCAAGTGAATAGCCAAGTGGACCATGACATCAAAGAAGGCAGGAGGGAAAAACTTCTCAAGTTTGCAAAGTGTATAAGTATAATTTGATATTTTAGAATCTACAAATTTGTTTTCTTTAATGTCCTTGAGCATATTTGTTGAAAGAGGTTTCCTAACTCGAATAACGTTGTACGAAGTTGCTTGTTAAAGTACCCGCACATTCCTATTGGAAGAAGTCGGTGTAAAAGCACGTGAGAGTCATGACTTTTGAGGCCTTATAATTTACCACCTTGAGTACTCACGCAAGAAGAGATATTTTCCACATTGCCATCCTGAAACTTAATTGATTTTAAAACTTCACGAAAGCCTAGCCTTTCTTTACGATAAAAATTATACAATGCCGGGGGCTTCTCAAATGACCCATCTGCACATTTCTGTAGGTGCAACTTCTTTCGTATATTCATATCTTCCAAATCACGTCGTGCTTTTTTTGTGTTCTTGTTCTTCCCATCTATACTTAATAATGTCCCAAACAAATTGTCCAGTATATTCTTTTTCTATATGCATGACATCAAGACAATGCCAAAGTTTGAGTATTTTCCAATAGGGTTACTCGAATAGAATGTTTCTCTTACTCCAATTTAGAACATGAGCTTCTTGCCTTTGTATCTTCTTGTTGTTCGGATGCTTTTACATTTCCAAATGTACCCAAATTAATTTGAGCTAATATGTCTTCCCCTACAACTCCAATGGTCTTGGCCTACCTTCAATTTTAGCATTAAAGAGTTTGCTCTTTCGCTAAATGTGGTTATCAGGTAAGAAGCGGCGAGCCCCCGTGTATCCTATCTTATTCCTCAACCTTTGCGATGATGTGTTAAGACTGTAATATGCCTTGTCTAGCAGTTCAACATGTCCTTATTAGTCATGTGTTAAATACTTACTCATTGTTTTTATCAAATAATGCGTGTCGGGTAGCTTTTGTCCTATTGCAGGTTTTTCATGATAAATAAGGTGTTTGTAGACAAAATAATGATATCCAAATATCTGGAGAAGGTCCTAACAGCTAAGGAATGATGAAAGTGGGACTAGAGGAAGCACCGAGATCGAAGGTGATGCAAAGTTCGAGAAAAATCAAAATAAAGTTGAAAAAATCAATAAAAGAAGAATAAAACTTGAAGGGCATAGTCTTGACGTATTCATCAGGCCAGGTCATCTAGTTAGGCGAAACCTGACTGGTCAAACTAAAGAAAATCAACATTCCAAACCTGACTAGAACCATCAAGTCACGCGGGTTCATCCAGTCAGGGCTTTCCAGTCTCGCGAAGCAAAGAAAGAAGCCTGACTAGATTGAACTAGTCAGTCCTTAAGGGACAGAATTTCTAGTAGCTCTAGGTGACCGGTCAGGATTGCGCATGTCCTAGAAATTGGAATCTTTTATTTGTTTTATTTTGAAGGCCTGTAAATTAGTTTCCTTATTGAATTATGTAATCTTTCCTTATTTTTCTCCTAGGTTTTTCTTATTTAAGGATCTAAGAAGCTTAGGTCTAGACACATTCCATTACTTAGACTTTTAGCAATAATTTTCTCTTAGTTTTCCTTCAATTTTCCAGCAATTTTCCTATTAGTTCTTGATGTTTCAAACTTTCATTTGAAATAATTCAAGTTTTCAATTTCAAGTTCCTGCGGTAAGATTGTTGGGTTTCCATTAATCATCAATTCTGGTAAGATAGTTTTAATTTATTATTCAGTTTTTCATTTAAATATGCTAGGCTAAATTTCTTAGGCAGGATCCAATGATTAATTTCATTCCATGATCCACAGTCTCAATATCTTCTCATGTTTTTCACCTCTTATTCAAACTGATTCAAGTTTTTAATTTTCGAACCAAACAAGGAGTGTTAAGCTCTTGATCAATTATCGTCATTGATTTGGTACAATTAATATTTGGGTCGATGTCCTCCTATGTTGTTATTTATTATTTTGGAACACTAAATCAGTCTTTGAATACATCTTTAGAATCAAATTTATTTTCATCAAAAGATCTTTTGATCGAAATTCTCTAGCCTGAATCATCGATTGAGTTATAAAATAAGGAGATGTTTTTACCTAAATCTAGGATGGAATGATTCTGAGGATATAGCCTATTTTTCTTAGTCAATTAGTTTCCTATTTAGTTAAATTGCAACTTTTAGATTATAGATCAACCAACATTCAAGGTTAGCATACAAAACGCTACAATTTTAAGCCTCGTAATACATCTTCCTGCTATTCTTCATGGATCGACACTCTGTCTTATCGCTATACTGGTTTTCCATACGCTTGAGGCAATGATCAATTTTAATAATAAACACTGATTTGGCCGGCGCATCAGCGACACTCTTTTATCGATTGAACATGATGCATTCCCATTACAAATGAAGCAAGCAAGATAACCTTTTCTTGACCACCCGGACAAGCTACCATGTGCAGGAAAGTTGTTAATAGTCTACATGATAGCTGCATGCGTTCTAAATGTTTGTCTGATAAAAGCATCATAAGTTTCAATGCCATTCTCCCACAGCTCCTTCAACTCATCAATTAATGGTTTCAAGTAAACATCAATCTCTCTCCCTTGAGCTATTTTTTGAGGAATAAGTAATGACATCATGGAAAACGGCTCCTTCATACACTTAGAAGGGGGTAGATTGTACAAAATATCAATGACGGGCCACATAGTATATGATGTGCTAATATTTCCAAAGGGATTGAAACCATCGGTGGCAAATCCTAGCCTCACATTTTGCGCATAGCTAGAGAACACATGATGTTGACGATCAAAGTTCTTCAATTCTTCACCATCAGTCGGATGCCTCAATTTTTCATCCTCAACATGCTTTTCCTGGTGCCATCCCATGTACAATCTCTTCAACCTCAGGATCAAAGAAATGTATGGCAATAGCTTATGAGGGATCTTCTTACCCTTACCCTTGTTCAACTTATATCTAGACTCTCCGCATTCTAGGCATTTCTCCAAGTTTTTATTTTCCTTCCAAAAAAGTGCACAATCATTTCTACATGCATAAATAAACATATATCCCAAACCCAAACCACGTAAGAATTTCTTCACTTCATAAATGGTCCATCGAAAAATCTCATTCCATTCTGTTAGCAACTCCTTGAATACCTTCATACTCATGTTGAATGAGTAGTTGCTCTATTTGTTGTGAACCTTTATATGAAACATCTTGATAACAAACGACAACACAATGAATGATTTGCATCTTGGAAAAAGGGGTTGTTGAGCATCATTGAACATCTTGTCAAAGTTTCCCACATGCTTCATTTCCAAGCTATCACGTAAATCGTCGACGTCATCCACGAACATACCCCTATGCATATACCTCTTCCAACATATTAAGCAATTTGTCTCCATCCTCGAGTTATTTCCTTCCTCTATATCGCCGCTACTTTTGTTTTGTATGTATGTGTGTTGGTTTTTTTTTTTTTTTTTTTTTTTGGGGGGGGGGGGGGGGGGGGGGTGTGGAGAGCATCATCATCTAATACACAAGGCTCATGCATAAGTACAGATTCCCCATGTAGGACCCAAGTCTTGTAAGAATCGTGACATCATTAGTGCTTTGAGGATCAAATGAATCTTGACATCATTAGTGCTTTGTTTTTTGACGTTCCTACAATCCACACATGGACACCATATATCGTCTCCAAGGCATGTGTTTGCCTTTGAAAATTCAATAAAATAGTTCACTCCTTCTCTGTACTCCTTAGTTTTTATTTTGTTCTTAATGTTTATCCATTTCTTTTCACCCAAAAATGCAAGTTCGTCCAACTTATGTGTTTTGATTGAATCTTCAGAAAGTTGTAGCACTATTTTGCTTAACTCTTAATATGTGGTGAGGAAGAGCTAAAACAAAGAGCTAAGTAAATACGTGACACAAGACGCGTAGTGTTAGGCCAAGGATGAAAATGTGGATATGGCTATTTAGTGCACATACTATTCTCATACTCAATTGTTAATTGGATCCACACTTGTAATTTCAAAGACGTGGATATGGCTATTTCTAGGCATCCTTATCATATTCATACAATGTAAGAAGCAATGGCTATTGCTAGGTGGTAGAAATGGTGGGATGTGGATTCTTTAAAGAGGCAAATGGAGACTTATTGTGATAATGGATTGCAGCCTTGGACACCCAATAAGCTCCCCTATCCTTCAGGTAATCACACTTCATTATTTCCTTGTGTTCCCTTGGAAGCTACTCATAAGACATTCCATTTTATTAAATGTCTTATCTTTTAGGTATTCGCTTGTTTATGTATGAATGCATTGACGAGAACTTTTAGAAACATATAAATAATGGTCAGCAGAATGACCTTATCGTCAAATTCTAGGAATTATAGACAGTCACTCGAGCACGACATCACTAATGCTACGACAAAAGCTCAAGTTACAAAAATTGAGCTTTCTACTGACAAAAATAGGCAACTTTATTGACTTGGTGCCTTTCAAACTTTAGCATAGACAAGACTTGTGCGTTCAGTATGATTGATTGTAATAAATCAAAGTAATGGTAATCATGATATGCTATTAAATTACTTGTCATGACTCTCTTGTTCTTTGGATGATGATGCCCAAACAAAAATACACATAAAGTTAGCTTTTAAGAGTTTTAGATTTTAGGGCTTGTATATATTGTATATTATGTTTTATATGTTATAAGTACACATATATAAATATTTTAATTAAGTTATGTTTTATATGTTATAAGTACACAAATGTAAATATATTTTAATTAAGGGCAATATCGTAAATATAATTCGATTACGGTTACAGTTTGGTTCGGATATCTATTCGATTATTTAATCATAACTATATCCGAATGGATACTTATTTGCTTGCTCCATAAACCGTTTACATGGGGAAAATTGTTCGGGAAAAAATTTCAGTTGTAGTTTGGATATCTATCAGATTGGATCGAAATGAAATCCCTAATTTTAAAGGTCAATGTCAAGCCAATTTATATAATGGTTGATTAGAACCGTTAGGATTTTACCTCTCGCTGATTCATTTTGCATCACCAAAAATAAGAATCGTCTGATATCGAATACCACGTGATCAGATCAAATTTAGAAAATTTCGAGGCAATAAAGGCTTGTAGTGCACCACCTAAGCCCCACCTGAGTTTTGTTTTGGCGATCCAAACCAGCTATCTTCTATGCATTATGTAGTTCATAATTTGTATCATGAATAAACTTATTCAGGTATCGCTACACACTTGAAATGACAGGAAAAACTCATTTTCTTTACGAAATTGTGTTCCAATCCATGAGTTTTCTAAACCCGATCGAGCCAAAAATCTCTACTAATCATTGAATTAATAAGCACTACAACATCAACGGTCTCAATCATCATGATTCTGTTGCAATCAAGTGCCTACTGTACATTCAACTACAGCGCAAGACTTAGTTTCTTATCAATAACATTCAACGTGTATAATTACCAACTCAATTTTGGCAATGATCCATCTAAACAGTTGAGGTTACACATCTTGCTGATCTATTCAATGTCACCAAAAATGGAGATCATCAGATATCGAATACGGCGTGATCGGTTCACATTTAATGCATTCCAAGGCATTAAAGGCTTCACTTCCTGAGTTTTGTTTTAGCAATCTAAACCATCTATCTTCTACATATTAGGCAGTACATCATTCGTACTAAGAACAAAGTTAGTTGGGTATCGCTACACACTTGAAATTACAAAAAAATCATTTTCTTTATGAAAACTATGTTTCAATTCATGAGTTTTCTAAACCCGATCGAGCCAAATTTTGATAATTATGATTTTATTAATAAGCACAATGAAATCAACGGTCTCGATTATTATAATTGTGTCGTGGTCACATGGCTACCGTATATTCAATTATAGCATAATACTTAGGATGTAAAGGTCTAGGTTGAACATATAGATTTAAAAACTCATTATCGACTCAATTTGGACAATGGTCGATAAAAACCATTAATACTTCACGTCTTACTAATTTATTTAGGGTCACCAAAAATGGAGATTATCAGATATCGAATACCTCATGATTGGATCACATGTATTGCATTCTAATGCAAACCTTCTGTGACCAACAAATTTTTAATCACTTCAAATTCCGTATTTGGAGAGTAAATAAAGTTTGGTCAGCAACTGTGTCATTTTTCATGACCAAAACATGGTTGGTCATGAAAACTGATAACCAAAAGTGTAATTCCCACCAAATAAATAGGCACACTTTTTAACATATTGTAATAAATAGGCGCACTTTTTAACATATTGTTGGTGATCAAAAGTAATTAGTCTCCAAAAGTACACTTTCAATGACCAAATACTAGTCACTAAAACTATTTCTATATTTTTTCGTGACCAAAAAAATATAGTCACTAAAACGTCTTTCATTAGTGACTAAAAAAATTTCAGTCACTAATTGGTCCATATTTGGTGACTAAAAAAAATTAGGTCACAAATTGCGTACTTTTTGGTGATCAAAACGCATTTGGTCATGGAAAGTGATTAGAAAATTTGTAATTTCTAGTAGTGCTAGCCAATAGTATTTTGAGTAGGATTTTTAAATTATAACAGAATATAGTATGTTGGGGCTGAATTGGTAGTTCAAAGTCTAGAGCTATTTGTTTTAATGTGAAATAAAGAGGTTCACGCACACACACAAAGAAATAATACATGAGAAGGAATATTAGAGAGTTGACAAGAATGATTAAAGATAAAAAATTATAAATTCAAGGATTGAGGTCCTAAGTGGAGATGTGTGAAGTCGAGAAAAGAGGTAAGTTGTAAGGTTTTATAATTAAAGGTGGTTAGATAAAATCACTTTAATAGTTCAAGGGAGTAAAATATAATAAATCGTTATTTGTTTTGTGTTTCTGTTAATGACATAAGGAGGTTTGCAATTATGCGTAGTTGAATGGGGAAAGTGATAAGGTTGTATAGTTTAAGGTGAAATGTTGTTTGATGTTTACTTGCTTAAACAGCTCGTAAATTTCAACATTTCTTGTTGGTTTGGAAGGTACCCTCAAATTTTGAGGATACTAAGCTGAAATTGGTCAAGTGGAAACATTTGGGTCTCCATATTTGGAGGTGTCAGAAGCACCACCACTAGGAGATTTCACTTGATCGAAAGAAGTAGTAAAAACCTGAGGATCGATAGGCTTTGGAAAAATTATTTTATTGACTTCCTTTCCACTCTTCAAAGTGGTAATTGACTTTGCCTGTTCCACATTTGAGTTAGAAGTAGATGAACTCAAAAAATGTTAATGTATGATGCCAAAAAATGGCAGACCTTCGTCTGACCTATTGAGTGGTTCTTGCACACAAGTCCAATGACCGACAATCAAGTTAGAACCGTGGTATTAGAAAGTTGAAAGCTCTCAATTGATTTAGAAAGTAATGAGTGCGTACCTTTTCCATCCCCTCCGTGCTTATTATACCTGAGCGAGGGAGTAAGGGTTGGGAATGATTCTTGGCCGTGATTCCAACAACCGCGTGATTCGGGCTAATTCCTCTCGCGACATTCGGGGAATATCGAGGGATATAGGGTGCCATTAAAGGGATCATGTGGATTCCCTAGAGGAGTATTCGCGGAGCGTCCGCATTGTTCGGGCCGAGCGACCCTACTAATTGAGTGGGTAGTAGACCAGTTGATCGGCTTGTGGCCTGGTTAACTGGTTGTTCTGGTCGGTCTGGCTGGCTATTTTGCTCGGTCTTTATGGATCCATATTTAGACTCTTCAGTAGTCTCCCATTCCCAAGTTGTAGCACATGCAGCAACTCAGGGGATGATTTTGTGTTTTTATCGATCTGTCTCCCCATTAAATAAAGAGTCATTTTATCCCCTCTCAAGTGTTCCCGAAGTTCACGCCTTATAAGTAGCGGGTGTTTCGAGGTTGGTTTCTCTATATATTCCAAGGCGCTCCTCATTCTTAACTCTTCTTCACTCTCTCCTTCTTTGTTCATCAAATCTCTAGCTTTAATTTGTCTATACTTTCTCATTTTGGAACCCGACATCTCTCTTGTCTTTGAGGGGCCTTCTCTCCGACCTTTTCTGTTGTGCGCTTGCACTCGTTCTTTTGTTGATCTCCTAAACCCTCGAGTGACCCACCCCCTCCTAATTTTTGGACTAGCAGTAGTCAGCTTCTTGACACTTCCCATTCCTTGTTCGTCCTTGCCTTATTTGTTTGACTTGACGAGACTACTCAACTAACGATTGAGTTGTCGCCATCTGACTCCGACTCGGATTCCTCTTCCAAATCAGACTCCATCCCAATCGCTTCTTTGAGGGCAAAAGTGCTGAACATTACCCCTTAAGCCATGGTTTTGCCATTGGACGCTTTTAGGGACCTGCCCTATGTCGCTGTGAATATTAAGTCAGTATTAACTGATTAGGATCTGGCGACATTTGGGCCCGTCAAGCTCTCCATAAGTCCCTCCATCTTTGTCTACTTCACACCAATGAGCAGGCCTGCTCATCGTAGGAGGTCTAGATCTGTCTATATGAAAGAAACCTACTATGCGGGCTACAATTTCCAATGCATTTGCTCGTATGTGAACTGTTACAGCATCTGAACCTGCCCCCTGGCCAACTAATGCCTAATCCTTAGAGGCAGCTGACCTCTATGATTGTCTTATGGCAACGGGAGAGCCAAGGGAGGCATGCTCTATCTCTAGATGAATTCCTTTCATGTTACTTCCTGAAAGAGGCTAAGTCTAAGCTGGGTTGCTGGTTCTTCCGTCGCACGTCAGCTACAACTTGATAAGCAATATCCCTACTTCCAACGAATGGTGGAAAGATAAATTCTTCTTCTTGGGGGTAACAACTGGGAGTTTAGCCCTACTGAGGCGCTATTCGAGAATTCACCCAGGGTCCCTTGTCAATCGAGGGAGCCATCCCAGTTTGCGTCCACTACAACAACACCCTAATGACGCTGTTGCTTCTCTACGCATGCGGCCTTTCCCCTGATCCTGAAGGTATATGGCTACTTAATCTTTAGCTTTGTATGTCATTTATATTGTCTTCTATTCTGACTCTTTTTCTATCTTGCAGCTGACTCATCCAAGAAAAAGTACTAAGAGTCCTAGGGTGGACCCCAGGTTGTTCAAAAACATAAGAACAGGAAGCCCCGGCCAAAAAGCCAAAGTTGGTTGTCCACGAAGTGGGGGATGACACCGACCTGGATGACCAGGCCATCCCTAAGATGAGCATCCCTCTTGAGGCTGCGTCTTCTAGCTCCACACCTCTGACTGACCCTCAATTTGCTTTTGCCGTTGAGTTACACCGCTCTTTTGCTGCCAAAGGAGAAGGCAGTGGGTTGCGCACTGAGAGAATGAGTCCCTGGATCGGTAGTCCTCCTTTCAAGTCTCTACCTCCTGTCCGACCGACTGGGCGACTTGCTTCTAACTCTTGCCCAAGTGTCTTTTTCTCTTGTTGATGCTCAATGGGTTGTAGCGCAGCTGACCGATATCTCTTATCCCTTCACCAACCCCATTACTGAGGGTAGTGTGCTCCTCAATTTTGAGTCATGTGGGGAGCACGTCAGTGCTCTTGTGGGCAACGAGATGCCCATATTGAACCAAGTGTCGACCGCCATGTTGGCCTAGAACTTTTATATATCATTGAGCCGGGTACGTTCCGTATTTGGACATGTTCTGCGTTTTGATGTTTTGCCGTTTCATAATTACTGATTCGCATTCCCCTAGGTCGACATTTGCAGGTTTGTGTTGCGTGAGTCAACCTTTCACTGCATGCTAGGGACTCTAGGGAGATCAGCCTTGCTAGGTCTGCCCAGGATGAGTGATGAGTCTACGTAATTACATGTTTATATAGCTTAATATGTCCAAAATAGCATACGTGCATGCATAAATCCATGTTTATACTTGAAATTGCACGAAATATTGTATTTGTCCTATTGCAGGTTTTCAAGTGTTAAAAGCGTCTCCAAATACTACATTGCTATCCCGAGGTCCTAAAGCAAGTTCAAGAATTCATAAAGGCTAAAAATGAAGTGAATAGAAGCTCGGTAAGCAGAACGGAAGCCTGAAAAAGAAATGAAAATTATAGACGCAAAATAAGAAGCTTGACAAATTTTTTAGAATTTACCTCGATAGAAATAAAAGCGGAACAAATACCAACTCAAGTTTAAAATTCACCTAAATCAGCATAAAGGTACTTAGGATGTTGAGATCATGTATTATGAAGGACAAAAAGCTTGGAATGGCTTTTAAGTGGGTTAATAATGCAATAAAACAGAAGTGGTCAAAATTTAGCACAGCTCATGAAAATTAGTGTTTCTCCCAATTTAACTATTGAAATTGAGTGCTTCAAATTGGAGATGTTAAACAATGCATTGATGAAGGTGGGTGCAAAATATCAGGGCCTGATTCTACTCCTAGAGAGGTATAGAAGTTATCCAAGTCGGTTAAGAAAATAGCCAACACTTTTTATTAATGGCAACCTACTTTGTAGACTTTTGCAACATATTTTCATCTATTTTGGACATTGTAATTTAATGTGCCAGTTTTTTTAGACATTTTAGGATATTTTCTCTTGCCTCTATAAGAGAGTGTTTGTAGGAAAATAAAATTGATGGAAAGTACCAAAAAAAAAATTCTCTAAATTTTAATACAAGTCTTGTTTTTATTTCTCCACTTGTTCTTCATTTGTTCTTGGTGTTCTTCAATATTTTAAAGTTTTGATCTAAATTTCTAGAAAGTTTTTGTTTATTTTTAGTTCCTTTTAATAGCACAGCTAGTTGATCATCTTTGGGGTTGTGTTTCTGGGTTTCGACAACCAAAAGATTGTTTAACGACACGTTTTTAAGGTAAGTTCTTAATTTAAAGTCGTTGTCCCAAATTTTATTTTCTATATTTTTGGTTAGTTTTCAAGTCCTTTTAAACATATAGAAGGTGTAGAATTACCCAAAATATATGTCTTTTATTTCATAAACATGCATAGCTAAACCATTTTAGGCTAGGTCCGAGGATGAAACTTATTCAATGACCTAAGTTAGAATATATCTTCTCTAAACTGATTTTTAAGCTCGTTAAAGGATTGCTTCAAAATTCTTATTTTAAAAACAAAACAGGAGTGTTAAATTTTTTATTAGGTATCGTCATCTTAGAAGTTGGTATATCTAATGCTTAAATCGATGTCCTCCTGATTTTAGGTTTTTTATCATTAAACTTAAACAAATCCGGAAATAAATTTTCCAATCTAGAATCTCTCGCAAGAAAATAGATTGAATTATGAAAAATGAAGATATTAACTAGTGGAAGTTTAGGATAAGTTGATTCTAAAGACCAAGCCTATTTTCATTGAATTTTTAGAATCCCTCGTTAATCATTTTTATTTTTAGTGCTTAGCATAAAAATCATCTCCCAAACCAAGAGGTTGGCATCTGAAATGCTATCCTAAGTTTGCGAGTTCATATTTTAGTTCATGTATTTCCCGTGGATCGATACTTCAGACTTTCCGCTATACTCTATTTTTACACTCAAAGGAAAGTCTAGTTTTCATAAATTATTAAACGTTGACTTAAACTGGTGCCTCAACGATGTTCTTTTGCCAATCGGTCAATAAGACCTTGGCGAAGCTGGCTGAGATCAAGGCAGGGAGGGCGGGGCTCGTGGCCTCTTTAAAAATAAAAAACAAATGTTCCAATTTGTTTAAGAATACCTCGTTTGCTGATTCTAGTATTCCTTGTGATGGCTTATACAAACTAAAATGCGATGATCATTGTGTTGAAATTCTTCTCCCTCTATAGCGTAATGATGGAACTAAACATAGCCTAGTCAATGAAAATACTTCCAACTTGTCGCATTAAGGACTATGACATATTTCCAAAGAATGGATAGAAGATTAGTAAAGGATGAGATTCTTCATAATCTAGATTTTATTGATCTCGGGGTGTGTGCGTGGATTGTATTTAGGAAAACAAACTAAACACAACAAGAATGAAGCACAATGCCCAATTACCTATAACAATATAAGAATATAGAACATATCTCATATTAGAAGATATAATTTATAGAAAAAATAGATAACTTTTTAATGCAGAATCTAAGTTATTACAACCATATTAAATTTTTCAAATAATTTTCAAGATAAAGTTTAAAAGTAAATAGACCTAACTAAATCTAAAATAACCACAACTCGACATACCTTGTGGTGGAGACATCACCTAGATCAAACGACAATTCAACTCCTTCTTCGGTACCGACTGTTAATACCAGGATACGTATTATCATGGTCATAAAATGCTCGGTTGTCAAAATCTCGACTCTTCCTAGCTCAAAATTTCATAGAAGGTAATACAAAAGAAAAATACAACGGAATTAAGTTTATTTAACTAGCCATTAACTGTAATGATATCTAGAATTTCGGCTTTGAGAATTCGTCCTACCTTTAACCACCAAGACTATGGCACCTGACATGATTTGTAACAACCCGAGATTTTGTTTTAAAAATCATTTCGATACATTATAATAATTAATTTGCATTTAATGTTTAAAATTTAACTAAAACAATGACTATGATAATTAATTCGAGCGAACGGTTTAGATCACGAGTGCATGTGTTAGCGTGTGAGATGAGAAGCATTGGAAGAAAACCACATTCATTCCCCTCACCAGCATTATCTTGTTTGTCAAGAACCTTGAGAGGTTAACCCCTGCCTCCTAAAAGCCAAAACCTTTCCCTTTCCATCTCCTTGGTTTCCTACCACATCTTCTTGATTCCCACACCAATTAAAGTGTTCATATTAGATATCGATTCCCGAGACCCAGTGATGAACGCATACAGATTATATAACAAAAAAATATAAGATCCTACTAGGCGGGACTAGGGTTCATACCTTTGAGATCTCTCTGGTTTGATATCAACTATCTTCACAGTTTGATCCTGATCAAATTTTGAGCACAACTGGAATGATCTTGCTCGATTGACCACGAGATCTTCTACCATAATCCTATTACACCTTGATCACAAACTGAGTGTAAGCTAAAAAACGTGATCTCTTTGTCTTCAGAAAACATCTCTCAATATTTTGAGTATCAAGTTATGTTTGGCCTAGAAGGCATAGCGATGTATTTATAAACAATGATAGGCACCCCAAAAGAATTATGGACTGGGCTTCCTATATAATCAGGAAATCCTAATCCAACCAAGATTAGTTTTAAATTATATAAATTATAATTCATACCACTACAGAATTATAATTGCATTCCCTTCTCATATCTCAAAATTATATTTTGAGCTCCATCTTATTAAATGCCTATTTATTTCCCCACGTTAAGATTACAGATACCTATTAATTAAAATAAATTATACAATTTATTTAATCAACATTTATAAAATTTCTTGAGACCTTCCACTTAACTTATTCGTTATGTCGGGTACTTATATCCACCTGCAGGGTTTGACATATTCGAAACTTATAAGCTTCCTCAAGAGGATATCATCAATCCCTATAAAGGGACGTGGATTCCATTAATAATTAACAGTTGTCATACACTTAATATTGTGATCCAACTCATCGCAACTATTGGCCCATAAGCCCTCACTCTATAATGAATCAATGTCAACAACATTAAATGCACATATCTATTAATTATTTTTGGGTTAAGAGCACAAGCATTCATAATAACCATGAGGTGCGAATTGTGTTATATTGTTAGTATAAATACACTTACCTCAAAGTGGTCCTGTTCAATATACACAAAGTGTATTAACTCAGTGAGTTATAAAACTATACAATTTTCCGTAGTCAAGACAGACCTACTGAAATATTGTGTTACAGTCCTACTAGTGGTGTGTCTAATTTCACCTAAGACTGTGAACCAAAGACTTATATTCTACAAGAATCGATAATTTGATTCTCTATGTGTAAGCCAAACTCTACATACCGGAATATCTACTGTGTGGAATAAGAGATACTCATGCACAATATGATAAGATACAATGCAAACATTGCCCATAAATATTCTTATCAGGAAAAAAATTAATTATTTAAATAATTCAAATAAAGATGAATTCATTACATAAAGTCATGACTTTTAGTATAAAACTCTAACAGTTCCCACATGAAACCCTCTATAAATACTTGCCCATTTCAATTCCCTTTCACTACAATTCACCATGAGAGAGAGAGAGAGAGAGAGGAGGACGAGGAGGAGGAGAAGGAGAAGAAGGACCACTGTGAAGGAAGAGGGAGGTTGAAGCACTGCCGAACCACACCTGAGACGCATTAGAAACATGCATACAAGGTAGAATTTTCTACCTAAACCTCTAGTTAGTCTACTCGTCGATTATTGTGTAGAAATTGGGAAGAAATCAAACACCATTGTTGTTTCCCAAAACCCACCAATTTCCTAAGCTAACCAGTTAGGGTAGAAGGGTGACCATTAGGGAGTTTTGACTGCTCATGATCATTGGCCAACCAGTTAGGACCATCAATTTTGGAATAGGCCCTAAGGGTAACCGGTTAGGCCCTAGGTGTAACTGTTAGCGATGGCTGACCGGCCAAGGGTATTTGATGATTGATCTGGCTGACCTTTGACAGATTGCGTGTCACACCCAAATGGATAAAACACACCTTGAGCCCCACGTACACAAATCCCCAATGGAATTTTGTGAGAGCAGGTTTACCAACTCGAGACCATAATTGACATCTTATTTCCACTATATCATTGCCTTTTATGTTAAATTGCTATAGTTATGTTGTTGGATATCCTGAAAGTAGCTACTATGCTCTCAGTTGATCATTTCTTTAGTCGTCCATTTGTTATCATAACTGTCATTGCGCTATTCTTAGGAAAAACTAGATTATACTTTAGGGATATTGGTGCGAATGACACCTCGGATAAGGCAGCGGAGGGTGTCGAGTGATCATTATAAATAGTTGATGGATAAAGAAACCTAAGTTAAATAAATGAATTTTAACTGGTTTGGGTGACCCCACTGTGAGACCCCGACCCATAATTAGGTACTTTAGGACGTTAGCGGGAATTAAATTTGTAATTAAACGCTAATTCGATGATAATTCGAGATTTAAATGAAGGTCGAGAGATGGTCACGGCTTTTATTTTAATTTGTGTTCGAAATTCCAGAGTTGGATCAGACGATTTATGCTTGAGATGTTATTTAAGGGGGTGTTGTAACGATTAAGATTAGACCGAGAAGCACCCAAGGATTTTCCCATGTACACCAAAACCCAACAGATATTCATCCAACGGATATTTGCGTGCGCCGTATTAGACACAGAGGTGTCTGTTGACACCTCCTGCTTCCAACTTCATCCATATAATCCATGAAGCTCCTCAAATTTCATTTGTACGTAAGAAACCAGAGAGCTAGAGAGAGAGAGGGAGGAGCTTCTTCATCTGTTCATCGTTACTTCAGCTGCTTCTTCAACCTGTTCTTCATCTGTTCTTCAACCAGTTTCTTCATCAGTGAGTATTTAACCATCTAAGTTATAATTTCTTTGTTGATACTCCGATTTTAGGCCTAAGATAGACTTAGTTTGAACATATTTGTTATATAACATAAGGTATTTGAGGTTAGAGCAAAAAATCATAAGAAACCATGTCCTGAAACCCATCCGGCCACGCATCCGGTAGCGCATCCGGTAGCGGATCCGGCCACGGATCCGGATTTCCGGATTGGCTACCGGATTAGGCAGTTTTGACCCCGAACTTTGAATTGAGCTCCAGAATGCTACGGACCTCGGATTGACCTCAAATTTGGTATGAATATACCTTGATATGTTGTCTTTCAACCCCAATTGGAACCAACTCAATTGGATATCTAGAACTCCTTTAATTAAGATTTCCGTACGGTGTGTCGAATCTGGAACAGTTTTGTTCCGTTGCATTTTTACTCTACCTAAAGACTGAATTGGACTTTGTTTCCTTCTTACAATATGTTCCCAACATCTTAAACTAGTACCTTGCCAAATTTGGTGAATTTTAGACTCAATTAGATTAGGTTCTCGAGTTATTTTCTATCGATGTAAATTTCAGCAAATCTGCCATGTTTTACACTTGAGTTATTTCAATCTCCGAGACCCTCATTTTGGCTTTATAATCACCCGAACCTTTTGTACATTCACTTTCAAACCTTGCTAGACTTAGTGTGATCTGTTTACTTCAGGTTTGAGCAATTTGGGATAGGTGGTGTCAATGTTAATGTACCGAGTCTAGGATGACCTTGTCATTAGAAATTGGAATCTAAGATAGTTATTAAACCTTTGTATTTCTTATTATAGGAATCACTCGTGACATCGAAGTCAGTGAAAATCGTCAAATTACGTGAGGTGAGTCCGGATATGCTTATCTTACTTGCACATTTTTACTGCGAGTTCAAACATGTATTGTTATGTTTAATATGAAAACTTGTCTACATTCAAGGCATGTTTAAACACGTTGAATGATAGGATGTTTTACCTATCATAAAGCCATGTTATAATTATGAATTTTGAATACAAAGACAAGCATAACTGACATCTCATAACACGGTAAATCCCTGACCGCTGGGGGTGAGAAAAGCGGTGATTTGAAATAAGGAAGGGTCCCACGGCCAGGTGGCATCGGGTGACGTCATGCCTATCATTGAGATTACATTGAGGGTCGCTCCCTACACTAGCTCTGGCATATACCGTTGGTTATATTCTGAATGTCAAGTATGAATTGTTATTGAACTGTTTAAACTGCATAACCTACGGGTTATGAGAAACTGAGATTGTACTTTGTTATGTCCTCAGGCTATGGCCTATGGACCGATTCTTGAATATTGATGACATGTTTAAGATACAATAAATGAGATTAGAACATGGCAAACCTGTAAGGTTTGCATATCTTGATTCACACTAGCTTTATGCTAATGAATGTTGCTATGCAACATGCCAGGTCACGAGCAGGATCCTGATAGACGTTGAAGACGGACATAAACTACTCCACTTTTTGGGTTACTTTGTAGATATGTATGTGTACGTAGGACTTGTGTTCAATAGGCCACAGTTGGCCACTTTTGAAAGTGTAATATAAACAACGTTTGTACTTTAATCTTGAATAACAGATTATGCACGTCCTTGTGAAATATTTTGTTTAATTACATGTTTCCGCTACTCTGATTAATTCTTATGACTTAACATAAAAGACAGATAGAATTCCATAAACTTTTAATTACGGAGAGGCCTCAGTGAGTTAGACTCACTGGCCGGTCACTAATCCACCCCAATTTGGGATGGGTCGTGACACCCACCGTGGAGCTTCGATTATTGGGGGTCAACTCATTTATTTTATATATTGAAAAGACCCTAATTAGAAGGAGTTAGAGATAATTAAGGGTGACTTTAGGGTCATTTGGGAAGGCAACTCTGTACCCTAAAGGTTTGACAATCAATGTCTTGAGTGTCCTTGAGTTGGAAAGGGAAACAACTAAGGTCCATTGGTAGCTGACCTAATACACTACGTTTGTTCCAAGATCTACGTAAGGTGAGGTAGGAATTGACTTGAGTGGATGGTAGAAGGTCCCTTCCTTGCAGGGTCGTCGATAATCTAGTCGGCTATATCACCTCAAACTACAGACCTGGGGTATGTAAGGACTGGTCAATCTCAACCTAATTATGCTAGAGTCAATGGATAAGATCCAAATTATCAAGGAGGAGAATCCTAGAAACTTTAAATGAAGATTAATAATGTAAGAAAATATTTGCTTCTACTAGTTTATATACTCTTTTGTTACATACGCATATGTTGGGTTTTGTCGGGTAATATTTCTACTAAGTGTCAAAACTCATGGAGCAATCTTTCCTGCCTCTGGCATTTCATGCCCGATGTAATTGAGAAGCCGAAGATGCAACCTGAGCAGGAAGTGTTGAGCTATGAAGATGGTGGATTCAATGAGATTTGGTTGCCACACCACACACACGTAACTGATTCAACTAGTTTTAATAAATATTTTTATTTCTTATAAATGTTTGTTTAAACATAAAAATATTTTAAAATGGATTTTATTAACGTACCAAGAAATCGAGGCGTTACAACTTGGTATCAGAGTATAGGTTTGGCCACCATGCGACATTGGGTAGAATGGATGGATCACACTTCCGAGAGTTCTTTCGCTAGTTAGATTTTCATTTTGTTAGGCTAATATAACGATTATCATAAGCCAAATATATACCTATATTTTTGTTTTGTTTGTTAGATGTTTGAATTTGAGCCAGAACTCGACGCCTTGCTCAACTTTAATTAAGAACAGGCAACTTTTCAGATCCTACAACGTCTTCGTAGACCTGGATGACAAAGATCTAGAAGAGGACGATCCAGAGTATGAATATCCTGAGGAGGATGAGGAACCAATGGAGGATGGTGGTTTAGAACTTGTACCAGCTCAAATAGGACCCCTGCCAGGCTTGATGCTAGCTATTTGGGAAGACATGAATGCTTTGGAACTAGTGCAACAAGAAGAAGAAGAATAAGTGGACAGCGATGTTGACCACGCATTAGCATCCACACCACCGCCTCCACACTATGAGATGGAGAACTAGGAATTGGGAACCATAGCATGACAATTCATCCTATGCCTGGGACATTAGTTGTCACACTCTGCACTTCAAGGGCATGAAATTGAGCAACAGAACGAAACAACAAAGTCTCAACTAACAAATTTCAATAAAAACCTAATAAACATTTAAATAACAATAGTTATAATCACCAATGCAGAACTACAATAAGTAAACAACTAGGGGTCCACACATGCCTAAACTATTAACAGGTCTCCAAAAACATAGAAATAACTGACTGAACTAAGCTCTAACAAACATCGACAAAGGTCTAAGTCATCAATTCAACTTCATCACATGTAAATGGTTAGTTTATGGAAAAACAGAAGTCGGAGCTCGAGTAAGAAATCATATAATACCATCAACAAGTTGGTTGAATCATGCTATATGAATATCATACTTTAGAACGCAAGAAACATAAATCCGGCTACAACATGCTAATTATGCGACTCATGCAAGCATTTAACGGTCTTTCACCGTGGCCCTATCCACGAACAATGGCAACCAACATTAGTTTTGTGGTCTTTCACCATGGGCCAACCCAACAATATGGGAATCAACAGTAGAGCTCACTGGCCACTTTTGACCGTTGAGACATCTCAAACCCGTTAATGTTTTATGTTGATACTATAATACTCCTCGTATAACTGGTTCAACATGTCTTATTTAGCATACGTGCGAGACTTAATTATCAATTTTATCAAATAATGCACGTTTGGTAGCTTTTGTCCAATTTCAGGTTTTCTATGTTAAAAGAGGTGTTAGACCGACGAAATTGTGAAATTCAAAAGTTCGGAGGAAGTCCCGACACCCGAGGAAAGATGGAAGTACGATTGGAAGAAGTGTCGAGTCCAAGAATGATGCGAAGTTCGAAGAAAATACGGAAAAAGATAGAAGAATCAAGAAAGAAGAAAATCTGACCTGACCTGATGAAACCTGACTGGAACCTTCCAGTCAGGCTTGCGCGCAAATTAAATTTATTTATTTTGTAATTTCCTATTTTATTTAATCTTTTTAGATAGTGTCCTATTAGGATTAGGTAACCTTTTCCTTTTCTTTTATTTATTTTAATTGTAATTAGTTTTCTTGAAGGATTAGGAGTCCTTTCCTAATTTCTCTCCTAGGTTTTCTTTATTTTAGGACCTAGGAGGCCTAGATCTACATATCTCTTGGAGTACCTCTTTTTAGTCTTTATCTTTTACATTCAATTACAATTCAATTACTGAGTGTTCTTAGCAATAAATTTCCGGTGATTATTTACCTTTCTATTCAAGATTTGTTCAATTTATTCAAGCTTTTCGTTCAAGATTTCTGGTAAGATTATTGAAATTTATTGCGTTCATTAATTCTAGTAAGATATTTTCAATTTATTATTCCGTTTTTAATTTTAATATGCTAGGCTAAATCTCTAGGCAAGATCCAAGGATGAATTTCATCCCATGATCTAAGGTTTCAATATCTTCTCATTATTTTTCACCTTTTATTCAAAAATTGATTCAAGTTTTTATTTTTCGAACCAAACAAGGAGTGTTATGCTTTTGATTAATCATCGCCATTAATTTGGTACGAATAATACTTGGGTCGATGTCCTCCTATGATTTGACCTAATTTTATTGAACATGAATCAATTTCGAATACATCTTTTGATTTAAATTAAGTTTTCATCGAATTATTTTCCGATCAAGATTCTCTGGCCTGAATTCTTGATTGAGTTATAAAAGAGAAGATATTGTTACCTAAAATCTAGGATGGAAGGATTCCACGGATCTAGCCTACCTTCTTAATCAATTTAGTTTCCTATTTTAGTTTAATTACGAAATTTAGATTTAAAATCCAATCAAATCAAAGGCTAGCGTCCGAAACGCTACAACTCCTAGTTACGTGATTCCCCCTTCCTGCTGTTCTTCGTGGATCGATAATCTATCTTGCCGCTCTACTGGTTTTCTAAACTTGTGAGCCCAAGGATCAGTTTTAATAAAATTAAATATTGATTTGGCCGGCGCGTCAGCGAAACTTTTGCCGGTCGATCATTTTACGGACTTCCATCGTTGAAATCACAAAGACACCATTCCAAGGTTATCATCACCAATGCATGATCATATGAATTGTCAACACACAATTTCAGACCCGAACAGTAAGCATAATCGGACAGAAAAGCAAGAAAAAAGCCAATTTAAAAAAAGCCAATTTTTATTTTTTGAGAGGTCACTCGAGCCATTCCTATGCCAATACTAAGTGATCCTCCCATGAACCTCAAAAATCTAGGACACAAGCCCTCAATATGCCCTCAAGAATCTGAATTGTATGCTTGGATTGCCCATCTGTCTGAGGATGGTATGCAGTACTCATACAAAAATCCATTCCCTTGAAGTGGTTTGGAATGACCCCAACCCACTATGACTCGTGCAGTTAGAACCTTAGGCATTTTGGAACTAGAGGGGGTTTTGTAGTCTGAGTGCTTCAACTCACCAGAACAATTTTGAAAACCCTAGCTTTTCATCTTGTTCTGGTTTTCAGAATTTAGGGAGGTGGAAGGTGGCTTATGGCTTTGGATGAGAGATTGGTGGTGGAAAGAGACTCTTGGAGGCTTGAACCATCTGTGACCCTTCGAACCATCTTCAACTCTTCCTCTTCTTCTATCTACTATCACGTTAAAGGATAACAAAGGTCATAAGGGTATTTAAACTGCCCAATAGATTTTTGGTCATCATGGGATTGTGATCGGTTATAATTGGTTAATGAAACTGTTGAGAATCCATGGAACATGGGCTGATCGGTTAGCACACCTATAATCAGTTATTCTGCAACACGGGAACCATGATATTTTCAAACCTAACCAGTTAGGATTCACCTCTGAACGATCACAGTTCCCTTCTTCTACATATATCTACCTTGTTTCACCATGCATTGAACACGTAACATCTCCACACATTCAAGAGGCAAAAATAGCAAACCGAAGTACTAACCAAAGCATCAAAATTTAATCATGAAACCAAGGCAAGCCAAGAACATCTCTAGGGAAAAAGCATCAGCCAAAAAATCAAGAATCCATATCCACAACAAACCAAATTAGAACTTCACAAAAGATCCATGGCCACAACTAGCAGAGAAAGACCAGAGAGGATCAGACCACAACTGAATCAACACAAGAAAGGGTAACCAAAAGCAAAACCATCACTAGACAATTCATGAAAATCCAAGGCTTCAAAAACTACAGAAAACCAACACGACAGAGAAACCATGCAATACAAGAAAGCTTTGCAAAGAAAATATGCCACTAGGCCAAAAGAAGAAGAACTGAATCCCTGACCACCCAATCTCTATCAAGAACATCAGACAAAAACATACTCACTCATAAGAAAGCCAAAAAACAAAAAAACTCCACAAATAGAGCACCACAGTCCACCAAACAAAATCAAACTAAGAATCAATAGAGACCAGAAGCAAGAACATAAACTTAAAAGGAAAACACATATGGATCTTCAAACGAACCCCTACCCTAAGTACACCCAGACTAAAGATTCAGAGATCTAATACCACCTAGATTAATTCTAAAATCCTAAAAAATATAAGCTGGGATATTAAACTTTGCTTTAATTCAACTTGTCGCTTTAAACTTTATCAGATCCGCAATGAGAGAAACATCCACAATGCTATTGTTGAAGATGGCATCATTCCTAAATGTGTAAATTGACCAGAAGGTTGCAAAGAAGCAACTAATCCAAATTTTTTCCTCTAGACTATAGAAAGAAGAAGAGAGCCACTAATTCAGTACATCTTTGATATTGTTAGGACTGCACCAACTCAAATGCCACCATTCAAACACAGCAGCCCAGATCCTCCACGAAAAACATGACAGAGCAAAAAAATATGAGTAGAAGACTCCTCCTCAATAGAGAATAGGGGACAAACGTGCATTAGTTAAGAGGATCTATTATAGATCTGGCAGCCGACGAAACTTTGGTTGGAGGGCTATTATTCAGAGACTTTCAAACACAAACTTGGGCTTTGGAAGGGTAGAAGCTATTCCATAAGCACTGGAGAAGAAAAACTATTCCCCAGGGAAGAAAAACTATTCCCATCTAAAGTAATCACTCTTGATAGAGAAAAGAAGATTACGATCCCACCTCAAGGACAAACCATCCAATGGAACATTTTTGCATGCATAATAATATCTCATTGAACATGATCTCTTCCCAATCAAATAAGGATCTTCTAAAAACCATATACCAGGAAAAAGGATAAGCAAGGTCATAGATATTCCCCGTTAGACCAAATTTAATTACGAGAAAAGATGGAAAAAAGCCTACGGAATTTGGCATAAGAGGAGCATTCCCCACCCAAATGTGAAACCAAAACAAAGTTGCATTCCCTGAGTCCATCTTAATATTAAAATCTCCAAAGATAACAAAAGCTAGAACAGAGTCTTGGCTGGACACAGAGCAAATATCCTTCACGATTGCAAAAGGTAGGCATTTCCATTCACTTGAGGTAACCAAAAGGAATTCAGCTAGCTATAGTTTCAACTAACAATTTTGAACCATAAAGAGTCCTTTCTCTCCCAAACCTCCACTAGCATTTTGCCAAGATGGTATAATTCTTTGAAATGATCCTCTTAATACCAACAGCTCCAAAAGTTTGCCCTTTGGCTACCTTCTCCCATTTTAGGAGATGAAGCTTTCTTTTACCATGGGTGTCATCATCTTTTGCTTTTTTAATACCTTCACTAACTTAGATAAATGGTGTATCAAACTTATTTTAAATATTCATTTGTGAGAAGTCGAAATAGAATTATTGGGGCCTATTAAGGGCGTATTTGAGAGTCAAATCTAAAACATTCCTACAAAGGTGATTTTTTGGATTCTGTTGATTTTTGAAAATGTATTATAATACAATAGATTCTATAATTTGAAACCAAACAATTGAAATGTTATTTTGAATAATGTAGAATGCATAATCTAGGAGGCCAAAAACCTCATAGATTTGCTTCTTTTGGATTCGCGAGTTGGTTACATAAGAGGACAAGTAAGGGGGCACATATTTAAATAAACAATATACGAAGAATTATTTTAAACAAAGAGTAAGTTAGGCAACACTGAAAATATTAAGATGCGTTTAGCCTAAATTATTTTTAATTAAATATAACTAATATTATTTCATCTTTCGTAATTTTTATGTGGTCTTTCGTTAACTCTTTGGGTTTTTTTATTTTTGTTGACGAAAAGAATAAAAAAAGTATGAAAATATTAACCGAAATTAAAAACAATCTCACTAAAACGACGGTAAAGACAAAGAAGACACTGAAAAAAAGTGCCATTTTCAAATTTTTTCTAAACTTTCGAGACTTTTAATAATATTCTTTTTATTTTTCAGATTTTTTTTGTCAATACAAATTGTTACTTTGAAAAAATAGAAATATAATAAAAATGAAAAAATGAGTCGAGACTTTTGTTCCGGGAAAATTTAACAAGAAGAGGGGTAGCCAAAAGTCAAAATAAACTCTCTTCCTCCTCTCTATACGACCTGTCATGTTTTTGGGTACGACTGAAATTGGTCTCTTTCTCATCATCAATGGCGTCATTCGAATCGAACCCAACAGATCTCTCTCTCTCTCTCTCTCTCTCTCTCTCTCTCTCTCTCTCTCTCGAAGCTGCCTTATATCAACATTTCAAATGATACAGGTTCTTTGAATTGAATTAGTCGCTTCCTCTTTTTTCATAGTCGATGGCGCCTTCGTTAAAAGTAAAGCCCTAACTATTTTCTCTCTCTCTCTCTCTCTCTCTCTCTCTCTCTCTCTCTCTCAACATGCCGAGCGTAACGGTGAAGCTCTACAGCGTTCTCTTCAAGTTCCTTCTAAAACGCCGATTGGAAACACTAACCCAATCCTCTATCCTCTACACCAGCCCCACCCACCCCTTCGGCGCCACCGCCCGCCCCGAAGACTCAGTCGCCGCTGTGAATCCCACTTTCTCCTCTTCCGACGGTGTCGCCACCAAGGACATCCACATCGACCCCCTCACCTCCCTCTCCATTCGAATTTTCCTCCCCGACACCGCCCCCAATTCTAGAGTTTCGAAAACTGCCGGTTATGCGCCGGCGATTGATAGACACATCCGTAACTACCGAAAACTGCCGATTATTTTGCAGTTTCATGGCGGAGCGTTTGTGAGCGGTAGCAGTGACGCGGTGGCCAACGACTTGTTTTGCAGAAGGATGGGGAAGTTGTTGGATGCGATTGTGATTGCGGTGGGGTATAGGCTTGCACCAGAGAATCGGTACCCGGCGGCGTTCGAGGATGGGGTGAAAGTGTTGAATTGGCTGCGGAAGCAAGCTAATTTGGCTGATTGTATTGTTGGTGGTGGGGGTTTTAGGAGATTGGACGTTGGTCAGCGGCAGCAGATTGTTGATGGATTTGGAGCGTCAATGGTGGAGCCCTGGTTGGCTGCTCATGGAGATCCTTCTAGGTAAATACTACATTTGATTTCTTACTCATTCCAGTGAAATTCGTTAGTTGTCACGATTCAGTTTTATACTCTGCTGGATATGGGATTCTGCTTCAACATTTTCTTGGCGCAATTGTTAGGGCTGTATGTATAGTATTGATTCAACTCATTGGTAAACGGGTATTTCTTTTTTCTTTAATGGCAACATGAATCAGGCGCACTTCCTTTCTCACTAGATATCTTTTTGTTTGTTTTTCTTTTTGCTTTGTTCGGGGATGTTAAAATGAAAAATTAAATGAAGGCTTGGAATACTAGAAGTGGCGTCTGATCAAGTAAGGATGTGGAGGCCATTCTCCCATGTGTGAGGAGAGAGAGAGAGAGAAGCTCCAGTATAGATAGAAAAATCCTGCCTAAAACAGTGGATTAAAAGAAGCCAAATTCAATCCCCAAGGGGGGAACATCAAGAACATAGAAACCACAACGAAAGACACCATTAGATATACAAGAAACTGAAAATAGTACATGCATAAGCAATTGTTCAGCTGTTTGACGGACTCACGGACGGATAATAAACATACTTGGAAACAAACAGCTCAAGCCTGCAGTATATTGATGTGAGAGAGTGAAGAAATAAAATTGCATGAGCCTTTCTAGTTTTTCAAAGTTTAGAAAATTGAGCCATAGGAATTGGTTGGATTTAATTTTGGATTATCAGTGCTGTTTAGAGTGCATAAATAATAACAATGATTGGATTTAACTGCTGTTGTTGTGCTACTTATCATGAATATGAGCTGCTTCCATGGTGTGTCCACTATATTGCATCTTCTGTTAGTGTTACTTTCGGCTTTAACTTTCAGAGTTCTTAGGAGGATTGTTACTATTAAGCCTTTAACTTTCATTGGTGGTGTTATCACTAATCATCAGGTGCTGTTCATAACATTCAAATTCTGATAGATGTGTGTTACATGATTGTAAAATTGTAGACATCATGAAAGACATGCTAGATTGTAAAAATATGGGAAATATGATGTTTCGAGATTTTGAACTAACTGTTTAAAAGTTTGACAGCAACATACTGGATATGCAAAGATAGGGGTCAGACTTTGAATTAGGTGCAAAGAACCTACATGCATATTAAACTTCCCTTGACTTCTATTACATTTCACATTTTTAAATGGGTTCCCCAATGTTTCGCAAGTGATACAGGAAAACATACACGTCATTTTTCTTTGATGTGTTTTCCACAGAAAAAAGCTTGCCGTTCGCAAATGCTTTTCTCCTAGAAGAATGTTCATTACTCCAATTTCGAACTTGAGTATTTTATTGAATAACAAGCATGTGAAATACTTGATTATAGGAGTAATTTGAAGCCTATAATAGGTATTAGCGCAGTTTATAGACAGGGAGGTCAATGCATGTTGGCCATATTATACTAACAGACTTAGTAGTCACCCAATCTTGTAACTCTTCAGATATATTTTATCAGCAAAAGCTCCACTTTTTTTATTAATATTGTGATTTTTATTCGGAGACAGACTAAGAATTATTTAATCATGTCATTAAATAGGTGTGTCCTCCTTGGAGTCAGCTGTGGTGCTAATATCGCAGACTATGTTGCTCAAAAAGCAGTGGAAGCGTGCAAGCTTTTAGAACCAGTAAGGGTGGTGGCGCAAGTGCTAATGTACCCTTTTTTCCTAGGGAGTACTCCCACGCGCTCTGAGATCAGGTTGTCTAACTCCTACTTTTACGACAAAGCTATGAGCATCCTTGCGTGGAAGCTGTTCCTCCCCGAGGGAGAATTTGACCTAGATCACCCTGCCGTTAACCCCCTTCTGCCAGAGCGACACATACCCTTGAAATACATGCCCCCTACCTTAACAGTCGTAGCGGAACACGATTGGATGCGCGACAGGGCAATTGCCTACTCTGAGGAACTTAGGAAAGTCAACGTGGATGCGCCTCATCTTGATTACAAGGATGCTGTACATGAGTTTGCTACCCTTGATGTGCTCCTCAAGACGCCCCAAGCCCAGGCGTGTGCAGAAGATATTGCTATATGGGTCAAGAAGTATATATCGCTCAGAGGCCATGAGTTTTCCTATTGACAACTTTGATTATGGCAGCAGAATCAGGTAGAATTCCCAGATCATTTTTGGTGAGAACATGTGGTATAGTCTTGTATAAGAATGCTCTTTCATTCATTTATTCATATTCTTTTTCTCTCGAGTACAGGATTGAAGTGAATAGATTTGTATACCTTTCACCTCTTGTAATTAGTTGTAGAATTCAGAGACGAGAATCAGCTGTTTTGTAAAACTGATTTTGTTCCATCTTTTGATGTATTGTGGTGCGAATATATAGGGTGTGTAAATACATGTGTAAAGTTTTTGTATCAGATGGATTATGGAACAAATTCTGTTGGCCAATAGTGTTACGCTTGTGTCTCTTGGGGTTGCATATTTTGTATTCAGATAGGACTTGGTAGGAGCAGAAGACGTTTTTGTTCAGGCTACTAGGATGGCAAGCCTTGAATAAGGGGCTGAGAGGTTGGGGACTAATTAATTAAAGCAAAAACTCTGCGGTTTGAGTTAAGGGTGTATTCGTTTTGAGTGTTTCTGAAATAATTTTTAGAAATAAAACTCTGAGATCTTTGATATAAGTGTTTCAGAAATTTGTTTAGGAAAAAAGTGTTTCAGAAACACTTTTTATAGAGAGATGAAGTTGTCTGAGAAAAAAATAAAAATATTAGAGAAACTTGTTCCAAAAACTTGTTTGGGAAAAAATCTCTCAAATCTCTTAAAACGAATAGCCTAAGTTTTAAATGATGATTTTGTTTTTCTGAAGTTTTGTTCAAAAAATATAGGGAGGCCCCATGTTTAAAATTTATTTATTTTGGGCTCCTGAAATCTCTGAGAAAGCCCTACTTCGCCATGCATGCACAGATGAACGCTCACGTAATTATCGACAAATCATAAATTTCAATATTGACTGTACAAACATAAGGTAAAATTAGTTAGTTAATTAATCTCTTGCATCATTATCATGTATCATATAAGATATAACTATACTATAATACATATGTTCTTCAATAACACGTGGCCCAATTTGTCCAAACTTTTCTTCGTTTCTTTTTTTTTTTTTCTTTAATTTGTTTTTGTGTTTGTTAGTTTTGCATTAAATTAAAAACAACAATAATTCAAAATAGAAATATATTTTAAAACTATTTTTCTCTTTCTGAAAATTTTAAATTTACTTCATATGTTTTAGTTTTCTAAAATAACTCGTCGAAATGAACACAATAGTTTGCCAATTTTACTAACATATCAAAATTTAATGCAAAAATAGCAACTCCGAATGTTTTTGAATAAAATTAAAAAAAAATAGGATTAAAAAATAGACCAAATTCAACAGGGGTGAGAAGGGTGACGGAGAATCCGTAAATGGTAAAATAACGAATACGAGGTTATATCGGCATTTTCAACATAATGAATTTGGATGTTTAACATTCATTATCTGCGTAACAAAATAGGAAGGTATCTATAAAAGAGTACTTTTTTTTTATTTACGAACTCAATTCTTCATTCTATATATTTAACAGTTTAATAATATCCCGCTCACATATTAACTTTTAAATGCCATTTTAATAAATATTTTATATTTTTCATTACAAAAATCTATTTAACAAGATTGAAAAGTATCTTTAATAAATATTCTTCTTCACATAAATCTCAACTTTTTATTTTACATATTTAACAGTCTCAAAATATGTTTTATTACACATTAATTTTTGAATGAAATTCTAATAAATACTCATTCTATTATTTTAAATCCAAATTTTTATTCTACATGTCTAACTGTCTAAAAAAATCACTTCTAACAAATTAACTTTTGAATAATTTTTTAACAAATAGTCAATGTTTTTTTTTACAAATCTAAAGCCTTTGTTCTACTCATCTAATCTAAGTATTTAAAAGCACAAGTCTTACAAAGTAACTTTCGAATATTATTCTTGTTTAACATTTTTTTATCACAAATAATAAATATATAATAAGATAGAGAAGTATTCCAAAAGAATATTCTTTTACTTAAGAATCTCAACCATTTATAGGTGTGGGAACTTTTTGAATATTGTTTTTGTATATATTTAAGATTTTTCTTTTATAACAAACATCTATATAAAAAGATAGGGAAGTATCTCTGGAAAGAATTTTTTTTATTTTTATTTACAAATCTCAACATTTTATTCTGCACATGTAACGGTCTAAAAATCTTTCTCACAAACTAACTTTTGCACAACATTTTAGTAAATATCTATATATACTTATTTTTCTTATTACAAATCTCCAAGCTTCATTGTACGCATTCAACGGTTTAGAAATATCTATTTCACAAACTGAATTTTGAATGGTATCTTGGTAAATACTTAGGGGGTGTTTGGGAGCCTATTTTTTAGTTTTTGAATTATGACCAGAATGAGTTTTGATTTAGGAGGAGTGTTGGGGAGAAATGTGCAGAATGCATTTTGCAGAAGTAGTAATCTTCGGGAGAAGATTGATAAAAATGAGTTATGGATTATTTTTTACCAATTTGTCCTTGGTCAAAATGAATACTTGTAATTGGAGAATATTTTGAAAAAGGGACCCGTCCATTTTTTAAAAAACTTTTTTTTAGAAAATATTATTTGATCTTCGTATGTTTTTTTTTAAATGAGTTGAAATTCTTTGTACTTAATAAGAATTATGAAAAATGGAAGTACTTGGGGGAAAAAAAATTAAAAAGATGGTCTAGAAAATTTTCAATTATAAACATTACACAATTATTATACATATTAAAAACATTGCACAATACTTATATAACAATGAACAAAGCATCGAAATTGAAACACAAACAACAAAGCATTGAAATAAAAAAACATTAGGCAAACACTTGCTCTAGTGGCATCTAACGTATACAATTGTCGATAATATAATTTCGAATTTGAGCCCTCACATTGTTCATTTCACCATCATCGTGTTGGTACATATGTCCATGTACCCCCTTATGTGTTGTAGTTCCCACTCCAAGTTCACAAGGCATAAAGGCAAAAGGAATATCAGGCATGTTGCTCCTTCTTATGAAATTGTGAACAACCATTGTTGTAGTTACAAGACTTTGCTGTGTCTCCATGTCGAACCCAACAAACATGTCACATATCATGGGGAAACACGCTTTTCATACTCCGAAAGTTCTTTCTATGCTGCACCAAAGGGATGAGTATATTTTGTTGAATTTTTCGAAGTTAAATATGATACGTACAACCTTTGTATGGTGCTAGAAAACCTCAAATGTTTAGATACCCAATATCTACCAAATAATATTCACCTACAATCATGTAGATTTTAATTTGTAAACCAATCATGTAGATGAAGAAGAAATGTTGGACTAACCTTGTTGTGAGCGTGGAAAAGTATTTGTCGGGTCCCTTACACAAACGTGGAAAATTCTAATGTCTTGCGCACTTCTCTCCCATCCTGTTAACGCAAAAGTAAAGCACATACCAAAGTTGCATGTTGCTATAATATTTTGTGTCGGATACTCCTTCCGACCAATCTATTTGCATTCTCATTGGGTTTCAAGTGGGCCTTGATGTGAGTGCCATCAATTGCACTAATTGCACCCTATGAATGAACAAAATTAGTAACGTCAGAAGTAAGAAAAGCTTTAAAAGTTATACGAATGAAGGAAAAAAAAATCCGATTTACAAATACCTAAAAATGTGAAAAATATATTTTAGAACCTTGTATTTTCTTGAGTACTTCTTCGCGAGGCCATGGCCATGGTCTAACCCAATCGATAGTCATGGCGCTAAGAGAATTAAGTACGTCATGGAAACGCGTTGAAATTGTCTCCACCGAACGTTGAAAATACTCTTGTGCACATCTATTATTAGCTCTTTGGCCCACAATCCATAGGAAGATAGTCACATGTTCTTGCACAGAGATTCTTTCCGCCTCGTGCAACCCATAACTATTCTCAATCAAATGACAAATGGACAAAAAATGGGTCCTGCTCATACAAAATGCTTGATACATACACTTTGGGTGACCCACGTTCAACTCAACAATCCACTCTGCGCCGGTGAATGCAGAGGTATGACAAAGCTCCTTGCCCATGTAAGTGTCATTGTGGATATGTAAAATGTCTTCCGCAGCTGCTCTTCTCCTCGACCAACCGAAGGAGTGACGAGAGATGGGATCACTAGACCCTTCTTTGTACAAGTCACTGTAGTCCTCCACATTGTACGGGCTACCATACTCTTCCTCTTTAGCATAAATATTATAGTCGTAGTAATTTGCCCATTCATTGTCTCAGCTCATTTTAGTAAATTTTTTTGAAAGATCTATGTATGGTGAAATCTAAGTTTGCTCAAAACAAGTCCAAATTGTATCAAATTACAAAGGAAAAAAAACAAGGTAGTAATAAATGCAACAACTTAAAAGGTAATAATAAATGTTCACAAGTAGTAATAAAAGGTGGTTGGTCACAGCTTAATAAAACATTGACTCAGTCAATCCAATGATTTGAATGACTCAGTCATATTCTTGAAACAAGTTCTTAAAACAAAGAGTTTTTCTAATTTTGAAAGACAAATCTAATAAAATCAGGTAACCCATATTGCATAAACGGTAAACGAGCTAGCCCCATATACAAGAATATGTGGGCCACACCCACATGGTTGTCTGAGAGGGAATATTATTTTCCTGGAGCACCAAATTAAATGGAGATAAGGTCAAGGAGGTTGGCCACAAGTAGTAAGTGGAGTACACAATGTGCAAAATGGTCACATCATATTAAAAACACTAAAACATAACAGCAACATATTGAAACTCAATCGAAACAACAATGTCTTAAGCCGAGAATGGAAAATGAAAATACAATCTAAACAGCATCACAGGAAAATACATAGTCTTAAGGCGAGATTCACAAGAAGCAACACCATAAAATTCAAGATACAACCACAGACGATTAAAAATATAACTTAAAGACTCTCATGATTTGAGGAAGCTGGTGCAAACCAATTGGAGGTACCGAGCTCAGCTCTTGCCACCCTAATCATTTTGTGGGTGAGCCAGTAGTACCTCTTTAAATTGTCGGGACACACCATGAACATTGCCCACTGTTTAGCACCTCTTATAAAATATAGGCTTGCGCCCATAAGTCGTTATCATCTTTAAACTCAAGGAGCTCACATAAAGCGGTTGCGGCCTCCTTTAATGTGAGAATCACAACTGCACGCATCACAAAGGGAGAACTAGCACTGTCAGTTGAGTTTACAATTTGTTGAAGACAACCTTGATGTAACAAACCCAGTGACAATAACGAAATTATTATTGATAAAAATTTATGACAATTGAATTATTAGAATAATTTGCTCACCTTTTTCAACACCCCCCCCCCCCCCCCCCCTCTGATTTTTTAGTTGAACTTTATCATAACACTTACCTGTTCGTAACTTAAATTTCGTGACAAGGTTGACCCATCCAACCTTGATTAATACGGTTCTAGTTTTGTAGCCAGCACCTCCCAACTATTCCACACAAGTATGGATGAAGCTCTCATTTGCGGTTGATCCCACTAAGCTTCCGCACCTACACTTGACGCATTCTTTTCCCTGCATATGGTTGTTTTGGACGAAGATATATCTCCACTACAACATAAACAAATGTGACTAAACAAATATTTACACCATATTTTAAAAGATAAACACATGAGTGTTCTCTAACACAAAAGCATCAAAATAATCACAAAATTATGCGACGTTAGAACTTTGACAAACATAAGACATTACAAAATACAATATCATTGACAAATACATCTGTTAAAGGACAAATACGATAACAATATCATTGCAATAATAGGAACAAATACGATAACAATTTTCTTTTCATTTGAACATGATGACCTGCATTGCGAGAATGAGGCATACGAACAACCCCTTCATGAAGAGCTTGGAGTACTCCAATTCTTGGCGAAGATTCATAACCTCTCTCTAAAGTGGTCCAGCATCATCACTGACATTGGAAGCACTTACATTATAAAGTATGCTACTTTAAAAACCGCCCCACCCCTTAGGGCGACACTAGTTAAAGAACCCACAACTCTTTCTATGCGGCTTAGGACATATAAAATACAATTATCCTTTCGATGCCTTCTCTGATTCAACAATCTTAATTTTAGCCATCATGCCACATCATCAAACTCTTGGTTTATACACGAGTTTGGGGGTGCTGGTAATCCCTTTGTTGGCCTCATTTTGGGCTTCATAATAATGACTATTCTTTGACGACATTTTCTTCATCAAAATATGTGTGCGTCAGCGATGTGTATCATCTATATCCATGAGAATGCATGAAACTAAAAATGAATGAGAATATGTATTTCTCGTTTGTTAACACAAATCATAAGAAGGAACCACAAGGCATGAAACTCAAACTAGTATAAAAAGTCATGCGAGGTCCACAATACCAACATCAAACTAGTGTTCCAGGTAAAGTGATCCAAAAAAGTTTTTCAACTAGTGTTTCAGGTAAAGCAGTCCAAAAAGTTTTGGTGGCTTTCTTTCCCCCCATTCCACAACAACAATCTATATAGCCTCCACTATCACTCAGTTATACAACCAACCTATATGAAACATCATCATCAACAAATATAATGTCGGCGTAATATTTGCACTCATTTTGCTAATTCTCCACCCATTTCCTAATAGGTGTTCTATAGAAAAAATATAAGGACACCACATCTAGTGCACACTCACATGGTTGGTTCCCACATCTAGTGTAAACTCACACTCACAAGTTACTTTGACTTCGAAGTGGACTTGTGAAAGCTAAAATCAAGTCAGTATGTTTGTGGCAAAATATAATTGGATGGTCTCCTAATGTATAGGGACGTAAGATATATTGAAAAAGAAACTTCCAATCCACTAACACACTTTCAAACATGAGTACAAAAATAACACCACCAGTCTTTACCCTCTATAAAAAGGAAAGGCACACTACATTGGAGGAGGATTTTCTTTTCAGTTTTAAGCAAAAGGACGGAAAGTGGAAAGATATAGACAAAAGTTCAAAATAAAATCCAAAGAGTAAGAAAAATACAGCACTGTCTTCCAAATACTAAAAAATAACTACAGGTTGGTAGATTATTTACCTGATACTTGCTAAATGAGTGAACAAAAAGCCACAAGCGTAATCTCATACTTGCTAAATTATTTACCACAAACCAACACACGACATAGTGGTAGAACTTATCTTTTGTCATAGATATAGTAGACTTTAGCACCACATGCTATTATTTATCTACTAATAAAGGCATTTGTTAATCTATCAAATTCCTTATGAATAGATTACACATCTTCTCAATTATTGTACATCCCTTAGCTATTGTATACAACTCATGTTTTGTAGAACTGAGTATTCAAGGTTATGTAATTTCTCCACAACTTGTTATAACTAAACATCAAACAAATGATCTTTAGATAAACTATAATCCAATCTCATGACACTTCCTTTATAGTTTAGCGATTCATACTTAAATGACCACAACAGAAGTTACATCATAAACTTGTACTCAGTTTCCTAAACCCACAATCAAACATAGTAGTTTCCCCTGGACAATAACACTGAGAACAAATTAAAAGAAAAATTGATGAAACTGCAGTCTTTCGTCTTTCTAAACAACCCTAAAAATTTGCCAAAAAGACATGGGGTGGACCTCATGTATTATATTGCCCATAGGACAAATAATATAAGTTGAACTTAGATCCAATATGAAAATATGTGTTTATCTAATCCTAAGTAGATGAAGTCATTCACTCAAACAGTATAAACACATGAATTGCTCTTGTGATTGCGTTGGAGTCATTTGCTGATGTAGATTGAGCGCGGGTGAACTTTTGATCTTTCCTATGAATAGTGAGTTTTGAACAAATAAGAACACAGTGATAGAAACACTAGAGTTCGATCAGGTATAGTGGACCTCACAAGGCATGAAAATCCTAAGCCCAAGTTGGTTAATCTCCTCCTAAACACAGAGTAAAAAAAATTTCGTAGAAAGCATAAACATTTATAGTTGCAAATACCAAAAACACAGAGTAGTTTACACTAGCAAATACCAAGATGAAAAAATACAGTTGCAAATAACGTCCTAAGGCCAAGCTGGTGAAAATATAGAACACAACAAATGTTTTCCTTATATGAAAGCATAAACGAAAACTAAAAACTGAAGGAGCAATTTACAGTAGCAAATACCAAAAACGTCTCCTTTCTTGTATTTACAGCACAAGATGAAAAACTTACGTAAAAAATACAGCATCACACAAGATTTTGGGGTTGGGGGGAGAAACATATCTCAACAATCGACCAACGAAACTGATAGATCTAAACGAGCACGCACTTTCCAACTCTTCTCTGGTTCGTGTGTTGTGTGGAACGGGACCAAAAATTGCCAGCAATCGACCAAAAAATGGAGATCTACAGCAAGCAGCAAATAGGAGCAGCAATCGTCCAAGGGTATAGATGGGAGAGATGACTGCAATTTGAGGAAAACGAAAAACGGGAATGGAAAAAGTAAGGTGAGAGCTGCTTTTGAGTTTTGGCTAAGAAAGTCGATTTTGGCAAAACAAATTTTGCAGAAACTTCCCAAAATGAGGCAGCCAAACACCTAAAAACCTAAAACGAGAACGGGAAAAGGCAAAAATGGGGCGGCCAAACACCCCCTTAAACTTTTTTTTATATAGAAAAAAGAGTAAATTTTTGCCTATTCAAAATATATATAGAGAGAGAGAGAGAAACTAACATTTTAGATAACTATTGACTAAGATTGAGTTTGGATTTTCATCAGACAATTCAGATCAAATTTAGCTTCTCGAATTACCGACCAAAATTGTAAGGACTCGTATTTTGAAATTCATTAATAAATAAAAATTCGGTTAATTATTTTAAAAATTTTATGTATTAAATTTTCAATCAAGTATTTAAAATTTATTTCGTGCATTTAAATTTATATTTATACGCGTATCTTATATTTCATACACATGCACCATATATACATAATATATACACGTGATATATAATATATATACTCAATCAAATACTTATCACATAAATCTCATTTAAATTCTATTATTTACTTTATCTCATCCCCACTCTATCTCCCTCCACCATTCGTTTTTCTTGATTTCTTCTCAACCCTTGGATCAACTTTTCACTTACCCTATAAATACTTCACTTTTCTTCTCTAAATCCTCACAACTTCTTCTCTTCTTTTTTCTCCAAAACTCCTAACCTCGTCCTATCAAACCTTTTCCTTTTTTCTTCCCCCCAAAAAATCTTAATCTCATCCCATCAATCATTTTCCTCTTTTCTTCCCCCTAAAATTCGAACCCCATCCCATCAACCATTCTCTTTTAAACTACAACATTTTTACCATTTTCTCTACCATTAAATCCTTTTTCCTCACCCCCACAGAGAGAAAGAGAGAGAGAGAGAGAGAGAGAGAGAGAGTCCGCTTCTAATTAGGGATCCCTCACCATTTGATCCATCACCTCCTAGTCTTCATTGGAATTTTAGTCGTATCGACCTCTCTTTTTTTTTTTTTTTGAATTAACCAGTTGAATGCATTTGAAACATCTTATCTTGTTCACATAACACTTATGCTTGAAAAGCACTTGGAATCTTGAATTCAGTAATCTAACTTGAACTCGATTTATTAAAATTCATTGCGCATTTAAGATGCAAAATTCTCATAATACTTCCTTCTTCTAGAGAATGTACCTTCGTAAAATATTTCGTTTTAAATCCTCTCGAGTAATAATTTCTCCGTTGTGACCCATCTTACAACAACGAGATTTCCTTAATCATTCTTATACGACATTTTTCTATAACCTTGACAGGTAACTAGACTTAGATACTTGATTTGAAATGCGTTTAGCTGATGCAGTTTCAAGATAATTATCTATATTAGTTTCCAACTCTTACAGTCATAGTTTACCCCAAATCATGAATCAACACGAATGAGTTCATTCTCACCATAAGAGATCTCCGTTGAAGACTCTTCATAAACTCTTTCTTTTATCAATCATTGAATTTCATTTCATCGCAAACTAGGATGATTCTCTAAGTAGTGTGGATCACAAAATGGATCTATGATTTCAAGTCCACTCATTGATTTCGAGAAAATTGAAGAAATTGGCTTTTCATCGACGTGATGTCACTCATCTTTTTCACTCCTTTGACCCTAAGTGGACTCAACCGCATATTCTTTATATGTTTTAAGAAAGAGATAGAAGCTCGAACACTACCATTCATTTTAGAATCCATGTCATTTTCAAACTTTTGTGGTAACAAGTATCACAAGACTCTTTCAAGTTACGTAACCTTCTCCGGATAGAGTGTAATAACTATCTGACCATTGTCTCCTTATCTACCATCAGAATCTACCTACAACAACAACATCACAAGAAAGAGATCGCCAACTTCTAACATGAGAATCACCAAAAGGATCTCGCTACTGCCATCAGTCATCAAAGACACACGTGTTCCACATACCTATGCCAAAAAAATATCTAACACTCGGCGCGAAAGCTTGATCCATGAAGGACAAAACCATTAGAGTTGGACTGACAAAGGAAGAGAACCAACTTATCAAACATCTTGATATGCCGAAAATATACATAGGAACCACAACCACATGACGCAATTCATACGCAACACCATGACCGTTCAGACCTTCTACGTTGAATTTCGAGTATGAAATTTGTTAAGGGGGATAAGTTGTAAGGATCTGTATTTGAAATTCATTAATAAATATTAAAGATCCAGGTAATTATTTTAAAATTTCATGTATTAAATTTACAATCAAGTATTTTAAGCATATTCCGCATATTTAAATTTATGCTTATACGCGTATCTTATACTTTTTATACACATACACCATATATACCTATCGTATATAATGTATATACTACATCAAATACTTATCACATCCATCACATTTACATCTCATCATCTACTTTATCTCCTTCCAACTCCACCTCCCTCCACCGTTTATTTTTCTTGATTTCCTCTTAACACCTGGATCAACTTCCCACTTTCCCTATGAATACTCCCCTTTTCTTCTCTAAATTTTCACAACTTCTTCTCTTATTTCTTTCCCAAAAGGTCTAACTCCATCCCATCAAACCTTCTTTGTTTTTCTTGCCCCCCAAAAATCCTAATCTCATCCTATCAAACATTCTTCTCTTTTCTTCTCCAAAAATTCTAACCCCATCCCATCAACTCTTCTCTTCTTTTCTTCCCAAAAATCCTAACCCCATCCCATCAATCCTTCTCTCCTAAACTACTCCAACTTTTTCACCATTTTTCTCTACCATAAAATCATTTTCCCTCCCTCTTTATACACACACACACCCTTTCTTCTTTCCACACTATTGAGCACACTATATTGCATAGTAACATGGCTCAGTGTACTTAATTTGGCATTTATGTGTATGCAAATGTATTGTTCTAGTTGATATTGCACGCATGGTTGTCTTTGTTTTATTTAGGTTCTCGGGCGTCAATTACATACCCAAAGGCTTTAATTTCACTCAAGGACACCGGGACCATGACGACGGTGATAAAAGACCAAATGAAGGCCCGAGAAAGATAAAAGAGAAGCTGGACCAAAAGAATAAGAAAGACCTGAAAAAGAAAGTCAGAAGCATTCTTTATCGATAGAGTCCCCTTTAAATGTTCAGAAATTCAGAGATATTTATTGATAGAGAATAGTCCTATCGATAGGAGAACTCTCTATCGATAGAAGAACTTCCTATCGATAGGGACAAAATCTACTTGCCTATTGATAGAGAAATCCTTCCTATCGATAGAGGTCAAACATAAAAAACAAGATAGTTCACTTCTCTATCGATAGAAACCCTAGTTCTATCGATAAATGTAAAATTTTGTCTAACCCAATGAACATCTCTATCGATTGAGACCTACCTTCTATCAATAGAGCTTGTCTGACGCGTAATAAATGCATATTTTGGTATTTTACTTCTTATCACTTCTTTCAAAAAAAAAAAAAAACTTCTTATCACCTTTTTGTTTTCTCCCACGTCTTTTGAACTGTAAGAGAGTGTAAGGGGAGTCATTTAGCTTGGTTTGTGTCCCCTTTGACTTATATCTTGCATGTGTATGAGAGAAAAACATGGATCTCACACATTTAGACATTACACAATACTTACAACTTGTTCTGTTTTTGAGAGTTTCTCTCTCTAGTTCTTGAAGTTTTTCATTTTTCCTGAGCATTTTTCTTCAAAGTGTAAGACATTATCTTATTGAGAAGTAAGTTAATCAAGGGTTTAGTTCATTTTGTGTTCATCATTTACCTTATTTCTCCGGTAAGTTGTCGGAACCTTAGTTTTTAACATTGTGTTATATATTTTGACAGATTTCTATTGCTATTTGGTAAGTTCATTTTTATCATTAAGCTTTAGTTTTATTATTTTATTCTCTTCATATTCATCATCTCTTTCACAAGCATGAATAGCTAAATTTCCATAAGTTAGGTCTTAGGATGAACTTTAACTAAAACTCACTCTTATTTAATATCTCCTAAACATTTTACAGGCTTGTTCCTAAATATATATCAAAGTTCTCATTTCTAGAAACAAAAGGTAGAGTTAAGATTTTACTTATTTATTGTCATATTTTTGGTATATCTAATACTTAAGCCTATGTCCTCCCTATTTTGTAATACTTGTTCTTGAACTTGGATAGATTTGCAAACACATCTTTTGAGCTAAAAGACTGATTTTTCATCGAGTATTTTCCGATCTAGAACCCTAACCGGAATCTAGGTTGAGTCATAATTGGAGATATTGTCTAAAGTAGAGGTTCATGTTAAATGGATTCCAAAGTCTAAGCTTATTTATTTAATCTTGATTTTATTCCCTCACTTAGTTAATATAGTTGTTAATCATCACCAAACAAACTTTGAGGTTGACGTCGAAACGTTGAAAAACCAAATTTGCGAAGTCTTTAACCTAACTACTTTTTCCCGTGGATCGATACTCCGAACTCTCTACTATACTTCTTTTAAATCTTTGAGGAAAGTCCTGTTTTAAATATTAAACCTTGACTTAGCTTGGCGCCTTAAGGATGCACTGTTGCCGGCCGATCACACACTCACATTCGTTGGCTGAGAGAGAGAGAGAGAGAGAGTGAGAGAGAGAGAGAGAGTGTGTGTGTGGGGGGGGCAAGAAGAAGAAGAAGAAAAGAATTACGACCGTCATTTGTCGCCGCTGAGTCGCAACCCAATACCCCGAAACATCGCCAGAATTTGGAATCCCATGTAAGTTCACATTGCCATTATCCTAACATATGTTTTGCAAGATCCTTGAGACTCCACGGAATTTCTACGAACAAAACAGTAGCAATTTATTTCTAATCGGACGGGCGACTGGCCGAAAGCCTACCGACCGCCTCGGTCGCACGATGTAGTTTTTGACTTGATAAGTTTTATTGTTATTTTATTATTAGGGGTACTTATTGTTCAGTCCTATCTGTAAGAGAAAATTAGTGTTTTATCCTATACATTTTTCAAAGTTATTTTTATATCTTATTTTTTAAAAAATACCCGGATTGCCCTTAAAATACATTTAGCACAAAATCAGCATTTTGTTTCTAAAAAAAAAAAACTTATTTAACACCATACCGTATTTATCAAAACAACTACTTAATAGTTTCTGTTTATGGTTCTGGGTTTTAATTTTCCGTCCTAGGGTTCCAAAATTGGACCATCGTGGTGAAGAACGCCAATCTAGGATTCCAAAGGCCATCAACGTCCGACCATCGTGGTGAAGAACGACAATCTAAATGCGTATTCACGGGGCTGGGTTGTATTTCGATCCTACGGGAGATATCTCGTCTTCCGATCGATCATCGTCCCACATTATCCCTGCATATTGACTCATTCTCGAACATCATTGTCTCGTTGGATTGTAATATGTTAATCGATTTTTGATTTGCGATTGGGGATATTAGTATCTGAGTAACGATTTAATACATTCTCAATATGTTTGTATTCTCCTTATGTACTGAGTTACATAAAATGGTCTAAAAACTATATTTTGATGTTACACTTGGTCATCCTGACACGGTGTTGACTATATCGTTAATTTTCTTCTGATGGTTAACTTTGATCCAACTGAAAAATTTGATGGTACAATTGTTATTTTGTTCCTCCATTATGCTCAGTTTAATATAATGGTGAATTTGGTTCTTAGATGGTAAATTTGATAGTTATGGTATATTTGATTACGATTGTAAATTTACTAGTGACAGTAAATTTGATGTAATTATGCTGACATGTATAATTAGTTCTGATAGTAAATTTAATAACCATACAGGTGATAGACTTCATTATGCGTGGTGGTAAATTTCATAGAAGGGGTGGTAAATGTAGTGCCATTGATGGTAATTTTCATTACATGATATTGATGGTAAATTTCAATACCACGAGCTTACCATACGACCGCCGTCAAATTTACCATGTTCATAACAAATTTACCACTGTGCATTGAAAGTTTACCATAACGAGCATGGTCCATCTCTCATCGAATTACCATACAACCGCCGTCAAACTTACCATGTTCATAACAAATTTACCACTGTGCATTGAAAATTTACCATAACGAGCATAATTCATCTCCAAACTGCTAACAATCATCATTCCAACCAACTACACAACATACTTGTTGTAAAAAAATAAATTCAAAATCAAATTAAATTCGCGAAACACGTTACACATCCAATCACTGTAAAGAGCCGTAGTATAATCTAAATATCGAAAAAAAAATCATCAATTAGACATATGATTTCGGAGTTAAATAGACCCACATAAAAAAAAATGCGTTGCACCGCTTCCTTGCATGATTTTCGATTATGATTTCATAATAAAATCTGGTAAATTCCGTCACAAATTTACCGTATTCTGTCGCATATCCATGAAAAAATCTAGCGAATTCATTCTATAATCAGTTAAACTTTTTACCTTATTTATTCCCATAATTTTAGCTATATTTATTCTTATGATTATAAACATACCAAATCAGAATATAGGTTTTGAATTAAAAAAAGATAAGAGGGTAATCTAACACTCGAAAATAAGGGCAAACTTGTCAAACCATATAAAATAGGAATGAAAACATAAGTCAAAAAAGTGTATAGGATGAAACACTACACTGTAAGGGTAAATAGGATCCTGATTTAATTTACCCAATTATTAATTGCACTTAGGCCGCCCTATTTAGTACTACCTCCGTCCCGGTTTGTTTGTCCACTTTTTGACTTTTACATGTCCCAAAATGTTTGTCCATTTTTAAAGTTGACTTGTAAAAATTATCTTAATGCCCCTCTTTCTTTTAAAAACCACACTTTGAAAAACGTGCACTCTCATTTAATGCTTAAAATGTCAAGGATATTTTTGGAAAGTTAAAACTTTTAAGAGTAATGATTATGTCCCCTTAATAAGTTGGAATTTCTAAAATGGACAAACAAATTGGGACGGAGGGAGTAATTAATGTTTTACATACCTATATATAATAATTTACAGATTTAACCCAAGAATGCATAATTACAAAATTGCCATTATAACCATCATTACGAAACTGTCATTCTTGCCTTAATTATCATTCTTGCCTTAATTACCAAACTGTCCTTGTTTATACAATTATACAAATGTCCTTGTTTTGATATAATTACAAAATTAACCTTAATAGTATTTCGTCCTAAAATTGTCAAAATGATATTTTAGATCCCCGCGCAATATTTTTCATAAGTTATCTCTTAGAGTATTAAAATACGTTGTGCCCCTAACTCTGTACCATATGATATTTATTACATGATAAATTCTAGGACATTTATTTTTCTAATTACATCAAATAAATATTTAATTTGCAAGACGAATTAAGTTTAATTAAAGTATTACCTTAGTTGTTTTAAAAACTGTACTATTAATCTTTATGAGATCAATATTTTATAATTAATCCTAGACTTATAATTAATGATATAAATACTTAATTAAACCTAGATCGATTTAAATACACATATTATCCCATTACGTCCAATTCATAATTATTTTAAAATCACGTTAATGATAATTGATCCCTATTTCATACTAAACTATTGAAATTGGATCCTGAAACTAATTTTACATTATCACTCTATTATTTTATAAACTACGATTTAACACCAAATATACGTCATCATAAATTTACACCCACCCGACTATTATGTACACATCCTACTTATGATAAATAAATTTACACCCACCCGATTTTCGACAAGTTGCTGGGTCAGTGGTTTACATGGAGCGTTACAACAAATTTGTGTTTGAAAGCTAAAAAAAATTTAAAAAAGACAAAAAAATTCAAAAATTCTATTCGTTTTGAATTATTTTCCTCTTTAGTGAATTGTTTTTTAGTTTTCAGACACAATTTTTTAATTGTTAGAATCTTTTTACCAATCCGAATTATTAATCTACAAAAATTAGACGCAAAATTAACAATTACAAAAAAATTAAATAAATATGAGAGAATTTTCATGCTTGGAGGTGATGAAAGGAAGAGAATGTGTGAGGTATTTTGAGAGACGAGATGGTTCTTTTAAGTATTTCTTCTCTTTTTATAGACATTAGAAGGATATTTCAAAATTCCAAATTATAATATGTCAAATTCAAGTGTAAATTACTTGAAGGGAGAAAAAAGTCTAATAATTTGTAAAGTAGAAGAGGTCTACGTATTTTCTCTGAAACTTGAGAGTGAGATCACTAAAATTGTCAAAAATCTCAAAGGAGGTTAGATCCCTAAAATTGTCAAAAATGCCATTAACGATCATTATCATTCCCGTTCGCTTGTACATAAATTCAACTAATTTAATTTGACTGATTATGATTGTAAAATATTAAGAGTAATTAGGAACACAGACCATTCGAACAAAGAAGTGTCTGAAATTGTTGAATACATGTGAAGTCCTTAATAATTTAAAGACCCCACATACATCTAATGACTCTGAACACATCTGCGTCCGGTTGTATTCGAATAATCTGTGTACACAGGTTCTTCCAAATATCAAAGCGTGTAAAATTTATCTTACTGATGACATCATCAATGAACTTACTTTTTCGATAAGGTCAATGTAATATTTTAATTTATTTATTTAGACCAATTCCACTATCTAATAATAATAGTCCATTTAAAACCAATGTAAAATTCTTTATGGACGAATTTGTAACTTTCTTAAACTTGGAGTGCACATTTCGGGGCCATTTTGTCTACCATTTGAAGGCATCAACACAATTTAAATTTGATAAATAATTTTTACTGGCTTAAATTATTTAGTATTATTATTATTGTCTTTTTAATTTTTTTTCAGAATTTTTCATCAAATTTATATTAGTTTATTTAAATTATTTATTAATCTTGAAAATTTGAATCTAAATTTAAGAAAAGTTCAAAAGTCCAAAAAATCATTATAGAAAAAAAAATAAAAAACGAATTTTCACTGCCTTTACTATCTTTTAGGTCTTCTAATTTGGAATTTTTTTAACTTGATTACACTTTTTTATGTTTTACTAATTATTTCATCAAGACGAATAATTACTAAAAAATTTAGCTAAAAATTATACAATGATAGATGAAATACATTTGGTCATGTTCTATTAATAGATTTTGAACTGATTTTTGAAAAAAAAAATACTCTCATACTTCGTGCATGTCTTCAAGTGTATCACAAAAAAATTTAGAATTAGACTATTTGAGAATTATTGAAAGCTCTCTCTCTCTCTCTCTCTCTTTTTCTTGAGAAATGAGTATTCTATTTAAAACAAAAACAAATTATGTACTTCGTGCATGTATTCTGTTAAAAATATTTGGGTAAAATGCACCGGCCTCCCCTGAGGTTTCTGACAAATGCAGGGACCTCCCCTGAGGTTTTGAAAAATGTAGTGGCCTCCCTTGCTTTACAAAATATTTGATCGTTTGCCCGCTCAAGCTAACTTCCATAAAAAATTGGATGAAATCTGATGATGTGGCAGTGGCAACTTTCTTAATACCTAAAATGCCCTTTGGAACTAAAAGGTCACAAAATCCTCTTTTAAAGTAAACAAACCCTCTCTAAAGCTGCAAAATACTCTCATTCACCTGCCTATATTTTTCTTCTTTTCTCTATTCAATTAGATTTCATTTTGATGTTTTATTTCGGCTATTGGTATAAAATTAATGGATCCATATTTCCAACATACTTGAATTTCTTGCAAACTTCATTCATGATCCCAAAAATATGTAGGATCCTAATAATATGTAGCATCCTTTGGATAATTCTCACAAATTTCATTCACGATCTCGCAAATTATCCTTCAAAAAAACCAAAAAAGTAATTTTTCCCAACCACTGTTTTCTATACCAAAAATATATTGTAGGCTTTTCCCCTTACTAAATACTAGAGAACAAATGATATAGAAAACAGATTCAGATATTTCTTGAAGAAACCGAACCAGCAAAACATGGCTTTGAATTATCTTCATCGCAAAACATTCTTAAACCCTGTAAATTTACCATCCACATGCTTTACTCCTTGTGAACATTAAGCGATTGGGAGGCGATGAAGATAAACAGAGCAACAAAATGATGATGATTTAGTTTTGGGGCTTCAACAAATAATATGATTAGAATTCTACACGAGTTACAATTCATACTTCCTGGAGTAATTTTGAAACCCGTTCCTTATTGGGTTGAATTCCCCTCACTCAATTCTTTTCGAAAGTAGCAAATGCATCTCCTGGTAATCTCACAAACTGTCAAAATTAAGGGCTGTTATGCTCTGGTATGCCCAATTGGTCTTAGAATGAATCAAGTCTACTCAGAGTCACCAAATGACCTTTGCCACAAATATTTGCCTGCTTTTTTTGGTATCGTAGAACAAGAAGTAACACGAAAATATATTAATGTAGTACACAGAAACTAACATGAGAAAACAAATGAGTAAAATGTTCACTTCATCCTTAAACTATGTCCAAAACTTTTAAAATGTCCCCAAACTACTAATTTCATTTACTTAGTCCTTAAACTATCAATTCGAATTTTATTTAGTCCAATTACTAATATCTGTTTAAAATCAGTTAGAAGGAGGGTTTAATTACTATTTTAATCCGTTAGAAGGGTTTAAGTGAAATTTAGTTGTTACCTAAACTAAACCCCTACCCCTATTTGCTATTCCAAAGAGGGTTTGGTGTTTTGCGTCAATTTTTTTATGGTTGTTTCTTCGTATCGAAAGAGATTTCAAAAAAGTATGAAATTATGTACCAACCCTAAAAAATGTTTAGAAAAGATAGAAAATAAGCCTAAAATAATGTATATGTGACTTATTTTTCGTCTTTAGTAAATATTTTTTAGCATTTGAACATAATTTTATACTTTTTAAATTCATTTCGTAGAGACGAACTAGTAATCAACAAAAAAATAAAATAACAACTAAAATTTTTTTTATTAAAGATAAAACACAATTAATTTCAATTAGTTAAGCCAAATAGATCTGGACTCTAAAAAACGAACTGATTTTTTGAGTTTTTACTGATTTTCTAAAATATTAGCGATATTTTTTTTTATTTTTCTAGATATTACCAAACCATCTTCAGAATAGCAAACAAACAGGGGTAGAGATTTAGTTTGGGTAATAATTAAATTGCACTTAAGCCCTTTTAACGGATTAAAATAGTAATTAAACTCCACTGCTAACGGATCTTAAATGAATGTTAGTAATTAGACTAAATAAAATTCGAATTAATAGTTTAGGGACTAAGTAAATAAAATTGAAAGTTTAAGGACATTTTAAAAATTTTGGGCGTAGTTTAGGGATGAGGTAAACATTTTACTCGAAAACAAATCAATCATGGTTTAAGTAAGATATGATAGCCAAATCCAACCCCAAAAATGAAATTTTGAATCTAAAAAAATTGCAATCTTTTGATTCATTTACAGCAATCCAACAATTCCAAATCAGGATTTCCATTACTAAACCAAAATTAGCTCCAAATCAGTTCATGTCCATCAATACAACATTCCAAATCAATTCATATCCATTAATGCAACATTCCAAATCAATTCATTTTCAGCAATTCCATTACATTTTACTCCTACGAACCAAATAACCAAAAATAAACTCTCAAAATCAAACTGGCTTAAAACATAAAAATTGATCTGCCATTGTTATAAAAAAAGAAAAAACACCCCAGCCCAATGTTACGAAAAAATTACGGTTAAAAAGATTTGGATGCCATTGTTACGGAGACTGATCTGCAACATACTCCCTAACCCATTTCTCGAAAATAGACGATTAGGAAACAAGGTACCTTATGTTACAAACCTGATTTGCAACTTGGGTGCTTCGCTCAAACCCCAACCCACTATTTCGATCTGCAACGCATGGCGAACCTGATCTTCAAAGAAAGTGGATCGATTGGTGTGAAACGCCAAAACTCGAAGGATTGGGACGATCAAAACAGAAAAACGAACGGGACAAGACCAACCCTCAAACCAGTAACTCTTTCGCTCTCTCTTCTTTCTCTCTCTCCGACCGACTTCAACGGCAACTTTGGAAGAAAACAGTAAACCCTCCACTCCAATAGGCGCTTCATATAGTAAGGGCGTTATTGACATTTTAGGATAAAAACTAACAGCGTGAAGGGCAAAGTAACGGGAGGGGGCAAACAATCAAATATTTTGTAAAGCAGGGGAGCTCATTTCATTTTTCAAAACCTCAGGGGATGTTCCTGCATTTGTTAGAAACCTTAGGGGAAGTCAATGCATTTTACCCAAAATATTTTTATTTTAAAATTTTGAATTCGTAGTTAATTTTAATTTTTTTTAAGTCAACAATGAATTTTTAAATTTTTAAAAAAAATAAATTTTAAAGAACGCGACCAAAAGGGGATCATGTATGGTCAACATCATTGATAAACAAACCAAATAATATTTGTAATTTTTTTTCCAAATATAGTTCACAAACATTAGAGCAACTATAATAAACTTTTCAAGAGTCATATTGGCTAAAATAGCCAGCCAATGCCAACTTGTGTCACTCTAGCAAACTCTTTACTTTTCACTGGTTATATTACCTGTTAATCTGCCTATTCTATTTTTCACTGGCTATATTTAGCCAGCCACATTTCTCTCTCTACATATGAATTCCCTTTGTTTCTTTGTAATTGTAAGGGGGTTGATTTAGGAAATCAGGACGGAAAGTTAGAGTTCACTATCCAGCCGAAACAGTGTTCTTCCCAATATGTGGACCTGTGATCTGCAAAAGAATAATCCATCAAAGAGCCCTCTGCCGCTGTGGCAGGAAGACACTCCGATGATTAAGTCAGGCAAAATCTCACAGGGAAATGGTAACGCAGGCTAATATTCTCTATCAGCAGGCGAAACTTAGGGTATTTAGGCGTACCTTCTCTGGTCATCTGGAGCTGTATTTATAGACTTCACCTTCTGCCCTAATTCTCTTAGGGCTTTCTTGGGCCTCAATCCTCTTGGGGCCTTCTGGTGCCCTAATTCTCTTAGAACCTTCTCTGACCGAAGTGTCTTCTGATTGGCCATGGATTTCACGTCCATGCCTCTACTGACAGAATATCGTCTTGTCCCGTCTTATCCGGGATTCCATATCCTTTTCGGAAAAGCGGTTACCTGTCGCTTCTCTCGGGCTGCCCGTAATCCTGACCGACTTTCTCAGTTCGGCAGGTCATCGATCCGCCTTTCTCAGGTCGGCATCTCTCAATACTTGGTTCTGTTATCCTAATTTGGGTATGGTCGGCACTCCTCGTGTCGGTCATTATCTCACGTGATCGGCACGTGCTTCTGGATGTGTTATTCGGTCTCGGCCGAACTCTGAATTTACTCGGGGGGTCTAAATGTATTTTCTCAATTACATTTTACCCTCGTCAATTGCCCCCTAGCTTCGGCTGCTTTGAACCGACTTGGCGAAGTAGTCGAGGCTATACAGTGTACCCGTGGCGTCCTTTCTTATTCCTGATCGGGCGGTTTCTGAACCGCCATTCTTGAATTTGCAACGTTGCATTGAAGTCTAGCAGGGCGTGCAGCAGGCTTTAATGGCTTTGGGGCCACGCGCCTCCTGCGCGTGCCCCATAGGTGGAGCGTCCTCATTGGGGAGGCCTAGGGTTTCATCCGTTTGGCTTCCCTCCCTATAAATACTCGCCCATTCTTCACTTTTGATTTTTCTTCTGCAACCTTCCACTGTCGTCATACCAGAGAGAGAAATCAACTGCCTTTGTAAGTTTTTTCACCCAGAGCCTTAGGTTTTCCCTCTTGTTCTTGATCTTTCGTCCCCTACTCTTTTCTGTAATGGGGATTTTTAGGTAGTTAGTAGACACACCGGAAAAGATGGCAGAATTCCGGCGACGGTACAATATCCCCCCTGATGTTGCCGTCGAAATCAACGATCCCCACACTCCTCGTGATGGGAATGATCCCGACACCCTTCACGTTCCTCTAATGGCGGTTGTCGAGGGTGGAGTTCGGTTCCCACTCAATCGCCTTCTCCGTGAAGTGCTTTGCTGGTACCGGCTTCACCCAATGCAAATCTCCATCAACACGTATAGGATTATCCATTCTATAGTAGAACTGAATAGGCTAAACCATACCGACATAGGACTTCGGGAAATCCGATTTTGTTATGACATGGTTAGGAAAGGCTCTGATGCCTATTACCTGAAGAACAGACCAAACATTGAGCGGATCGTCACCTACTTGACGGACTCCAACCGCGGTAATGATGATGACTTTCTCATCGTCGCTGGTAACTGGGAGATCGGCCGAGATGAGCCTGAACGCCCCAAGTTCCACATCCCGATCCGGTTTGGAGTCATCCGTTAGTACCCCGACCTTGTCTTTCATTTCTCTGTCTTTTTCTTTTTAATGCCGAACATATCTTGATGCTGACTGCATTTTTCCGTCCTTTTTTTGTAGCTTCTAACGCCAACAAGGACCGAAACAAACGGTCAATAAATCTCGACGGCATTAAAAAGGTCGCCCGATACATAGGGTCTTTTGGCCGAAGCTGGGCTCGATCCCCCGAAGTGCTCCTGAGATACGTCGGAAGCTACAGGGGGTACATCAAAAAATCAATTCCCGATGCCGAAGTGGTTGGTGCCGACCTCCCAGGGTACCTCCCTGCTCAGCATCCGGATCCGGTGACGGTAGCTGCCATCGGAAATTCCCCGATCTCACCTAACTCGTCCGGCTCCGAGCACAGTTCTGCCCAGTCGCCTTGCAACTGGAATTCAGAGGACGATTTGGAAATCGATTAGAGTCTAGACCCAATGGCCCGAAACCCCAGCGCCCGAATCTCCGGGAGCTGATGCGGCTAAAGAAACAGAAACAGTCTGACGCCGACCCGAGCTTGCCGAGGAGGGAGCCGACCTCTGCATCTGAAGAGGCTTCGGTTGAGGATGACGCTCCCCTCATCCCGAGGCGGAGGCCAAGGGACCCCGCTCAGGAGGACCCCGCTGCGACGGCCTCGCCGAAGAAGAGCAGGACGGCCGATAAGGCCAAGACTGTTGAGAGGGCTGCCCCATGGTGCCCCTCATTGCTGGTGAATGGGATTGATCCCATCACCTCGCCGACTCGGCGGCCGACCTTGACGTCACGCAAACCCTGACGGGTGCGCTGATGCTTCCGAAGGACGTCGAGCCCTACCAAGGCACCGACCTTCCGACCTTGCTGCGATCCGTGATGGCTCACGAAGTCTTCGTAAGTATTCTGTCTCGGCCATTCTCTGTTATTTTACTTGCAACTTTGTTTCTGATTTCATATTTCCCGATTTTGTTGCAGGCTGCGCAGAAATCCATGATGTGCCTGAGCTGTTGCCAGGACTTGGAGACTCGATACAGCACTATCGAGTTGGAGCTAAAGGCGTCGAACGCCAGGTTCCTGAAAATCCAAGAGGACATGGCCTCATATAGGCAGAGGGCTCAGGACGCCGAGCTTAAGGCTAATACTGCTCAGTCCCAGCTCGGGACTGAAAGGGTGAAGTCATCCAGGCTGGAGGATCAGCTGGCCAATCTCAAATCTCAGCATGAGGCCGAGCTGAAGCGCGTTCAGGAGAACTCCTACGCCAGGGGCATGTTGGACGCTGCTGCCGACTTCCTGGAGAACCAAATGCCTGAGATCCAGACCGAGCTCGTCGGGCTGTGTTGGAAGGCCGCTTTGGAAGCTGCCCACGTGCCGAACGATTCTTCCCTCTTCTCCATGGTTCCAACTGTTGCCGAACTGGAGAACAGGGAACCCGAAGCCGGAGAAGAAGGCCAGGCTGCTGCTGCTGCTGGAGAAGGAGAGGCGGGCCAGACTGCCGATGCTGGGGTCCCCGAAGCCAAGCCTCAGTCAGCCGACGAGGATGTAGTTATAGTTTAGGCTGCCGATGTTGCGCCTTAGGATTTTGTTCTTTCATTTATTTCTGTAACTCATATGTAACCCAATCTTTAAGAATCAATGAAACACATTTGAGTTTCCTTTGCAAACTTCTTGTAGCAAAATACTGAATCTGACAAGGAATTGTTTCCCTTTGAATAATGTGTTGCAACTAATGGATTGTCTTCAAACCTTCTGAATATCAGACTTTTCTCAAGTACTGATTTAAACTCAAACTTTTCTCAAGTAATGAATCATCTTCAACCCTTCTGAATATCAGACTTTTCTCAAGTACTGATTTAAACTCAAACTTTTCTCAAGTAATGAATCATCCTAGACTTTTCTCCAGTCTGCTCGGCTGTTTAATCTATGCTTAGGCTTAAACACATATTTTTCTCAAATATGTTCGGGTGTTCTAACCTTTCTCAAGTGTTGAACATTCTCAGACTTTTCTCAAATCTGTTAGGTTGTTTAACCTCTGCTTAGGTTTAAACACATACTTTTCTCAAGCATGTTCTGGAATTCGAACTTTTCTCAAGTGTTGAATCTTCTCAAGTATTGAGCCGAACAAACCTTTCTCAAGTCTGTTCGGCTGTTTTACCTGTACTTAGGCCCAAACACATTTTTCTCAAATATGTTCGGATGTTCTAACTTTTCTCAAGTGTTGAACATTCTCAGACTTTTCTCAAATCTGTTAGGCTGTTTAACCTATGCTTAGGCTTAAACACATATTTTTCTCAAATATGTTCGGGTGTTCTAACCTTTCTCAAGTGTTGAACATTCTCAGACTTTTCTCAAATCTGTTAGGCTGTTTAACCTCTGCTTAGGTTTAAACACATACTTTTCTCAAGCATGTTCTGGAATTCGAACTTTTCTCAAGTGTTGAATCTTCTCAAGTATTGAGCCGAACAAACCTTTCTCAAGTCTGTTCGGCTGTTTTACCTGTACTTAGGCCCAAACACATTTTTCTCAAATATGTTCGGATGTTCTAACTTTTCTCAAGTATGGAGCCGAACAAACTTTTCTCAAGTCCGTTCTGGATTTCTCCTTGCCCCCTAGCTTCGGCTGCTTTGGACCGACCTGGCGGAGTAGCCGAGGCTATAAAGCGTATTCATGATGAACTTTGTATCGATCCAGAGGACTCTCATCCGTATCTGGTCCATTTGAGGCGTGCTCTGTCCTTCCATAAATGCGAAGTGACCGTTCGTTTGTCCCTTCTGGTGGGAGACGCGCCTTTTCTGCGCGTGCTTTGACGTGTCGTTTCAATGTCTCAGACAAGCTTCATTGATTGGTCCAGGAGTAATGGATCCGACGGTTGGGGTTTTATAACGTGCAACGTATCAGATTCACCCGCCCAAAACCCTATAAAACCAACCTTCGTCTCTTTCATTTTTCTTTTCTTGCTACTGTTCTTCTTCCATCTTCTGTAAGTCGTCCATTGTAGAACTCGTCTTTTTGTCTTTCTTGTTCGTTTTTCTTCCCTGTCTATTCTCTGAATATGGGAATCTTCCGTAAGCATTTCGCCTCTCCGGCGCGCATAGCAGAGTTCCGTAGACATTATAACATCCCAGACGACGTAGTGATAGAAATAAATAGGCCTGAGACTCATCCTGAGATTCGGGATGAGGACTCCATCCATATCCCTCTAATGGCCGTCACTGAGGGTGGGGTTAGGTTCCCTCTCCACCCTTTACTGCGTAGGGTTCTGTCCTGGTATCGGCTGAACCCTATGCAGATTTCCATAAATACATATCGTATTGTTATGGGCATAGTTCGTTTGAACGAACTATGCAATACGAACTTAGATCTGTGGGACATAAATTATAACTACGACATGGTGTATAATAAGGACGATAGATGGTATCTCAAATCCCGTAGAGGCCGAGAGAAGATAGTCACTCATCTTGTTGATTCGAATAGAGGAAACGATGACGACTTCCTGATCGTCTCGGGAAATTGGGAGTTTTCTCCTGATGAGCCCGAGGGCAAGAGGATACGAGTCCCCCGTACTTTCGGACAACCCCATTAGTTCCTTTTCCCTTTGTTTGTGATTTTTGCAGTTTTGCCGATCTAAAGCTTCTAACTGTGTTTGTCTGTTTATGTGCAGCTCTCAACGCAAACCGCGGTCGAAATTTGCAGGCTACGCACCCAGAAGATCTGAAGAAAGTTCTGCGGTACAAGGGCGTTGCAGGACAAGCCGAAGCAAGGTCCGCCGAAGTATTGCTGCGGTATAACCCGTCCTACAAGGGTTATATCAAAGAGAAAAGGTACGTGGCCGAGGCGGTAGCGGAGACATCTCTAGTTGCTGTTCCCGAAGCCATACCTTTGCCGTATCTCAGGGAACCCGGCCGAGTAACAGTTGCTGCCGTGGCCGATCTCCCAGCTTCTCATCTTCATCCTCTTCCGAACAGACGCAATCCCCACCTCGGATCACTTGGAACGCTGAGGACGAGGAGGAAATTGACGCCGAGATCATGTCTTCAAATCCAAATGTGCCGAGCTTGAAGGAGATGATGAGGCAAAGGGCTAAGGCTGCTGCCGATGCCAAGAAGAAGCCGACTTCAGTCGAGACGAAGAAGCCTTCTGGGGTCGTCTTGGCTAAGAGGAAGCCAGAAGAGGGTGGGAACCTGCCGAGTCCCATCCCTGCCGATGCCAAGGGTGCCCATACCGTCCCCAAAAGACGGAGGCTGGTGAAGGCTCATGAGGTCGGTCCCTCCAAGGGGAAGGGCAAATCAAAGGTCTCCAGGAAGGCCGAGGTTTGGGCTCCTCATATGTTGATAGATGGAGTGACCCCCATCACGGCTGCCGACACGGTCAAAGACCTGGGAACTGCCACGGCTCTTGTCGAGGCCGTGATGCTGCCGAGGGACATCGAGCCCTATGCCGACTCCGAAGATCACGTGATGCTTCGGACAACGATTGCCCACAATATGTTTGTAAGTTTCTCACTTCGGTAATATCCTTTGCATATTTGACTTGTGTTTGTTCTAACTTTTCTTATTGATGCTGTAGGCGATCCAGAAGGCCATGCTCTGCATTGGGCAGAGCCAGGATCGGGCGGCAAAACTGAACAGAGCCGAGGCCGAGGTGAGAGAATTCAAACTGAAGTTCTCCACCGCTCAAGATGAGGCTGATGGCTACAAGAAGAAGGCTCATGAGATAGCCAGGAAGGCTGAATCCCTCGACCATTTCCTGGCCGAGGAGAAGAAAAGGACAGCCGAGCTGACAGCGGAGCTGGCTGCGCTGAAGGTCAAGCATGCCGAGGAGATGGCCGAGGAGAAAAATAAGGCCCGTAAGCTCGGCATGGACGAAGCTGCCGAGGACTTCCTTAATAATCAGCTTCCCGAAATGCAGGAGGAGTTCCTGGCCGTTGGCTGGAAGGCTGCATTGAAGGCTTGCAATATTTCCGCCGACTCGCCCTTATTCAAGGAGATTCCCCACTCCTCTGATCTTGCCGAGGAAGAGGAGCCTGTCCCCGAGGCCGAGCTAACTGTCGAAGACTATGAAGAAGCCGGTGTCGGGGCTGACCCTGTTGCTAAGGAGGGCCGAGTCCAAGAAGACAATGTTGCTGAAGAGGGCCAAATCCAGGAGGACCCTGTTGACATCGTCTGAAGGATGTCTCTATGTTTTTTTTTTTTTATGTAGCCACAACAAGTCTTTTGTATTCATTTCTGCTCTTTCCTTCTGTAATTCACATATAAATGAATACAACTCGAATCCTTTATCGGCAACTCTTGTCTCGGTGCATATGTGAACATTTCTCTTAAAACATTGGACTTCTCTCAAGTATGTTTGATAATTCACACTTTTCTCAAGTATTAAATTTTCTCAAGTATTGAGCCGAACAAACTTTTCTCAAGTCTGTTCGGCTGTTTAACCTGTACTTATGCCCAAACACATTTTTCTCAAATATGTTCGCGTGTTCTAACTTTCCTCAAGTGTGGAGCCGAACAAACTTTTCTCAAGTCTGTTCGGCTGAACATATACTTTTCTCAAGTATGTTCAGGAGTTCAAACTTTTCTCAAGTGTTGAACATTATGATCTAGTGTTGACATTACTAACAAGCTTTCTGAATATCTAGTTGAACATTGAAACTGGAACTTTCATTCACTGAGAAATAAACATAAGTACTGAAAATAAAGAAATTACTGATAAAACTTCTTAAGGTTGGAGACATTCCAAGTCCTTGGTATTTCTTTATCATCCAGATCTTGCAGTTTGTAGGCGCCCTTCCCGAGTCGGCCTATAACTCTGTATGGACCCTCCCAGTTGGCCTCGAGCTTGCCATCAGTTGGATCTTTCGTGTTTCCCATGACCTTGCGCAGGGCTAGGTCGCCGAGATTGAATTCCCTCTGATGGACTTTCTTGTTATAGGTTCTAGATAGAGTGGATTGATAGGCAGCGAGTCTGATCATGGCTCGTTCTCGTTTCTCTTCGGTGAAATCAAGCTCTATTGCCAATGCTTGATCATTGCCACCTTGCTCCATCACTTCGGTTCGGAGGGTCGGGATGCCGACTTCAAGAGGAATGACAGCCTCTGTGCCATAAGCAAGTGAATATGGGGTTACACCCGTAGATCGGCGAGGAGTCGTCCTGTATGCCCATAAGACGAGTGGCAATTCCTCCACCCACTTACCCTTGGCTTTCTCCAGCCGTTTTTTCATTCCTCCCAATATCGTCTTGTTTGAAGCTTCTGCCTGCCCATTGCATTGGGGATACACCACTGAGGCGTAATAGTTTCTGATCTTGTATTGTGAGCAGAAAGCCTTGAACTTGTCCTGGAACTGGGTCCCGTTATCCGAGACGATGGCGTATGGGATGCCGAATCTGGTGATGATGTTCTGCCATACGAATCACTCGACATTCTTCTCGGTGATCTTAGCCAGTGGTTCGGCTTCTATCCACTTGGTGAAATAATCTGTGGCAACCAACAGATACTTCCTCTCCCCAGTCGCTTTGGGAAGCGGGCCGACGATATCCATTCCCCATTGAGCAAAGGGCCATGGACTGGTGAGAGGTGACAGATCGGTTGCAGGTTGATGTGTGATCGGGGCGAACTTCTGGCACTTTTCGCAGATCTGGACGTACTTTTTTGCATCCTCTTGCATATATGGCCACAAATATCCCTAAGATATGGCTCAATGGGCTATGGACCTGCCCCCAACGTGACTCCCACATATCCCCTCATGAATTTCGTACAAGAATTTCTGAACTAAAGTAGGGTGTACACATTTCAAATAGGGACCAGTGTAGGACTTACGATAGAGTTCTTGCTTTGGTGATAGCCAGAAATGTGTTGCCTTGATTCGTAGCTTGTGGGCTTCTTTTTTGTCTTCGGGGACAGTTCCCGCAGTGAGGTAGGAGATGATGGGATCCATCCAGCTTGGGCCGAGATCGATTTCCAAAGCCTTCTCGGCAATTGGGATGTCGATGCTCGGGTACTCTATGGAGTCCACGTATATGGTTCTGAACTTGTCTCTGGGTATTGCCGAAGCCAAACATGCTAGGGCATCTGCGTGGTCGTTCTGTCTTGAGCTGATGTGTGTCATCATTGTTTTCTTGAACTTTGCTAACTCTGCTCTGGCCCTTTCTGCATAGGCGGCCATCCTGTCATCTCGGGTGGCATATTCTCCACTGAGCTGGTTGAGGACCAATTGTGAATCGCAGAAGACCTCCACATGTTCTGCCCCCAGATTACGTGCGCATTTGAGTCCGAGTATCAGCGCCTCATATTCAGCGACATTGTTGGAGGCGCTGAAATTCAATCGGAAGGATTGCTCAAAATAGCACCCATCTGGCTCTTCTATCACGATGCCGACTCCAGATCCTCTTGAACAGGATGATCCGTCAACATACAACCTCCAGTACGGTGTCTGGTTGGGAACTATTTCCCCCTGTTCGGGCGTATCCGTCTCTGAGATTGAAGCGATGATTTCCACAGATTCGTGGGAGAATTCTGCGATAAAGTCTGCCAAGACCTGTCCCTTCACTGCTGTCCTTGGGAGGAATCTGATGTCGTATTCCCCGAGTTCCACAGACCAAGTCGCCACCCTTCCCGACAGTTCTGCTCTTCTCAAGACAGTACTGATGGGATGTTTGGTTGGTACTTCTATTGTATGGGCCAGGAAATAATGCTGTAATTTCCTAGAGGCCATCACAAGGGATAAGATCAACTTCTCCAAGGGGAGATATCTTGTCTCCGAATCCAGGAGCGTCTTACTTACATAGTAGACCGGCGTCTGCTCACCGCCTTTGTTTTTCAACAGGACCGCGCTGACCGCATGCTCGGATACGGCCAGATAAAGCGTCAGCACATCTCCCTTCTCGGGAGTCTTAATCAGTGGGGGGCTCGCCAAGTAATTCTTCATATCTTGGAAAGCCACTTCGCATTCTTCCCCCAGGTGTACTTGGACTGTTTTCTCAACAGTTGGAAGAATGGCCGACATCGATCAGATGATCGGCTGATGAATCTGTTGAGGGCTGCCACCATTCCGGTTAGCCTCTGGACTTCCTTCACAGTTCGGGGACTTTGTAAATTTTGCAGGGCGACGATCTGATCGGGATTAGCTTCTATTCCCCTGCGTGTAACCAGATGTCCCAAGAATTTCCCGAGCTAACTCCGAAAGCACATTTCGATGCGTTGAGCTTGAGTTTATACTTTCTTAGTACTTGGAATGTTTTGCCGAGATCATCTATGTGGGATTCGGCCTCTTCAGATTTGACGACCATATCGTCGATATAAACTTCCATGCTCTTCCCGAGCAGCTCCTTGAACATGAGAGTCGCCAATCGCTGATATGTTGCCCCTACATTTCTCAAGCCGAAAGGCATCACTTTGTAGCAGAAGAGTCCACGTGGAGTAATGAAGGACGTCTTCTCTTGATCCGGCGCGTGCATGGCTATCTGATGATATCCCCGATATGCGTCCAGGAAACTCATGCGCCGATACCCAGCTGTGGCATCCACCAGCTGATCTATCTTGGGCAGTGGAAAGCTATCTTTGGGACAAGCTTTGTTGAGGCTAGTGAAGTCTACGCAAATCCTCCACTTGCCATTCTTCTTTTTGACCACCACGGTGTTAGATAGCCACTCGGGGTAATGCACCTCTCTGATGGCATCGGCCTCAAGCAGCCGATCTACCTCTTCTATCACAGCATCCACATGTTGGACTGCCGGTCTTCTTCTTTTCTGCATCACTGGTTTGTGGGCAGGATCCACATTCAAGTGATGGCATATGATATCCAGGCTCACCCCAAGCATCTCCTGTGGTGTCCACGCGAATACGTCTATGTGCTCTTTGAGAATCTTGATCAGGACCTCCTCGTCCTGCTCTGATAACTCGGCCCCGATCAGAAAATACCGCTCTGGATCCGTCTCGTGAGCTGGTATCTGCTTGAGTTCTTCTACAACTCGATCGGCTGGATTACGCCCGATATCCTCTATCGTTGGCCGATCTGGGACTTCTATGGATTTCACGTGTTCGGCCTTTGGTTTATGTTTGATGGAGGTGACATAGCAGCTTCTCGCTGTTGTCTGATTACCCCGAACACATTCGATCCCCTTCTTCCCCGGAAACTTGAGCATTTGGTGGTAGGTAGAAGGGATTGCCCCCAACCTGTGGAGCCAGGTTCTCCCCACTATGGAATTGTAGGCCGATGGTACATCCACGACCAGAAAATCCACATCCAAAGTTACTCTCCCTGCTCGTATAGGGATAGTAATGGATCCTATTGGCCAGACTGCTTCGGAGCTGAACCCAATGAGCGGTATATCGGCCTTCTTCAAATCTGCCTTGTCTAGCTTGAGCTTCTTGAAAGCGTCATAGTACAGGATCTCTGTTGAGCTGCCCTGGTCAACTAGGATTCTCTCCGTGTTGATGGTGCCGAGGAGCAGCGAGATCACCAATGCATCGTTGTGGGGATGTGTTACCCCCTCCAAATCCTTTTCCGAAAAGGATATGACCGTTTCCACCTATGTCTCGGGCTCTTTCCTCTTCTGCCCGAGGTGTTGTACATGGTGTTCGTGCCCGTCTCGGCGGCGTAGGAGCCGTACTTCCTTTTCATCTGGAACCGGAGTTGCCGTGTGTATGACGTGCACGGTCCCAGTTATCATCACCTCTTCCTCAGAGGATTCGGCTTCCATCGGCTCTGGCTGAACAGCTTGTTGCCTCTGTTCGGCCACAAAACGTCGAAGATGCCCGGCTTCAACTAATTCCTGTAGGAATTGTTTAAGCGCCTTGCATCTTTCTGTCATATGGCCATTTCTTTGGCGATAGCTGCACCAATCTTTGCTCGGGTCGCGCTTCACTAGCTCTCCCGACCCCGCTGGCCACTTCCAGAAGGGCTCGTTCTTCAAGGGGTAGATCATCCGGAAGATCGGGGTATTGAAAACCGTACGTATAGCTTTATACGCCTGAGCCCCAGGTGGTCTTCGCTCCCTTGGTGCTTGTGACACTTCGGCCACCTCAACTCTGGGCCTCTTGGCCTCGGGCACCATTACCGCATTCCTGTGTGCCTTTACTGCTGGCCGATCTTTGTCTCGGCGGATCTCGTCTTCAAACTTGGCATACTTCTCGACTCTGCTCATCAAGTCGGCAATGGTGCTTGGGGGATCGATGGTGAGAGACTCTCTGAGCCGATCTCGGTATGACAGTCCCAGCCTAAAAGACTCCATGGCGTAGGCCTCTGTGCAGTCCCCGATCTCATTGTAGGTGACCCAGTACTTGCTGGCGTACTGTCTGAGATCCTCTTCTGGTCCTTTTCTCAAAGCCAGAAGCGTGTTCACGTATTTTTTCTGTGCTCGGTTAGCCACAAATCTCTTGAGGGACTGGTCTGCCAGTTGCCTCTAGCTTGTAATTGATCTCGGCGGCAGAGCCTGAAACCAATTCAGGGCTATCTCTCCCAAGCTCAATGAAAATACCTTGCAGTAGAGGCTGTCTTGGCCCACATAGATCATCATGGAGTTCACGAATCCTTTAATGTGAGTCATCGGATCCGTTCATCCATTATAGATCGTAAATTTTGGAGGGACAAACTTTCTGGGTAAGTCCTCCATCTCTATCTGAACTGACAGTGGCGATACTGCCAGCTGTTGCAGTTCCTTGTGGTTTTCGTCGTCCTCTGGGCGGTTGAGTCCCAGCTGTTGATTCAACCACGCCCTCATATCGATGACCGGACCCACCGGTGGCAATGGCCGACATGGGAGCTTCGGCTGGACGTCTGGGGCAGATTCCGCCCGCTGATTCAGCCATTCCCTCATGTCAGGAATCGGCTGTGCCTGGGGTGGTCCGCCTAGCTTAGACGATGCCCCCATCTGCCTTTCCCCTCCTCGGGGCCTTCTGCTTGGTTCGTGTCAGCTATCCTGCCGAGATGGCCCAGTCTCAGAACGCTCGTCATGTCCAAACATTGAATGGCGGACTGGATCTTTGTGTTTGCGGAGAGTTCGGTTTTCCCTCTCCATGCGTCGTATGTAACGCCTCATATCGTCTATTTCTTGATCCCTCTTTCGGATCCGATCGGCGTTATTGTATTCTTCATATCGTCGAGACCCTTCATGAGTTCGGGATTCTCTCCCTCCCTCGTTCCGGGATTGAGTTAGGGATCTCTCCCCGTTTCTTGACCGTTCCGCTTCTCGCGGACGATCTGTACGTTGCTCCAGATTCAACGGTGTGGGTAGCGCAGGAGCTCCCGATGTGTTGGCAGACAACAGAACGGTAGGAGGTATCGCTTGTTCTCCAAGCTGTTCCCCTACCATCTTCGGGGGAGGAACCCTGTGAATCTCTCTCCTAGGACCCTTCAATTTGTGTGGAATCGGAGGGGGGGATCTTGATCTTTCTCTGTTATCACGTTCCCTCCCCTGATCTTTTTTGGGTGTTTCAGCCATGAATCTTTAACTTTTCCACAGACGGCGCCAATTGTAAGGGGGTTGATTTAGGAAATCAGGACGGAAAGTTAGAGTTCACTATCCAGCCAAAACAGTGTTCTTCCCAATATGTGGACCTGTGATCTGCAAAAGAATAATCCGTCAAAGAGCCCTCTGCCGCTGTGGCAGGAAGACACTCCGATGATTAAGTCAGGCAAAATCTCACAGGGAAATGGTAACGCAGGCTAATATTCTCTATCAGCAGGCGAAACTTAGGGTATTTAGGCGTACCTTCTCTGGTCATCTGGAGCTGTATTTATAGACTTCACCTTCTGCCCTAATTCTCTTAGGGCTTTCTTGGGCCTCAATCCTCTTGGGGCCTTCTGGTGCCCTAATTCTCTTAGAACCTTCTCTGACCGAAGTGTCTTCTGATTGGCCATGGATTTCACGTCCATGCCTCTACTGACAGAATCTCGTCTTGTCCCGTCTTATCCGGGATTCCATATCCTTTTCGGAAAAGCGGTTACCTGTCGCTTCTCTCGGGCTGCCCGTAATCCTGACCGACTTTCTCAGTTCGGCAGGTCATCGATCCGCCTTTCTCAGGTCGGCATCTCTCAATACTTGGTTCTGTTATCCTGATTTGGGTATGGTCGGCACTCCTCGTGTCGGTCATTATCTCACGTGATCGGCACGTGCTTCTGGATGTGTTATTCGGTCTCGGCCAAACTCTGAATTTACTCGGGGGGTCTAAATGTATTTTCTCAATTACATTTTACCCTCGTCAGTAATCCAAGGCCCCAATAGGTAAAATAGAGAGTAATATTCATCCTAAGATGAACAAAATCTATTTCGTTGGGTTGGAATACATAAGTAAAAAAGTAAGGGGTAAAATGCACTGACCTCCTCTAAGGTTTCCAACAATTGCAGGGGCCTCCTCTCAGGTTTTGAAAAATACACTCACTTCTTTTACTTTTGAAACTATTACACAATTTCTTTCTGTCGTTTCCTACAAACACTGTTAATTTTGATGAATAAAAGACTAAAATACCTCCATTAGTCTTTTTAGCTCTCTTTTTATATATACTTAATTTATTTATGTGTGTATATGTTGTATAACAATATTTACATATGATATATGTATGTATTATATAACTATATTAATTATATTACATTTTATTTATTTATTGATCAAATTTGTGCAAATAAATATATATCTTATAGTTTGACAACTATTTTTTTTTTATGAAAATTACATTTACCACTTAATGTATTTTGTTATATTTGTATTTTCTATGTATATTTTACATAATAAAAAATATATACATTTTACTCTATCTCATAAAATAATTATTATGACTTTTAATTTAATTTATTATTTTTCATTAATATTTTAATCTCTTTCTCTTATTCGAGCCTTACGCATCTAAAATTTTAGTAACAATTATTTAATTTTATAAAAAAATCTTTTTTCTCAATGAATAACATTATTTTTTGTGCCCTCTCTCTCTCTCTCTATATATATGTATATATATATATATATATATATATATATATATATATACATATATATTATATGTATTTTCTTTTCTTTTTTTATAGAAAACATACATATATTTTAACCTATTATATCAAAAAATAATTCTGATAAGTTTGTTAAAAAAAATTAATGTTAACGTAATTTTAACATAATATTTTTTTTGTTTATTAGTATTTGAATAATTTTATATAATCTTATTTATATATTATATTTTAGTAAATGAAAGAAATATTTTTGAATTTATCTATTTCATTAATTTTTGTTTACATTTATTTTATCTACGGAAAGTACATACACATTTTAATCCATCGTATTTGATTTATTTTACATTGCGAATGTTGACTGGAAAACTAAAGCTTTTTACATGTGTTCTAGAAGATAATTTTTCACCTGTATTTAGCATTGTCTTATTATATTTGTTTCAATTTTGATTCATATTTTTATGATTTTTAGATTCTCTCATTGCGATGATTAAAAAAAACCAAAAAATTAACAAAAAATTATGAAACAAATACCCACACTAATACATTTTATTCTTTGACCTAAGGATGCTTTCTGTATTAGAAGATGACATGGCCATAAATAAATAAAAATAATCGATAAATAAAAATAATAACAATTGTTCTACAATGACATATTTTGTTCATAGTCTTAAAGAGCTTCCAGTACTAGATGACATTTCCATAACTATAAAAAAAAATATATATTGGTAAATAAAAAAATCAATTAATGAATTTGTTAAAAAAATAGCTAAAATAAAAATAATTAAAAACAAAAATTATGTGTCATAGAGAGATTTTTTTAAAAATTTTTATAGTCATGACTAAGAGTTTTTTAGGTATTTTACAAAAGTAAAATGGTGATCTAATAAAAAACTAATCAATTTCTGTTTACTGCAGGGAAAAATAATGTAATAGTTTCAAAAGTAAGGAAGATGTGTGCATTTTTTAAAAGCTCCAGACCTCAGGGGAGATTAGCATATTTTATCCAAAAGTAAATAGGTAAATTAAAGAGTGTATTTTTTTGTTCTTTTTAATAGCTAAATTAATTAATGCCCTAGGAGTTGTTCTTACTCTTGGGAAAATACAAAAAAACTGAACCGTACATGGCCATTGAAGGTTGAGGGGAAACAAACAGAAATATAAATAGTTGAGGGGGTAAATGTGAAATAAACCTTTCACCGCCAGGTATAAAATGGCGGTTCCTAAACAACGATAGACGATGAACCAGAGAGAACTAAACACAAGTCAAAGACTACTCTACATTCTCCCCTTTGTCACGCACCATTTCCTTATATAACCTCTGCTTCACTTTCACTTCTCAGTACTCTCTGCAATGGCAGAATTGCACCCACCAGAAGGCCCAATTGACGCCTCCACAACCACAGCAACGACAACCGCCGCCGCCGCCGCCGCCCCCATTACACCAGTAATATTACCAGCATCCGCCAACGCCACAACCACCACCACCAATAACAATAATATCGGGCCGAGTTTAGCCCCTAAGCGTCAGCGCCGGCCGAGCGTCCGTCTTGGCGAGATCGGCGACCAACCAGCAACCCTGTCCTACGATTCTCATGCCCCCCGTAGAGCAAAGCCATGGAGGTTCTACAAACACCCTGGCCTTCTAGCTGCTAAATCCTCCAAGACTCGGCCGTTAACCAATCTCGTTAATGGCCATGAAATCGTAGAGACCGACGACAATCTCGATTTCGGAAACCGGAGACCTAAGTCGAAGAGAGCGACATCGACGAAGAGAGTGAGGACTAATTGGACGGCGGTGAATAAGGTTGATAACAACGGAATCGAAGGCGAAAGCAGAGATGTTAATAATAATAACGAAGAATTTAGGGATTTCGAACCTGAACCCGAAGGTTCGGTGAGTCCGTTGAAGGAACAGAGCCCGCTGCAATCGGTTGACAATGTTGGGCTCGACTACTGGCGGAGGACTGGTAGGGCTAAGGTTTCGGAGAGTAGGGATCGGGATCAGGATCAGGATGATGGAGTGCCAGAGACGAGTGGAGATAGGAATTTTGGAAGCGGCAGTGAGAAGGGACGGAGTCGGAATGGGTTTCTTGATGATGGGGTGAGGAATTGGCTGATTGGATTGGGGCTGGGGAGGTACGCAGCAGTTTTCGAGATACATGAGGTAGACGATGAAGTCCTGCCTATGTTGACTCTTGAGGACCTCAAGGATATGGGGATTAATGCTGTTGGTTCGAGAAGGAAACTCTACGCCGCAATTCAAAAGCTTCCAAAGGGCTTCTCCTGAGATGGAATCCAAATGCAAGTCTGGGATGGTTTAAGTACTTCTTTTCTTGAATAACATTTGTATAATGTGGTGTGTGGAGTTTTGTTTTGGAATTGAATTTTTTCTTTATTCATTTTGTTACTTCCTTTCACATGTTCTTGGTATTACTCATTCGTGACATAAAACATAGACAATAAGGCGACGAGTGAGAAAAATGGTTTACTTGGGTGGGTGATTGCATTCGCATTTCTCGAAAGTCACAGGTTAATGAAAGGGATTCACTAGGTAGAGTTGATAGCATAAATTCAATACCCAAGTCAATTTAGATTGGTGTTATTTATTAATTGCAATGTATTAGTGTCAATGTTTTGAATGACAGATGAGCTTTTCCAATTTTAGATGCATAGCATCCTTTATTGCTTCACACGTCTTTATGTGATTTCTCTTCGAATTCATTTAGAACTACCAAAATTGTCTGTGCACTTGAAGGCGGTTGTAAACTGTGGATACATTTACTAAAAATCATTTTATTTGCCTCAAACAACACAACAGAGTGGGGTTCCCCTATCAAGTCTACTCACAGCCCCAGGTTCTTCGCTCTTCAGCCATGGATGGTTGTGCATTGTGATCAATATCTCTTGTCCAGCAGAATATGTAATTCCCTGGACTCAGCTATTGCTGCCAAAAGTTCCATTAATAGCTTTCGTACCTATTCTAGTCCTAAAGGCTTGTATCAATATATTACCGATTTTGCTAGATGACGAAGGATAAAAAAAGGATACAGCTTTGGCAGTTGGCATTGAAGTTGTGGTACATTTTGGACACACTTGGAGGGTTTGGGAGTTTGTTTATGTATTTATAGAATTATCTTGTTTGTGGCACCCATGGTCAAGTGTATGGTGCATTAATGCCACAACGGTATTGAGTGCATTTCACCTTCTCAAACTTTTGATTCACTAGTGCACGTGTGTTATGTTCTGCATAAATACAGCTGGTGAGTGATGCAGGACCAGTGTGGCAACACACTGCTACAAATATGTCAAGATTTTAGGTGTGGCCGTGCATTGGTGAAGGCATCATCCTAGTGCCTACAAGTGACATGCTGCTTCTTGACCAGGAAAAGCTTATTGTTTGCAGTTGGAATACTTCCTGCTGTCCATGAGCAGTTAGCTTTGCTGCTTTTCCAGTTTGCAGCAAAAGCAATACATACTTGCATGTTGGAAATCAATCGGATAGGGTCCAGGATCATAAGAAAGGGAGGTTTGGTGATGGTATTATATCAGGTAAAAGGTCAGTAGATAGGATGATACTACCAGCTGCTCAGCATTAGTCTAAAGTTTATCTGAGCATAACTTATCTGAAGCTGTGTACTTGAGCGTGAAGTATTTGAAGCTGTGTATTTAAGGGTGAAGTATTTGAAGCTATCACTGTCATAAAGGGTTTTAAAAGTAGTTTCAATCTCTGTTTTAGACAATTTGTGATTGAGAGCGACTTTTATGATATGGTCATTTTCTCTAACCATCTAGCTGGCGTCGTATTTATGATTGGGTGTGGTGCGTGGACATGTGGCACGCCGTGAGCACCCAAACTCTTTTCCTAGATTGAACCAATTCGTGGATCATTACATAAAATTTGTATGCCCTTATTTGTTGTCCTTGCCTCAGCCTGCGATGAGAAGGAAGGTCCATGTGACTTGAATCTTAGACCTGATCTCTAATTCTATACTGATTATTGATGTGATGGGAATCCCATTGTAAATTCAGCTATGACTTCTCAAAACATGTCTCTGTACTCCAGATTGGCTGCAAAGAGAAACCCACTTCGATCTCCTTCTAGAGTGAATGATAAACAGTTTTTGATTGTCAAATAAAAATTTACTGGTTCATTTGGATGGTTTCAAGGGGAACGGGTCCATATGGCAATTCAAAGCATATTAGGAACTTGCATTTGAGTTCTGGTTTTACAGGGGAAGGAGTGGTACTGACATAAAGTTTGGTACTTGAAAAACATAGGAACAAAATGGTTTGGCCTTTTATTGGATGCTAATTGCTATGAAGCACGTGCATGTGTATGGTTATTGGTATGTTGTGGGTACTGCAGAAGTACCATGCAAAGTACTGTGGTACCCATTACATTATGGGTACAAGTATGACAGGGTTTTGGAAGTACCCATGCCTCGTAGGTTGGATTGAATGGCATTGTCTATTATAGGAAGGAGGCAGCTTGGAGATGGCAGATGTGTCTGGATACGAAGCGGGACTTTTTACTAAAACTTGTGGTAACAGGCCGTGCCGTGGACTTTGAAGCTAGTCGTTGCAGCTTTAGATGAATGCAAAATGTATGTATTCTGTCTTGTAGCACTGTGGCTGCTGGCTTAGTTATACTTCATTTTGTCTAAAGCCCATTCTTTGTTCTCGCCTAAGTTTGTCAAGGTACTCGCAGGTTGCAAGAGGGCATATTATGGGATTCAGAGAGGTTGTAGTCCAGTTTTTTGTAGTGCGCGTGTAGTATGGGCAAAATAATGTAATTTTGTCCGATTTGTTATCAAAACTACATCGTTTTAACTCATCAAGTAAATTGTTATCGAAATAAATGAAATCAAAATGATATAGTTTTGAAAATAAAGCAAGCAAAGCTATGTTGTTTTATTCACACTATGCGCGCACTATAAGGAACTATATTCTACAGCTCCCCAAATTCCATAGTATGTGTTTAGGTTGTTGCAGGCCTACTTATGTTTAGTTCATATATGATGGCAGCTCTCTTGCAAGTGAATAGACACGTACATAGGTAAGCTGACCATAGCTTATGACATTGCCAATCTTAGAAAGTTTATGATTTGTTTGGTTATAGAGTGCACATATTTCAATCGCACATTGATGGCTTTAGGTTTCTATTCTTCATAGTTGAGTGTTGATGCTGCATTAATAATTAGTTGCTTTAAAACGTAAACTTAACATTTTAATCTCCCAGTATGCGAGACTATAATCAAGGGTGAAAGGCCTGGGCATCCGTAGTTAGTGTTTTCTATCGTGACAAAGTTTGTTCCCCTAACCCATTGTGTTATTTTTTATGCTTGTTTAATAATTGGTTATGCGTGCTCATTACCAAGTTAAGGTTATTCAAAACAGTTATCAAGTGAAATTGGTTTTATAAAAAATAGTTGAATTAAATGCACTATTAAGTAGAGGTTTTTCAACAAATGGATGATTTTTCAACACATTTTAGCATGTGATTCTATTTAAACTGCATAAAATAACAACCCGGCATGTGTTAAACAAAGAGATTTCATTTCGGGATCTCCACTGGTTTCTCCATCAGTTTAAGAAATAAATGGAAGATAATTATTTTAGGATTTACCAAAAACAAAATAAGATATTCTTGTAATAACCCAATATTTTTAATTAATTTTAAATCAATAATAAATAATTTTCTATTAATAGTTATCAGATAATTTAAGAGAGAAATATAAATTGTTCTTGAGTTCTTGCTTTGGGAGGTTTAATCTGTGCACAAATCATTCTAATCGAAGTTGTTTGTCGCTTCAATCATCATGATCAAGGTAGGAGAAACCACTACTAACCCTCAGATTGCTATATTACAGTAGGTTTGTTGTTAATTTCTTGATTTAGATAAACGTTTTACTGTTTTATTTGTTATACTTTGTAAAAGCATGAAATTAGATCTGTTAATTGATCGATTAATGAAATTGGAAGAGGGTAAATAATCTAGACTCTATGAGGCTTCTGTTGATGTGTTCAATTTCTTATTTGATGCCAGAATCACGGATTCATGACTAGACCACGTTGTTTGTAACAAAAAATCTAAAAACCAACGTCTGTTGAAAATGCAGCTCACCAAGTGAGCTATAGGCTGCTCGAGCGACCTGTCAAATTTTTGACAGTTTCTAACATTTTCAAAAATCAGAATTCAGAATCCAAAATTAGGCAAACTGCTCGAGCGAGCTCTAGGCTGCTCGGGCGATCTATTGAAATACAAAATGTTGCTTATTTCTATCCAGATTTTCTGGGCAATAAATCTAGACCCCAACTTATACTGTTATGTATGGTCACACTGCAGAGCCATCCACGAGCATATTCTGTATGATCATGAGTTTTCGTGGAGCTCCATGTGCTCGCTTAACCATACTTTAACCATGAATTCAATGTTAATGCGTGTTAGTGGTGCTATGATTGTGACTATGGTTTAGCGGTTAAAGTGGATGTGTGAATCAAGTTGTAATAGTGGTAATGGAGGTGGGTTGAACTGTTGAGCTATTTACGTTGATAAGTGTTAATATGGTCGTCGTGCCGATTGATTAGTGAGGCCGTCATGCCAACTATTTACCACAGACAACTTGCCATGCTTTAAATCGTAGAGGGTGAACTATATGTGACTTTGGTGAATATTTGAAAATCTAGAGTACACGTTAGAGACACTGGTTCGAATTCCACCATAACACAACAACGGAGAGAGTTAGGTGATCATTGTAATTAAGTGGAACATGTAGAGAACAAGTAGGTTTGTTAATGGAAAAATGGATAATCGGTGGCCGTCGTGCCTAGTGTTATGCTCTAGGCGTCGTCCCAAGTTTGTGTTCCATGTGGGTTTGAGTCCGACTTGGCGTAATCCCGTTTGATTAAGAACCCCAAGTAGGAGATGGGTGTATTCGGTCGGAGGTGACTTCAGGGTGTGTCTGCATCGATAGCTTATGGCCCCAAGGGAGTGACGACCTTGTGCTGGTAAAGGGGAAGCGACTTAGGATCGTTGGTACCTGACTCGGCAAAACCACGTATTCGGTTAGGTCTAGTTAGAGTGAAGTAGGTATTGACTCGAGTACACGGTAGAAGGTCTCTGTCTTGCCTTAGTAATGACTTGTCAATATCAACTGAGTGCTCTACACTAGATAGTCGGGTAAGAAAGAATACTGGGGGGAAAGGGTATTTTTAGAAACTAAAAAGAACAAGTATAATAAACCTATGTAACTTTACTTATGCACTTTAACGTTTTTCATAAATTATATATGTTGTTGTATATCTGTATCTGGGGTTGGTTTTTCGGTGACTTTTTTCTACTGAGTTTCACAACTCATTCAGTGCAACTTCTCTGCCCCTGGTGTTTCATACCAGATGTTGCGGAGCAGCCAAAATACCCTCCCGAGCATGAAGAGCTGGGACCCGTCAAAGAAGATCACGGTGTCATTTGGCTACCCTAACCTTAGTAGCTGTGTTTTATTATTAGAATAAAGAAATATAAACCCTAATGGGTATTTATATAATTTCTATTTCCACACTATTAAAACTTTGATTTATTCTTATTTCTGTCATTTTAATAAAAGAAGCGCATTTTCGTAATTTAAAATTCAAATGGTTTAATAACTGAATAAAAGGATTTAAATAATGTTCCGAGCAATCGGGATATTACAATTTGGTATTAGAGCTTAGGTTTGACCACCCCAGCAATGTTGGGATTGGGTAGTTTCATACGATTGAGTGTTTTGTTTTATGCTAGATAGTTCGATGTTACTTACTTATAGACTTGCAGCTTTCTTTTCTATTGTTTAGTTGTAGCTATTATGCAATATTACTATAAGTCTAATATGTAACTATTTTACATATGTCAGATGTTGGACCACGAGTTTGATGATGTTATGTTGCTAGCCAATGTTGAGGTTGAGGACCATGAGATAAATCCTGTGGTGATTGAGAGATTTGAGTGCCAAAAGGGCCGGGTTTTGTTGAATGGGCAGATTTGGCTTTGATGAACCAGGGGCAGGCTCAGGTGGAGCCAGCTGAGGAGGAGGAGGACAGGCAGGAGGTCATCATTCATGTGATACCACCACTTGCGCCCTTGCTTGACAACCAGACATGGGGCTAGAATCGTACACCTATCTATCCACCTGGGACGATGGTATATATCCAGTTTCCTTTGAAGGTGAGCAGCAGCGTAAAGGCATTGTCAGCACCTTATTTCTTTGGACCCATTTATATCTTTGGCTGTCAATAGTGCATTGATGGGTCAGAGGGCTTTGACCAGCTTTACGGAATGCCAATGCCAGTGGTGCGAGATGACTCAGCGAGCGGAGGAGTGGCAGATAGTATCGCCACATGTCTATACTGAAGTCCCATTTGAGATATTGAAGATAGCTGCTCGCAACTAGTAAGAGTAGAATGGGATGTACTGTCGCATTAAGTGGCAGTGTTTTGGAATTGAGGAGGAGACTTGGGAGAAGGAATAGAAGATGCGGGACAAGTACCCATGGCTATTTGCTTGATTGAGAGAGTAGCTAGGTAGTAGGTAGAATAAGTGATACGACGGTAGACAATTAAGATAAATAGATGACAGTACTTTTTAGCTTATACTTTTCCTATCTTTTTACGTACTGAATCGTTGTAACACATGATTATGAATAAACTGTCTTTCTTTCTTATGTTATCTCATATTGTCGCATTGTTTAATATTTCTCCTCGCGTGTTGTAGCAAATGTTTTTATCTAGACTCATCAATCTTAAACTTTGAACTTGAAAATGTATAGTATGGTATTACAGGCAGATAATAATAAGACCAACGACATTGACGGGCAAGTGGACCAATGAGGTTCACAACAACGCTCAAACAGATAACTTATCGCCTCCACCACCTGTCCACCCAGCAGCGGAGGTATTTCCCAATGTGGTTTATGGCTCGGAGGGCATGATGCAACTGTTCCATGCCTGCGTTGCCACTCAGATGGCAGCAGCACCTCAGCCACCCCAGCCCTTTGGGCCACCACTACAGCAGGTGCCACCACCACCACCCAAGTGGGCAAAGCAGCAGCCACGTCCTATGGCATATTAGCCATACATGTCTTACTACCCTTACACAGCACGTTACCCACCTCCACCCATGCTTAATACTGCGGCCAGAGCTCCAGTGACACGGAGTATGTTGTTAGCTAACTTTGGCCGACAGCGTCCTCCGACATTCAATGGAGAACTTGATAAGGCTTAAATATTCACATTAAAGCCCACTAACTTGCCTTTGTTAGATTCATTACTGAGTTACTTGAATCTTAATTAGTAAATTTTATGATTATAGGTACTCGTACCCAATTGCACGAAATTGAAACTTAAGCCTGTTTAGAAGAGTTAGTCGATGAAAAAAGAAAGAAAAATAGTTTTGAAAAAGTTGGAAGATAAGGAACCCTGCACTCAATCAAAGAAATGAAAGTTCAAGTAAAATTGAAAACAAAAACATACAATCCCGTATTAGGGATGTATATAGACAACATTCATTAGTTTGGCCATATCTCTCAGTTCGGGTGTCCAATTGATGCAAGGTTTTCGGCAACAGAAAGAGAATTTATCTACAATTTTCTAGTTCATGAAGTTTTCAAATTCAGCTGTTCCGAAGGTCAAAAGTGGACTGGAAGTGAGCTGCAAAACTAAAAATAGAAATTTTATAATATTTAGTTCGATTCCTTTGTCCCAGATCGGAAAAAGAAAAATAGTGACTCAAAGAGGAGAGCTATATAAAGCCTTCACCTCTTTACTTTAAAAACAAAGAAAGAAGCTCAAGTACAAGTAGTTAAAGGAAACGATTTCACTCCTTGACTAGGGCTCAAGCAAATTTAATATTTCGATGGCGGTCATCATTAGAGAGTTGGAGCTTCCTACATCCATGAGCGGCTAAACACTTCGGCTAAAGTAACCAAGTAATGTAATTGTTTAATTCTTAGGGTTTTCATTCAATTTTAATTGTATGATTTTTGATGCTTCATATTATTTCTATGAAAGAGTATATTTTTCCCATTGATATGTGTGTTTGTATTCATAATATCAAACACGTTCATACAATTATTTTTAATTGTTTCACAATAGTCTCTAACATAGACTATACGACATAAGACGAATCATGCCGTTGGTCTTGTTCAGTGAGACGATCTGTGCTGTGTTGAGATAGTCTATACAGAGTGTGAGTCTTGAGAATATTTTTAGGAATTATCAATAGGAATTGCTACCCTATTGGTTGTCTGGTTTACAAGTTGAATAAAATCCTAATTTTTGCTTCAGTTACTTTATAAGGGGAAGGTAGAATCGAAACCCTAGTCCCTTCTCTCACTTATTTCCAAAACTTTATTTTTTTATTTTTTAATTTACTTTAGTTTAATTAATTAAAATCCAAACTACTCTTATTTTCGAATCAAATTATAAATCAATTAAAAATATCGTAGCTTAGCTTTTCTTTCCCCGTGGACGATCCTGGTCTTTCTACTATCCTTCAGGTTAGTTTTAAGCTTAGTCTATAAATTTCTTTTTGTGCATAAACGACAACACCAGAACCCAACTCTGCAACTGCTAAGACTTGGCTCAAGCAAATAGAGAATCTGTTCGGGACTATGGAAATCACTAGTGACGGTGAACGAATTACCTTAGTCATTCACCAGATACAGGGAGAGGCTGATTTTTGGTGGGATGTGTTGAAAACTACACATGACACGGAGGTTATGACCTGGGTACAGTTCAGGGAGTTGTTTCTCGGGAAGTATTTTTTGATTCCGATTAAGAAGGCCAAGATGCAAGAGTTCATGAATCTGAAGCAAGGCAACATGCATGTTGCCGAGTATGTTGCGAGGTTTGATAAGCCATCCTGACATGTTGCAGCTTTAATGCCAACTGACGAGGCCAGAGCTAGGAAGTTTGAGCCCTACCATCCGTAGCAAGTTTATGTCTCAAGTACATGCATCATACGCACTGTTAGCAACGCGTTCATGCTAGAGCGTATAGCGTTGGATGCCAGGTAGTACTAGGATCAGAGGAGGAAGAGCAGACAGGGTTCTGGGGGAGTTATCCAGGCGGGAAGCAGCAGTGGCACTGCTAACAAGGGCTATGTGCAGAATAAGCCTTACTCTCAGCCGTAGTAGCAAAGGAGTGGTCAGCCCAATCAAAGCAAGATTCAGTTTTTGGCTGCTAGTATCAGGGGTAGTATCAGGGGCCTTCACGCGATATGACAAATATCACATGCCATAATTGCAATGCGAAGGACCATATGAGGCGACAATGTCCTCACCCTCAGAAGCAGTAGGGTCAGTCGAATTATGCAGTGAACAACCGGGGATAGGCTTCTGGACAGGTCAAGCAGGGTAGCTGGCAAGCTCGCTCAGGGCAGGTAGCTAGTCAAAACAGGGAAGGTAATCAGAATCAGGCCTCGGATGGTTGAATATTTGCTCTGCAGGAATAGGAAGAGGAGTATGACCCAGTTATCATATAAGGTACACTTATCTTATTCAGTACCTGTGTTCAGGCATTGTTTGATTCAGGTACCAGACATTCGTTTATATTTGTTGTATGTGCACAAACACTCGGATTATAGACAAGAACTTGAACATACTAATGCATGTAACATCACCTCCAAGAGGACAAATTACAGTTGGTAGGGTATGTCAGGCCTATGATTTAGAGATCTCAGGGCTTTATTTGACTTGTGATCTGCAGGTCATCGATATGGTGGACTTCAATGTTATATTGGGAATGGATTGGTTGCTAGTGTAATACCCTGACCCGATTCAATTATTTAAATTTAGAAATAGCGCGGATAATTATAATTATCACATAATTTATTTTTATTTTTTTCGATTTAGAAAATTTGATTTCGGGACCTATGTTCATTAAAAACGTTACTTTTATGACGTATTGAGATGCCGATCTAATAACGAATACTGACATGAGAAATTCGAACACGATATGATGATCCTTATATTTTTCTGAGTCATTGTGTCTATTTTCATATTTTTTAAAAATCGATACCGAAACAGTTTCTTGGGATCGCGTAGCATTTTGTGCTTGCGCACGTGATCAAGCCCTCGACCGATGGAAATCCATGAAGGTCAAATTCAAATCTCTTTTTTACAAAACATGGAGTGTGAATCCCTCCTCTCATTAAATAATTTATTTTATTTTAAATTTAATTTACTTTCCATATTCAATTATTTATATGTGCATATCCTAGCATTTTGCTCTCATTTTCTTTCCCATGCTATCTCTCTCATTTCTCTCCCGTCACTCTCGATACCTCCATCTCTCTCTCTCTCTCTCTCTAGTTCACACACAAGTAATCTTTGTATTTTTTTCTATTTCTACTTCTTCTTGGTTTCTCCATCACCTCTACATCACCACCCATATTCGGACACACCGGAGCTCCTTCGAGATTGTCATATTCGTGGCCAAGCCACCATGTTCGGCCACCAAGCTTTTCGCCAAGGAAAGAGGAAGAACACTCTTGTAAGCACATATTTTTTCTTATGTTCAAGATTTTAGATCTTAATGTTTTAAATAGTTTAATCTAAATTTTATTGTTTGAAATTACAGTTGGACACCTAATCTCCAAAATAGATGGAATGGATCGACCCTCGAACCATTAGAACCTGTAGAAATTGTGCTATAAAATTCTATCACGACATTTAGAAAATTATATTTTTCCAGATTTTTTAAAATTTTTTGTCAACTTCGGGCCCTTGAATCTTAATGTTCGGAGGGTCAAAATTCATTTCTTAAAAGATAAAAGTTGTAGACAAATATCAACTCTTTAATTTAGATGGATTAGATCGTTCTCAAGACCTAAGTAGCTCAAGAAAAACGATCCCCAAGTTGCTACAAAAAATAGTCTCCTTTCGAAAATTTTCTCTCTCTAGAAACTCAACTCATGCACCCACTTAAATCGCCATATCCGTAAGTCGAATCACGGAATTGACTTTACCGAAATGAAATTAGAGTTAAATAATGTGTGGACCAAGTATTGGTCCCGGGTTTCAAAAATCGGAGAGTGTAATTATAAAAATGCCATTCTTACTTATTTTCTATCCTATTAACACTAAAATAACCACACGAATGGACTGACCATGGAATTAGACTTTCAATGTAAATAAAAATTGAAAATAATATGGGTCCGGCTTCGGTTACATTTTTGGACAGCCGATACCAAATTTACGAAAATATATTTTTACGATTTAAGCAACCGGCGACCAAGTCAATTGAACACGGTCACTCGAGCCCTAGTATATAAAAATGAGACTAATGATTAAGTAATAAAATTGACCTGAATTTCGAGAAAGCTCTCGGGGTTAGTTGTTAAATTTGGGTAAAATGACTACTTTGCCCTACAAACCGAATTACACTTTGTGCCCTTACGAATCAAGGAGTCCGAACGGCTATGCGACTCGATGAATCAAGGAGTCCGAACGGCTATACGACTCGAGTCACTAAGTTAGTATATGCTTCTAAGAATTGTTAGAAATAAGTACTTTATATTTATTATGATAGATTCAGGAATTGGAGATCATCGGGCCAAATTAATATAAAGGAAGTACAAGCTAATTTCAGGTGAGTTCTGCATATGACTTGCTTACTTGCATTCTATATTGAAAATGAATGATTTGTTACTTCGATGTATAATCCATGTTATTAAGTGAGTAAGCATTGTATTGATGATAAACTAGTATGATAGATTAAGACTTTAAAGAGTATTATGGTATTGTGGAAATATCATCACATGGTTATGAGATCTAATACGGCGTCCCATCCGCTAGGTGGCAGATGAAGATTCTAGTGATGAAATGAAGTAATAAGGGTGGAGATTATATACTAGGTAATCCAACAGATGAAATCACACCGACTATATACTTGGGGTCGCTCTCTAATTTATCGGTGTTGGTATAGATCATATAATGTTGTCATACATGGTTACAGTGCAAAGCCTAAAAGCTGAATTCATATGTCACATAATATTATCATTTGATTACAATTGATTTCAAAAATACGGGTTATGTTAATATAGAAGTTAGTAAACTTGTCATATCTAGACTCAAACTAACCTAGTGTTAATGTAGTTGTTGATGCAACAAGTTTTAACAATGATGCTGATCATGATTGAAATTCTGCAAAGTTGCATTGGAACTGAAGTTATCTTTTGTAATTCCTAGACTTAGCATATTTTGATATAGCATGACCTTAGTTGAAATGTTTATTTAGTTGACTGGTTGAAATTTTGAGCCGTAGTCATGGTTTGTAAGCCCATAAGGGTCATATTATTATACTTTACTTTATGTGCTGAACTCTAGAAGTAAATTTTATTTTTTTACTCTAATATCAAATATGTTGTTAAAAAATCTCTAAACTAGTCTATTTTTGAAGGCCTTACGAGTTTCACTCGTGGCCGGTCATGTGCTTTAACCTTTACGGTATAGGTCGTAACAACAGTGGTATCAGACCCTAAATTTTTTGGATTTTCCTTAAATAAACCCCAGAGTTATAAATTTGATCACATGATAGTTGCAAATGACATGTATAATTATGGTATGACGTGCTTACTACTTATGTAATGCTATATTTTAGTAATGGCACGTTAGTGGTTAGTAGTAGTAAGACTATATCTTGGGTACTGTAGGCATAGAACTTAGTGGTAATGACAACGACGATGGAGGATATAGCAATGGTGATTCGTATGGGAAGCATGGAGTAGGACCACACGGGGTGACATCCTTTAATGCGGACACCTACTATGAGACAAGACATACTTAGCGAGATTGACGCAAAAGAATGGGAGCAAATACAGTGCTGATCGAGGGATACAACAACTGGAACAATAGCGTACGGGTGATTGGACCTGGAGGAATGGAGGCAAGAATAACAATAATAATACAAACAAACAGAGGCAAGGCCGAGTATTCGCACTCGGAGATTGGAGGAACAACGAAAACATAGTTGCAAGTGTTGCTTGACAAAGTATATATTCGACTGAATTCATCGCCATGGGGAGCACCAATGTTTGAAGAAGAAGGATGGGACGATGAGATTGTGCATTGATTATCGAGAGTTGAACAAGGTCACCATCAAGAACAAGTAGCCCTACCACGAATTGACAACTTATTTGACCAACTGCGAGAAGCATGCGTTTTGTAAGATTGGCTTAAGTTCAGGATCATTAACTCAAGGAGAAGCCAGATGATGTTGAGAAGATAGCTTTTCGTATACGCTACGGACACTACAAGTTCTTAGTAATGCCCTTTGAGGTGACGAATGCACCAACAATTTTTATGGACTTGACGAATCGAGTTTGAAGGCGTAGACAACTTCGTTCGTATTTATTAACGACATTTTGACCTAATCAAAACACAAGGAGTGGCACGAGAGGCATCTGAAGATGATACTAGATATGTTGTGGGAGCACGAGTAATATGCTAAGTTCAAGAAATGCGAGTTTTGATTAATCAGCGTAGTCTTTTTTGACCATGTTATCAACAACGAGGGGATTGCGGTGGACAACCAGAAATGAAGTGATTGGCCAAAACAAACGACGACGTCAGAAATTTGCAGTTTTTCAGGACTTGCGGTATACTATCAAATATTCGTCCAAAATTTTTCAAAGATTGCAGTACCATTGGCGGAGCTCACTTGCAAGAAGGAACCTTTGTTTAAGCAAGAAATGAGAATGAAGTTCATAGGATTTGATGAAGTTGATCATGGCACCGATACTCACGTTAGCCAAGAGTACAGAAGGATTTTCCATCTACGGTTACGTTTCACGCCAAAGATTGGAATGCCTTTTGATGCAGCACAGGAAGGTTATCGCTATGCCTCATGACAGTTGAAACCATACAAGAAGAACTACCCTACGCATGATCTGGAACCTGCAATAGTTATTATTTCCTTGAAGTTTTGGCGTCACTACTTATATGTAGCTATGTGCGAGGTCCACACCGATTAAAAGAGTTCAAATATATCTACATACCAAAAGAGCTAAACTTTAGACAAAGAAGGTGGTTAGAACTGATGAAGGACTACGAGATCAACATACAATATCACCCAAGAAAGGCTGACGTAGTAGTAGGCGCGTTGAGCAGGAAGGCGACCGACACGTTGAACTATTTCTTTACTCAACAACAACAATTAATCGAAGAGATGGAGGAATTGGAGCTGAAGATAGTAGCTCGTGGTGAAGGAGACTTTTGCGCTGCAATTATAGCAGAACCGACGAACAGAGAAGAGATCAAACTGAAGCAGATGGTGGATCGCAAGCCAAAGCAAATGGTGGATTGCAAGCTAAAGACGATCTATGATTAGCTATAAGTAAACACAAGCGGTGATTGAAGATGAAATTTATCATAAGTGCCATTATTACGTAACATAGTATGAGTAAAGATATTGACTAACATGTCACTCACATTCTGGATAAGCTATCACGCACTTCGCCATTGTTTAAAATCTTCTTGTTGACTTCTTTGACAGCCTTTTGTACAAGATGCATTGCATTGATTGTTGAGCTATCACATTTGTCAGGTTGTTAAAACTTTATTTCGAATTTTTGTGATTCCATTTATAAATCTCTCCACTTCTTGCAAGTCAAGTCTAATCTAAAGTCTTACAAGATTGTCATCCTAATCCCGAAATTTCTGATAAGGATCGTTTATATTGCTCATGAGTGGTATTTCTCATCTTACTTTGAATAGTATTCTATGCCACTTATTTCGGATTAGTCACTTTCGTTCTTAAAGGGGTTCGTTTTGGACCATTAATTCAAATTGATTCTGTTGAAATCACCAATTGTCAGTCTGTATGATTTTGCAACCCACGTGTATTGTTATGTGTTTGCACTTTAAATTAGCAACTCCATTACTGTTATTGAATTATCAAAATTATTGCAAATACTCTCATTACAAATTCTTTTTGCGATTTTTACAATCCTCCTATTATTCTGGCTTACGTTGGATGTATCTTGTCTACTTCATCTTCAATCAGTAACCCTAATTGGTATTTTTGATTGACCAAAGGGAACTTCTTGCTATCATTGTTGATTCTCATAAGTAAAACTATTTTGACATTATCAACATCTATCGATCATTGCTATTCTCATTTGGCACTTATTGGAAGAATGTGTCTTAATGATACTTCTAACTATTGCTATCCACTCTTGGTGATCGTTATACTATGTTTTGTGTTAATTGATTTTAGTTAGACTACCAATTATTTCATTCAACACTCGTAATGGTTAAGATCAAGTTTGGGGACCAAATTTTCTAAGGTGGAGAGGATGTAATACTTCAACCCGATTTAATTATTTAAATTTAAAAATAGCGCGGATAATTATAATTATCACATATTTTATTTTTATTTTTTTCGATTTAGAAAATTTAATTTCGGGACCTACATTCATTAAAAATGTTACTTTTATGACGTATTGAGATACCGATCTAATAACAAATACTGACATGAAAAATTCGAGCACGCCATGATAATCCTTGTATTTTTCTGAGTCACCCGGTCTGTTTTTATATTTTTTAAAAATTGGTATCGGAACAGTTTCTCGGGATTGCGTAGCATTTTGTGCTCACGCATGCGATTAGGGATGGCAACGGGACAGATCGGGAGCAGATATTGCTATCCCCGCCTCTAATTCTCGAATCTATATCCGATCCCCATTCCCGCCCCGATCCCCGAATGGGGACTAATTTTGCCCTCCAACCCTGCCCCGAACGGGGAACAGATATCCCTGAATGGGGAACGGATATACGAAAATGAAAAAAATCTAATTTTTTATAAAAAATTAAATTAGGAACTATGACTTTAAAAAATTTGAAACTATCCAAAAAAAAAAGATGTAATATCCATAGCCAATGCAACCATAAATATCTCAAAGTGCAAGAATTCTTAAACCAAACAAGCAACTGACAATCTGACATAGTCATAAACAATAAACAATAGCCATAGTCAACACAGCTGTAAATATGCTAACACAAAAAAGTGCAAGAGTTCATAAATCACTACTACAAACAAAGGCAACGATCACATTGAATAACTGTGATCGTAACCTTTTAATCTCGGTTTAATTCCGTGGTGTATCCCGATGTAATGAAAAGTCCGTTTGTTTTCATCACGCTTACAAATTGTGATCTAAAATGGGGCAAACAATCTCGGTCCAATAATAAAACCGTGATTAAAAGTCAAATAACCATGATTAAAAAGTCTATCTGCTATCTCGGTCCAATAATAAAATCGTGATTAAAGGTCCCATAACTGTGATTAAAAAGGCTATCTACCATCTCGGTGTTGTATAAAACCGTGATTGCTATTGTTGGACACTTACAATCACAGTTCAATTATAAACTGTGATTGTAGTTATTCTCTGTAATAAAAGATCAATTTTTTTTTTCTTTTTTTGCAAACCAAATTAATAAACACCCCATGTTTGATAAAATAAACTATCAAAAATCACATATAATTAATAGCATCAAAAAACTATTATGATATTAAACAAAAACTCTATGACATGGTATGTAGATTGTTAGAATCTCAACCCCCATTTAAAAGAAGAAAAAACATCGAGAGAATCTCAAGTACTAGATTTACACCATAAATTTCAGCAATCATATGTCGCTCGAAGCTAAAAGAAAAGGTAAATGATTGACAAGATATATACCAACCAAAAAGTACATAAACTCCAAACTTAAAGATCAAGCATAAATGTCAAATTAATCATCCATCTTCCACGTTTTTGGCAGCATAGACTATCGATTCCAAATGACAGCAGATATCAGCAAAACTTTGAGGGGGAATAGACCATCAACTATGGCAACAACATCATCATTTGTGTAACAACAAAAATTAATCAGAAAATATTTCAAGAAAATTAATAGCACAAATCTCAAGAAAATTGAACTAGAATATTAGAAGCTATTTTAGCACAAGAAAAAACAGACTACTTTCTTCCTTCTGCAGTGGTTAAGTACTTAAGTGTCGAGAAACATATGTTGGCATCGAACCTCAAATGGCCTTATTCAAAGAGCTTTCAATTTACACTGCAATTGCTACAGGAACAGAGAGTAACCGATGGAATACTCATGCTCACTTCAAAGTTCAAATTTCATCAAATTCTGACATCACATATGCACTTCAAAGTATTTATTAAAAACTGTCCAATTGTGATATTGAACCATGGTCTTTAAATAGTAGTAGGTCTTTCTTTGGTTGGGTTTATTTGTTAAGGGCCATGTCTTACTACGGTAAAAACATACAAGGGCAGCTAAGTTTTAGAATGTTATTTTTTGCATATTGACTGATCGTGAGTTTGTATTTATGTCCTAGTTGTTCATAAGTCATATTTGCTACTAAATGTATTTTGGAATGAAAATGAAGTGTTTATGTCATAAAGTTAGTTTAGTGCACTGGGATGTTAACAAGGTTGGAGAGCAGAATCCTTTTCTTTTTGGCTTAGGAGTGAGGTGGCCTTAGCCTGCCCTCAGTTGCTTCTGCCAATTACATGTCATATTAGTATGATACTATGATCTCTTTATTTTTTTACCATTATAGGACCCCCTAACTAACCTCTGTTACAAAAGCATATGCAAATATCTTTTGCAAGACATTCGGTTCGATTAAATGCTCGATGAAGCCTACATGTTTTTCTTCGTTTAGTTTTCATATGAACACTAGGTCAAATCGAGAAGAAAATGTCTCTGTGACTTTTTCAATAAACAGCAAGCCTAAAAGATGCTTATTTCCATAGTTTCTTTGAAACTACATGAACTTATCAAGCTTCCATTTGCCTTTTCTTAAACTTCCATGTGCCTAGCTTCTGTATAGTCCTTGCTTATTTGTGCTCAATGGTAATAAACAAGTATTTCCTAGAAACTGCAACAGCACTAGCACCAGCAGCTGTAGCAGTACGTAGCAACTTGTTGCCAGCAGCAGCAGCAGTTGCATTAGCTACAACAGCTTGCTGCCATCTTCAAAATTATTTTGCAATGCTATTATGACACCAATGAATAGAAAATGATCAGTTGACAAACAACAGTGCACCAGCAATACACAAAACTTAGCAGGCTAATATGTACCTAGAGAAGATCATCAAGGCACCATTTTCAGCATAATCTAAAGTCCTACTAGAGCGGAAGATAAAGACATCAACCCGTACTTTAGAGGTTATGTTCCAAGAGACCAAATTTATCCATTCAACTCGTACTTCATCAATCTCAGCCATGGTGTAAGTCTTCTTCCCATTGAACTGCAAAACATAAAGAACAATAAAGAGAAGATTTTTTGTGTATTTTATTTTTGTGAACATAATGAAATAAACTAACTAGACATGTAGCAAATGCAAGCAATACAAGTTTTTTACGTCCTTTACAACAACTATGAACTACTTTCTACGACTCATGTGGAATGTTTTACCTGAGAAGGAGCTCAATGTAGTTAAGGTTCTTTGTTGATAGTGTCCATGCCACCTAGCAATAGTAAAGTTAACTGTACAAAAGCATCTATATGTAACGAAATATGAAGTTGCAATTTACATTCGAAGCACTCCCTGACTTACTTGAAGCTTAGTGATGGATCTTCCGCTGCTCCAAATATTAAGTTTGCATTCGAATCTGCAAGTTCATATATAACCTCTGCTGCAACATTCATCCGGCAAAGTGTGAAATTCCAGTAAGCTAAGATAACAGAGAGATCCTTGGAAATCACATATTTTATACAATATGTGGTTTACCTTCAGCCAAACAATTGGCCCCACCCATTACATCAGGTTGGCCAGTACCAAACCATACTCCTATTCTAAAGGAGACCTATAGACACTTAAGAGGATGGCTGTCCCATTCTTATAAGGAAAGACAACAGCCTCTTTTCAAATGTATGTATCACTGTGGGAAAGGTGTAAACAAAGGGATGAATCTTCAACACTTAAAATTCCTATGCAAGATGCATTTATTTACAAGTTACTGATTCACAAAGCAAGTCACCTAACCCCTAAATTGCACCAAATTGAAATCTCATAGTTTGAAAATTTCAAAAAAGATTTGTGCCAATATCTAAATCCTTTTTTCCAATATCTCAGATCAGAACTGAATCAAAGATTGTAAGAGAAAACATACTTCGAATTTTAGAAGAGAGATCGCAGGAACCGCCGATCTCCTGCTTCGTTTGCCACCTAGATCGTCCGTCGTTGCCAACCACTGTTACCCTCTCTACTCTCTCTGTATTTCGAAGCCCTAAATATATGAAACAGACATTACAAATGAGAGTGAGAGAGATGGGATGAGAGAGCAAGGGAGAGAGAGAGAGAGAGAGAGAGAGAGAGAGAGAGAAAACCTGAGAGATGATCAAGTTAGGATTTTTTTGACTTGAGCGCCAACGGAAGAAATTGGGGGGATTTTTAAGGTGCGAAATAAAATTTAGGGAACTTTTTAATTCGGTACATATTAAAACTGAGATGTATTGAAAACAAGGGCTTCGTTTGGCTCCTAAATTTTTGTAAATAAATTTTTTATATTTTTAATCTCGTTTGCACATGAAAACTGAGATTAAAACATATTAAGTACAATCACGTTTTTATTTCATACTGAGATAAAATAGTACTATTATCACGGTTTTTTTAGAAATGTGTGATTAAATTTTTTTTTAAAAATAATTCGTCACGCTTTTTATAAAACTAAGATCTTTTTAATTTTTTATGTGTCATCTTTTACCATTATTGTAGTAGTGAATCTTTACCAAACAAGCAGCTAAGTAGCTAATTTAGTCATATACCAGTACCAAACAAGCAGCTAAGTAGTTAATATAGTCATATACATTAAACAATAGCCATAGCCAACACAGCCATAAAGATGCCAATACAAAAAGTGCAAGAGTTCCTAAACCAATACTAAACAAGCTGCTAAGTAGCTAACATAGTCATATACATTAAACAATAGCCATAGTCAACACAACCATAAATATGTCAACACAAAAAGTGGAAGTCCTAAACCAAAAAAGTATTCCACAGGTCCACAACCAACACAAAAAATGCCTATTCTGCAGATGATATGAATTCCACAACCAACACAAATAATGTTTATTCCATTCATTTGAACGGCATATGATTTGATACCCTTCCTGTGAAATAAAAAAACATACATAATAAGAATGCGTTAATTGTTAAGACATGTGAATAAATATCTATTCATGTGAGACCCAAAACAGCAGTATCATGTGAGGTAGCATCGTCACAAAACTACGATTCTCCAGCAGCGGGAAAGAAAAGTATTTTGACCAAGTCTTTCATCAACTAAGTCTATCATCTACATTGCAAAAAAGCTTAAGATATGTCTAATAAATCTTCCATCAACTACTCAATTATTTTGACTTACCAAACCTAAGTTGTGTGTCTTAATCCAACAAAAATGTCCACTCAGTCTTCCCTGCACTGAAAAATCATAAAGCATATAAGAGTCTTATTTTTAATTAGGGGAGTAAGACAAGTTGATCACTATCAAATTTAAACTCTTACCAAGTTAATCATCAACACTAGTTACATTCGACATACAATTATCATCCATGTCATAGTTGTCATTGATGGTTGGAAAGCTAGTACCCGACTCACCTAAAAATATAAATGAATATGTGTTTGTCATTGAGTATAAAAGTTAACAATTACAATTAATGGAGAACGAAAAAAACAATTACCTCCAGTTTCAAGCGCCAACAATGAACTTTGGGCACACATTAATACTTCCAAAGTCTTGGGATGAAGTCCATTTCGATTTGGAGAAACAACTCGACCATTAGTGCTGAAAGAAGACTCTGATGCAACAGTCGATACAGGGATAGCCAACACATCCCTATGTCACAGACCGCCAACTTTCGTGACATTGGAGGCCCTTAGAAGTTGGTAAAAGTTTGGAGGAGGTTCTAGGATGCTCAAGATAAGTCCGGAAAGATCCGGAATGTTTTAGTCGAGCTTAGAGAATTCCAGAAAGGTCCGGAAGGTCTAGGAAGAACCTAGAGAATTCCGAAAAGGTCCGGAAGGTCGGGGAGGAAGCTAGAGAATTCTGGAAAGGTCTAAAATATTGCAGAAGATGCTGGATGCAGCTAGAAGATTCTGAAAAGGTCCAAAATATGTTGGAAGCTGCTTGAAGGCTCAAGAAGATGCTAGAAGGTTAGGGAATAGTCTAGAGTTGTATGGAGTGTTCTACTTTGTTCTTAGAGTTGTGTGGAATGTTCTAGAACTTAGTAGAATGAGAGAGCTCTAGATGTTTCCCAAGAGTTCCTTGAAGCCTATAAAAGGGTGGCTAGGCCTCATTTGTGAGAGAGCATATGAGAGCTTATGAGAGAGCTTAGGAGAGCTTGGAGGAGAGCTTAAGAGAACTAAGCTTGTGAGCTAGAGAGAGAAAGAGTCTTGTATATCTTTTCTTGTAAAGAGATTGTTTATAGTGAAAGAGTTTCCTTTACCCAAATCTCTTGTTTTATGCGTGTGTGAGTGTGTCTCACTTGGGTGGTTGGGTAGGATTAGCTCGTGGGGAAAGACTGACTTGGGCATCAAAGGAGTGATTTGCCTAAGTGCCGCATGGTGCGCAAGTGGTGAAATTCTTGGGCCGTGACGGTTGGTATCAGAGCTAATTGAAGACAAGCAAGTATACATGGCTATATCGGGTGATGAGTTTGGCAAGGCCGATGGCGCGGGTATTGTCATCAAGCCAAAGAAGCCGTCCACCAACGATGCACTAGCAACAATGGAGGCCCGACTCGAGAGCATAGAAGGGGTCGTGGCGGAGAGGCTCGACAGGCTAGAAGAGGCGTTGGTTGGCCCGAACAAGCCCAAGAGCCGGGTTGTAGACTTTTACGCATACTTTGCCGACTTAATCGTTCGGGTGGAGGAGCTTGAGGAGAAGGTAGGGACCTTTGAAGAGCAACTAGTGGCATCAAGGAGTAGCCACGAAGAGGCCCTAGAGAAGCGGTTGGCGGATATGGAGGTAGAGTTGCAACTTTGCAAGAAGGCTATTGTTTCATCAAGGGATGGTGGGACGAGCATGCCAAAGAAGAAAGTTCGAGCACCGGAACCTAAGTGTTACGATGGTGCAAGAGATGCTCGGGAGATTGACAACTTCATATGGAGCATGGAAAGGTACTTTGATAATCTCCATATTGAAGATGAGGAAGAGAAGGTGCAGACGGCCACCATGTATCTTGTCGACACGGCAATGCTATGGTGGAGAAGACGATATGGTGACAAGATGAAGGGGTTGTGCACAATCGAAAACTGGGTTGAGTTCAAGAGAGAGTTGAAGAAGCACTTCTACCCCAAGAATGTGGAGTTCTTGGCATTTCGCAAGCTCCGTAAGTTGAGGCATGAAAGCTCATTGAGGGACTACGTGAAGGAGTACTCGGCTCTACTCCTAGAGATCCCGGACATAGGCGAGCGGGAAGCACTATTTGGGTTCATGGATGGCTTGCAACCATGGGCGGCACAAGAACTGCAAAGCAAAGGGGTCAATGACATGGCGACCGTGCTTGCTGAAGCAGAAAAGTTGGATGACTTCAAGGTGCCGACTAAACCCAAGGTATGGAGAGAGAGCCACTCTAAGGGTTGGGGTGATCGACCAAAAGGGAGGACCCATAGTGGGAAGACGTCACCAATAGCAACAGACGATGAGCGGAGTGATAGAGAGTCCCACAAGAGCAAGGATGATAGCAGCAAGGGGCGTCACTCCACGAAGAAGCATGGAAATGAGAAGAAGATTGAGTGCTTTCTGTGCAGCGGGCCACACTTAGCATGGTATTGCCTTAATAGGGAGAAGATGAATGCCATGAAAAAGAAGAAGTCGCGGAAGGATTCCGATAGCGAGTGGTCAAGTTCTTCGGATGAAGAGAACCTACTCGGGAGTGTTCAACTTCTAGGAGCGGTCACCAAGAAGAATGAGAAGAAGAAGGAGCCTAGAAGCATCACGAAGAAGGACGTGTTGTACGTGGAGGTGAAGGTGAATGGGAAATCCTCCAAGGCGTTGATTGACACGGGAGCCACGCATAACTTTATGAGTGTGGATGAGGCCAAGAGGCTAGACTTAAAGGTGAAGCAAGACAAGGGTTGGTCCAAGCCAGTGAATTCGGCGGCCAAGCCAATCCAAGGAGTTGTCCGAAGTGCTGACATTGCCATTGGAAGTTGGTTGGGACAGGCAGAGTTCTCGGTGATCGAGATAGATGATCGTCCGATGATATTGGGGATGGACTTCTTGCGAAAGTCCAATGCGATACCTGTTTCACACATGGTGCCAATATTGCTATTTTCGGGAGAGGCCCCGTGCAGTGTCACTTTGATAGAGTGGAGCCAGCTGAAGAAGGAGAAGACCTAAGCGGCAGTCCAAAAGGCTGGAGAACATGAAAAGGGCAAGGGGGTGGAGAATGCTTCACCAAGCTCAAGTGGATCGGGCAAGAAGTCTTACCTCAATGTGGTGCTCGGGAGTACCACAGCGTGACGAGGACGTCACGGAATCAGGTGGGGGAGAATGTCACGGATCGCCAACCTTCGTGACATTGGAGGTCCTTAGAAGTTGGTGGAAGCTTGGAGGAGGTTCTAGGACGCTCAAGATGAGTCCGAAAAGGTCCGGAATGTTCTAGTCGAGCCTAGAGAATTCCGAAAAGGTCCGGAAGGTCCAGGAAGAACCTAGAGAATTCTGAAAAGGTCCGGAAGGTTGGGGAGGAAGTTAGAGAATTCTGGAAAGATCCAGAATGTTGCAGAAGATGCTGGATGCAGCTAGAAGATTCTAGAAAGGTCCAGAATATGCTGAAAGCTGCTTGAAAGCTTAAGAAGATGCTAGAAGGTTAGGGAATAGTCTAGAGTTGTATGGAGTGTTCTACTTTGTTCTTAGAGTTGTGTGGAATGTTCTAGAACTTAGTAGAATGAGAGAGCTCTAGATCTTTTCCAAGAGTTCCTTGAAGCCTATAAAAGGGTGGATAGGCCTCATTTGTGAGAGAGCATATGAGAGCTTATGAGAGAGCTTGGAGGAGAGCTTGAGAGAACTAAGCTTGTGAGCTAGAGAGAGAAAGAGTCTTGTATATCTTGTCTTATAAAGAGATTGTTTATAATGAAAGAACTTTCTTTACCCAAATCTCTTGTCTTGTGCGTGTGTGAGTGTGTCTCACTTGGGTGGTTGGGTAGGATTAGCTCATGGGGAAAGGCTGACTTGGGCATCAAAGAAGTGATTTACCTAAGTGTCGCACAGTGCGCAAGTGGTGAAATTCTTGGGCCGTGACACCTAGCTATGGCTTGCAAAGTAGGATATTTTAAACCATTGAATTTCCACCATGCCAATATGTGAAAATTATCACATCTAGGTAGCACTTCTTCCTCCAAATAATGATCGAACTCTGATTTCACATGAGATGTCTTACCTATCTTTCGTTCATGAACAAATAAATCATAATCAGAGAAAACATCACCACCCGTTGAAGTAGAAAATGCCTTGCTTGAACTTTGAACGTCATTTTTGTTCTTCTTTCCTTGGCAAATCGTAAGCAAGTCATAACAATGTGTTCGAATGTTCTCAACCATCTCAAATGCACTCCCAGCATAGATTCTTGTAAAATAGTACTCTACCAAGGTCATCTTAAACCTCGGGTCTAACATAGCTGCCACGCCCAATATTTCTTGAATATTATCCCAGTACTTGTCATATTTCGCAATCATTTTGAAGGCCATTGCCACCACCACATCAATGTCACATTCAACCCACTGATGTAATTGAAGTTTAATCCGATACACGTTTACAAAAAACATATTGGAGGTTGGGTACTTAGTTCCACTAAATAACTTAGTGACCTCGTAAGAAATTTTCAACCTCTCACATATATCAAAAGCAAAATCCCAATCATTCTCACTTGGAAAACATTTATAATGGAAATCCTTGAGTGTCAAACGGTCAAAAGCTGTCTTATACTCAATGGCAACCTTAAGCATTAAAAATGTGGAATTCCACCTTGTAGGACAATCAAGTGAGAGTTTTTTACCATGTGTAATACCCAACTTCCGGGCAGCATCTTCAAATTTTTCCTCTCTTCGGTGTTGATGTCCAAAAAGCAACACTTTCTCTCACCTTTTCAATTGAAGTCCTAATTACATCTAAACCATCTCTCACAAGTAAGTTCAGAATATGAGCTGCACATCGTACATGAAATAGATTCTTACACTACCTGTGATCACTTCCAAATTTCTCTAAGAGAAGAGCTACCATTGCATCATTTGTAGTGGCATTGTCAACAGTCAAAGTTGACAATTTTTTATCAATATTCCAATCTAAACATGTATCCATCAACACTTCACATAATACTTCAACAGTGTGTGGGCATGACACATATATAAACCTAAATAGATCAACATTTGTAATTATTCTATTTGCAAACAATATTAAAATTAACAAAAACTAGTCTTCAAAAAGCGTGCTATAAGATTAACAAACTTATCTTGAAAAAATACCTTATAATGCGGCTTTGCAACTTCCTAGAATTGTCAATGAAATGTGCCGTGATAACCATATATCCTATTTTTTGGTTGCTAGCTGTCAACATGTCGGTTGTAAAAGAAATTCTACTTCGATTTCTTTCCATAACCATCATCGTCTTCGTCCTCTCAACATCGTATATTTTCAAAATATCCCTCCTGATGGTGTTACGAGTGACCATACGAATCAAAGGTTGAAGAGCATGAGAGTATCTCTTAAACCCAACATGTTCCACCAAGGATAATGGGTATTCATGCATAATTATCATACAAGTCAATTGTTTCCTAGCTTCTTCTTGATTGAAAGTATAAGTTGCAAGTTATGTTACTTTTGCATCTCCCATGGGAAAACTAGATGTTAGAAACTTTTGCTTTGAATCAACCAATTTTCTCTTCATACAAGAGTTAAAGTGATCTTTCAAGTGTATTGTCCCACTCTTAGCATCCCCAACAAGTTTTTTTTTTTTTTTTTATAATAAATGCATCTTGCCTTCACCGATCCTATTCCCTTAACTCTTACCCTATGAAAATGCTCCCAATGAACACTTTATAATATATCTTTGGGCAACACTTTACAATATATCTTTAGAGTGACCTTCTTTTGTAGACATACTGTTAGCAAGAACATTGTTAGAAATGAATTATTTTTTAAAATATACTGTAGAAAACAGTACTATTCTAGAAACTAGAATTAGATTCCCACCTATACTACATACCCAAAAAAATGAACCAAAAAATAGATTGCTATGGACCACAAAGCAAGTAGATACCTAAATCATTTAATAATATTTATCCAATTTCCAAGACCAAATCAATTCCCATGAACCACAAAGCAACTAAACAAACAGTCACAAAAGGAGATGGCAAAAAACAGAGCATCCTGGACTACTAGGGACTTTATGTTTCACATGTGTAATTGCAATGAAAGAGACAAAAAAAGCTATTTTTTATGTTTCACATCTGTAATTTATATTTTTTTATGTTTCACAAACAGAGACAAAAAGTTACTTTTTGGAGCATTTGGGTTGTTGCCATTTTTGAAACTTCTTCGAGTTCAAAAATAAGAACATCGTTGACTGTTGGGGACTTTTTTGTTTCAATTGAAATTCGAATATATATATATATATATATATATGCACACAATATACTCAGATATATATACATACAATATACCTTCTTCGCAGCATTCGGCCTTCAATCGATTTTTGAACCTATAGTTTGTAGCCGAAAAAATAAAAACTCAATCAGTCAGTAGATATACAGAATACATACAATATATGAAGAGAGAGAGCGAGAGAGAGAGAGGGGAACCTTCGAATCTGTCTCTGTTTGTTATAGGTTACCTTCGGCTCCATTACAACCAGAAGGTGGACTCGCCGGACTGCGGAGGGAAAGATGTAAGGAGGGAGGGGGAGAGAGAGAGAGAGAGAGGAAGAAGAAGTGCGGCTGCTGTAAGCTTGTAAGAGCAAGTGCAACAAGGGTGAACAAATCTTTAGCCAAAAATATTAGTGAACAGTTCTTTATTCACCCATGTCATTTTTAACACTCCAACAATACTACCTATAATCACTCTCTACTATTAAAATACTATTTTTTACTTTTTTAAAATATTTACAATAAAGAACCCATTTTGTTGCCAATGTGAGAGAGAGAGAGAGAGAGAGAGAGAGAGAGAGAGAGAGAGAGAGAGAGAGAGAGAGAGAGAGATAATAAAAAATTGAAAGGGTCATGAACAGTAGCTAGCCAAATGGGGGTTGATTTAGGGAGGCACTATTCATGAAACCCATTTTGTTAACCTGTTTAGGGAGTTTGTTGCAGCCTGTTTTTTGAGTTGAACTGAGTAAAATAGGGAGGGGGATGGATTTGTTCACTTTGTTGCACTTGCTCTAATGCTGTAAGTCTAAAAAGTCATACTCAGTAAAAAAACGTAAACAAACCCTAAGTGTAAAAGTGGATGGGTAAATTACCCAACATTCCCTCAGGTTTGCTCTAGAAACAAATCACACTATTACCTATGAGAAACTACAATGCACCCCATCAGAGTTTCAAAGTTTGTCTTTTAGAACCCTAAGTGTAAATCCCTAACATATTTTAATAAGAGTTAATTTGCGGGGCGGGGCGGGGCGGGGATCGAGACGGGGATACGCGGACCCGCATCCTACCCGTTCCCTGATTTTTTAAAAAATTCAGTCCTCGTATCCGACCCGATCCCCGAAAAAATTCCCGAATCCCCAATCCATTTGTGGCGGGGACCGGAGCGGGACAGATCGGATCTGACGAGATTGCCATCCCTACATGCGATCAAGCCTTTAACCGATGAAAATTCATTAAGGTCAAATTCAAATCTCGTTTTCATAAAACATAGAGAGTGAATCCCTCCTCTCAATAATAATTTATATTATTTTTTGTTAATTTTAATTCTTTATATGTGCATATCCTAACATTTTGCTCTCATTTTCTTTCAAATGCTATCTCTCTCATTACTCTCCCATCTCTCTCTATACCTCCATCTCTATCTCTCTGTCTAGTTCACACATAAGTAATTCCAGTATTTTCTTATATTTCTACTTCTTCTTGGTGTTTTTCTCCATCACCTTCTACCACCACATGACCACAACCTCTACATCACTGCCCATATTCAAATACACTGGAGCTCCTTCGAGTTTGTGATATTCGTGGCCGAGCCACCATATCCGGCCACCAAGCTTTTCGACGAGGAAAGAGAAAGAACACCCTTGTAATCGCATACTTTTTCTTATATTTGAGATTTTTAGCTCTTAATGTTTTAAATAGTTTAATCTAAATTTTATTATTTTAAATTATAGTTGGACACCTAATCTTTGAAATAGACGGAATGGATCGACCCTCGGATCATTATAACCCATAGAAATCGTGCTATGAAAGTCGATCACGACCTTTAGAAAGCTATTTTTTTCAGATTTTTCTAGGTTTTTTGTCAACTTTGGGCTCTTGGATCTTGATGTTCGGAGGGTCAAAATTCGTTTCTGAAAAAATAAAAGTTGTAGACAAGCATCAACTCTTGAATTTAGGAGAATTAGATCTTTCTCAAGACCTAAGTAGCTCACAGAAAACGATCCCCAAGTTGCTACCAAAAATAATCTCCTTTTGAAATTTCTCTCTTTCTAGAAAGTCAACTCATGTGCCCACTTAAATCACTACATCCATTAGTTGAATCACGAAATTAACTATGCCGGAATGAAATTTGAGTTATTTAACGCGCGAACCAAGTCTCAGTCCCGGGTTTCAAAAATCAGAGAATGTAATTACCAAAACGTCATTCTTAGTACTTATTTTCTAGCCTATTGACACTAAAATCACCACATGAATGAACTAACCATGGAATTAGAATTTGAATGTGAATAAGAATTGAAAATATTCTGGGTCCGGCCCCGGTTATATTTTTGGACAATTGATAGCAAAATTACGAAAATGCACTTTTACAGTTTAAGCAACCGACGACTGAGTCAATCAAACATGGGTCACTCGAGCTCTAGTATATAAAATGAGACTAATGATTATGTAATAAAATTAAATCGAATTTCGAGAAAGCTCTCGGGGCCATTTGTTAAAATTTGGATAAAATGACTACTTTGCCCTAGAAGCCGAATTACACTTTGTGCCCTTACGAATTAAGAAGTCGAAAAAGCTGTGCGACTCCAGTCACTAAGTTAGTATATACTTCTAAGAATTCTTGGCAATAAGTACTTATTATTTATTATGATAGATCCAGAAATTGGAGATCATCGGGCCGAATTAATATGAAGGAAGCACAGGCTAATTTTAGGTGAATCCTGCATATGACTTGCTTACTTGCATTCTACAATGAAAATGAATAATTTGTTGCTTCGATGTGTAATCAATGCCATTAAGTGAGTAAGCATTGTATTGATGATAAACTAAGTATGATAGATTAAGACTTTAAAGAGTATTATGGTATTGTGAAAATACCATGGCATGGTTATGAGATCTAATACAGCGCCCTGTCCGCTAGGGGATAGATGAAGGTTCTAGCGATGAGGTGAAGTAATAAGGGTGGAGATTATTAACCAGGTAATTCAACAGGTGATATCACACCGACTATATATTTGTGGTCGCTGCCTAATTTACTGGTGTTGCCGTAGATCATATAATGTTGCCATATATGGTTACAGCGCAAGTCTAAAAGCTGGATTCATACGTCACATAATATTATTATTTGATAATTGTACATGGTTACAGCGTAAGCCTAAAAGCTGGATTCACATATCACAAGATGTTATCGTTTGATTATAATTGATTTCAAAAATACTGGTTATGTTAATACAGAAGTTAGTAAACTTGTCATATCTAGACTGAAACTAGCCTAGTGCTAATTGTCACGCCCCAATCCCAATGATAACGTGGAACCACCGAAGAAAGTGACGTGGCAATACCTCTAATACCAAACCAAGAAAATAAATAATAAAAGACAAGTTTTAAACCAAACCTCTTATATTAAAAACCCGAAGTGGCCAATATCACAGAAAAACAACAATCCCTCTTACTAAACCACATCCCACAACAAGTGTCAACAACATAGTACAGCAACTTACTAAAAACAAAATACTAACAACTACGACAACAGCTGTACAGTGGACCACCCTCTATTCTTGAACACCTGAAAGAGTATCGCATAAATATGCGTGAGCTAACCACATGCTCAGTGAGTACAACTGAATCATATAAATAAGAACAAGCAAAATATTTATGGATCAAGTTAAGTTAAAATAACTCTTTCAGCAAAAAGACCAGCATAAGGTCTAACAATTCATCCCATATAGCCAAGGGTCGTTTACATTCGACCAAAGTTAAGACAGTACTGTTACCCTGAGAATTCAACGCAAATAAGTACATTGGTGATGTCAGGGGCCATTTCAATCCCAATGGTAGGGGAACACTCACATATCCCATATGTGGGTTAGTATAATTAAGCCCAGAATCGGGCAAACACTCCCACATTAGCCCAGGAGCAGGGCCAGCAAGGCTATCATAGTATGAATCTCAAAACACATTTCACAAATATTCTCAATCCATAATATCTCAACCATTCAAATCATAGTTCATGAAAAGATAACACATTTAGAAATTTCAAGCAAAATATTTTAGTTCTAATTTATATAATTCTTGTACTCACCTTCTAAAACAACCGGATTAACCGGGACCACAACTTAACTTCTAGACGGAGCTGAAGTAGGTGTAGACCTCTCTGAACCTAGCACGAGTCACACAATGATGCAAATGAGTCACTAAGATTAACCACATGTTCTATGCATAAAAATGCATGATAAAAATTAAATGTGATTCACAAGTTTATCTTTCTTCCACAATCAGTCAGATGTCCTTATGATCAATGCACTTTAATCATAATCCTTTATCCTAAAAAAAAATGATATTCACCACTAATTAAATATGTAGTTAGTACTTAATAGAGCCATTTCAACAATGTAATTGCAGTTTTTACGTGAAATCTTTCACCATGTTTACAATGAAATTTTACTCTCTAAGCATAGGATTCTGCATAAAATTTACAGATTAAGCATAAAAATAATAGTTTAACATTAAGTAAAATACCCCTGCTTAAAAAAAGAAGTATTTCTAGGATACACCAAAAAAAAGAAAACATTTCAGTTTATAAAACTGACTTCCAACATCTACACATATATTCAGCACTTTAAAACATAGATTTTAACCTTTAAACTTCACTTTCAGCACATAAGTCAGTAATTTCAGCATATTCAAAGTAATTTCTGCATCTAATTATTCAAATCCAGTAAAAAAACATATATTTTTACATATATTTACTTAACATCTCAGTTAAACAAAAGTCTCAAAGAGCCCTACCAACTAAAAGGAGGAGAAGGTTGAAGAAGAGACTTTAGCTTCCTTCAGTACTTTTTCTTGTTTGGTCCAGCAAAAATGAAGGCTAAGTTACGTGCTAGAATTTGGTTTTTAAAAGAAGAGGTGTCCTTTGGTTTATTCATGAGGTAGGCTAACAGGTGGCCTCCCCAGAAGAGATACTCATCCAATATTAGACTTATTACACTATTCTCCCTTCAAATTTAATAATTACTTTTTCACCTTAATACATAAATATAAATTATCTCTAATTAGCTTTTCTGTTATGCATTTTAATTACTACTAACACATTTTTTTTTATCATGACAATTACAAGTAATGATGCATGAACATGTGTGACTTGGGTCTCACACTAATGTAGTTGTTGATGCAACAAGTTTTAATAAGGATACCGATCATGATTAAAATTCTATAAAGTTGCATTGGAACTGAAGTTATCTTTTGTAATCCCTAGACTTAGCATATTTTGATGTAACATGACCTTAGTTGAAATGTTTATTTTGTTGACTGGTTGAAATTTTAGACCGTAGTCATGGTTTGTAAGTCCATAAGGGTCATATTGTTACACTTTACTTTATGCACTGAACTCTGGAGGTAAATTTTCTTTTCATACTCTGATATCAGATATGTTGATGGAAAATATCTAAGCTAGTCTATTTTTGAAGACCTTCCGAGTTTCACTCGTGGCCAGTCACATGCCTTAACCTTTACGGGATGGGTCGTGACGGCCAGTCCATAGAGTGATAATTGATTGTCACCGTATGTTAGTGACTACCTACTCTTCAGACAAAACGTGCTTCAAATTTTTGGGGAATAGACAGGACCTGACTTCTTGGTGGTTTTCGAGACTAGATGAGATCACAACAGGAAAAGTTTTAGATTCACCTAACAAAGCATACTTCAAAGTCGAAGTTAGATTTTTGAGCTCGGACTTCGGTGGTTTAACAGTAAATGGTAGAGCTTGAGTTTTCATCAGTGGGAGCCCTTCAAATGTGGGCACCCACTTGTTGGTGGCCATGACTTCTTCCACATAAGATATTCTACGTCAGGAGAGTCTAGAAATATGGTCTCTTCTTGAGTAAGAACGGCTTCAAGAGGATTGGAGAAGTAATAATGGTCTATATGTTCTTGGACATGTGTATCAATAAGGCTCATATCATGGACGTCGTCATCATTTTCCATTTGATTTTCAACATTAAAAATATTCAACTCCAGTTTCATGTTGCCAAAAATCATGTTGAGCAATCTATTATGGCAATTAATTATGGCATCAGAAGTGGCCAAGAAAGGCTTGCCGAGTACGATCCGTGTCTGCGCCTGCGGGTTTAACATAGGACAAGTATCTAATAACACAAAATCAAAAGGATAGACAAAAGTGTCAACCTGTACCAAGACATCCTCAACCACTCCCTCGAAACTCGAACACTTCGATCAGCTAACTAGAAGGTCACTAAAGTATATTTCATATCCCCCAAACAAAGTCACTCATACACAGATTATGGCAGCAAATTCACACTCACCCCAAGATCGAGTAAGGCCTTCTCCATAACATTTCTCCCAATTTGAGTTGAAATAGTAGGAAAATCAGGATCATTGTATTTGGGTGGAACAGAAGTCTGAATGATGGAGCTAACCTGCCAAGTAAGAAATATTTTCTTTTGCACATTATGTTTACGTTTATAAGTGCACAAATCTTTTAGAAATTTCGTATAATAAGACATTTGTTTAATAGCATCGAGCAGGGAAATGTTAATCTTGACCCATTTAAACAGTTCATATATTTCAACATTGTGACAGGGTTTGGGCTAGGCCCGCAATCTGTGAGGGAATGGTGCTAGAACAGGACAAGCGGAGACAATAGCATCTCCCACAGGGGTGCTCACTAGTAGTGGTGTAGAAATACTAGGAGGGTCTCCTGAATTGGGAGTAGAAGTGGGGACAAGAAGAAAAACCATCTTGAGAGGAATAGTCTTATCGACTTCTTTCTCACTCCTCAAAATTGTAATGGATTTGGCTTGCTCGAGATTTTGAGGTTTGAGCTACTCACAAAATGTTGACACTGGGGATTTGCCTGTGGTTGGGCAGGAAATCTGTTCTTCTCTTTTTGTAAAGCCCCCAAAAGTTGTGGTGATTTTAGCCATTTGAGAACAAATGTCTCTAATTGTTTGTGTAGTCTGCTCATTTATGTTTTCTTGGTCTTCCATGAATTGCAATAACAAGTTCTTAACATTCTCTTTGGAGGTTGTTGGTAAGCGTTGGGACCCACAAAATGTCCATGAGGAGCATTGAACGGATACCAATGTGGTCCTTGCGCTTGTGGCACGATAAAATTCTAATTTGGGCCTTGAAATTGATTTTGAAAATTTGGTGGCCCTTGTGTTGGAAATTACAGTAGGCCAGTAGTGGGCCCAATCGGCTCATTATTTCTCTAGCTGAAGTTCAGGTGGTCTCTCCAACCTGGATAATCTGCGACATTGTTTGGCTTTGGCCCCTGATTAAGGGCATTCAGTTTAGCAAAGTCATGACCATGTAATACCTCTTTAAAAATAGGTATAGTGGGGCACTCTTGAGTAGGATGCCCCCGTGTCTCACAGATAACACACACTTCATGTTGTCGAGAAACAAAAGAGACCCCGTTGACTTTGTCAATTTTCAGTTTACCCATTTTCGGAACCAGCAAATCAAGCTTTTATCACGGTCATCTTCTTCTCACAGTTGATACTTACCAAGAGCGAGTTGGAAAGCAGAAGTCTACTTGTAGGTATGATAATGTGGATTAGTGTAATCTCGTGTTTTATTGGTTGCTGCCTAACTATCCAAATAATCCAATGCATTTGTCGGTTGCTTATTGGGAAATTTCATATTACACATCATATTAATAAACTAGTGATTGCGTGTAGAGATATTTCCATAAAAGAAAGGAACCAACTGCCACTCATCATAGGCGTGATGTGGAATGGCCAACAAATATTTCTTACATCGTTCCCAACATTCACAAAAAGTCTTGTTGGGTCTTTCAGAAAAGTTTTAAAATTTGTTTCTTTAAAGCGGTGGTTCGATGCACATAATTCAGTTTGCATGGCAACCCAATTTGGCACAGAATTAGATTTAAAGTAATAAGCCAACTTTTGGCTTTGTCTTTCAATAAAAAAGGTAAAAGTCTCATTCTGACCATCTTAACCTGTGTTGCGTTATTAGTAAAAGTACTAACCATCTCTTCAAAGTCATGGATGTGGTGATAAGGACTCTCTTAGTCTATTCTGTGAAATGTGGGAATCATCAAACGCATATTCGGCTTAAAATGGAAAGTATTGTTATTGAGAAGTCCATCTAGTAGATCATAATAAGAAGGTGTTGTAGTGTGAGTCAGGTGTAAATACTCCCGCACGGTCCGTGGTGGTGGCAGTGGTGCTGCTTGAACATCATCGACCCCATTGTTGGTAGCCATCATGTTATTGGGAAGGTTTTCAATTCATACAAGTCGATTCACGTGATCACGAGTGTAAACACTCATATACAAAAATACTCCCCAATAAAGATAAATAAAATGAAAAGAAAAATTAAACAATTGCAAGTTATGTACTTTGCCTTGACTGTTCCCCAACAACGACGCCAAAAATATAATCGACCGGCAAATGTTTCGCTAATGCACCAGCCAAATTAATATTTAATATTAAAATTGATCCTTGCCTCAAGAGTATAGAAAATCAGTAGAGGGGCAAGACATAGTACCGATCCATGATGAACAGTAGGAAGGTAGATTACGAGGCTTGAAGTCTTAACATTTCGGATGCTAATGTTTAATTTGATTTGGTTTTAAATCTAACAGTTGCAATTAAACTAAAATAGAAAACTAATGGTTTAAGAATGTAGGCTAAATCCGTAGAATACTTCCATTCTAAATTTTAGAAAACAACATCTTCTCTCTTCATAACTTAATCGATGATTAGATGATTTAGGCCAAAGAATCTCGATCGGAAGATCATTCGATGAAAAGTAATTTGATTATAAAGATGTATTTAAAACTAATTGTAGTTCAGTTATATAAAATAGACATAGGAGGATATCAACCCAAGTATCAATTGTACTACATTAATGGCGATAATTGATCAAGAGCATAACACTCCTTGTTTGGTTCGAAAAGTGAGAACTTGAATTAGTTTGAATAAACAGTGAAAAATATGAGAAGATGTTGAGATCATAGATCATAGGATGAAATTCATCCTTGGATCTTACCTAGGTAATTTAGCCTACCATATTAAAGATGAAAATTAAATAATAAATTGAAAATATCTTACTGAATTTGACAAATATAATAAACCTCCAATAATCTTACCGAAAACTTGAATGGAAAACTTGAATTAATTGAATAAAGTTTGGAATATCTCAAAAATAAATTGCTAGAAATTATATGGCTAGAACAATGAAAATCTAAAGAAAACTAATACTAAATTGAGTGAATAGATTTACACCTCCTAGGTCTTTAAATAGGAAAACCTAGGAGAAAAATGAGGTGGGATTTCCTACTTCTAAAGGGAAACTAATTACATAATTAAAAATTGAATAAAATAAGAAGTAATAAAATTATGCTGGCATGCATAAGTTTGACCGGTCACGGCTCTAGCGTGACTAGTTGGATGAAGCTATTGAAATTTGAGATGCATTTGCCTGACTGGTCAGAATTCAGGAATGACTAGTCATTGGAGGCTATTGGAAAACTTTGCCTCATAGCCTGACTGGTCACCTTATGAACATGACGCATTGAACCGGTCATGCTTCTTTATTATTGGCTTTTCTTTAGAGTTTGACCAATCAGCCTTGCGCCTTCAAAAGATTCTTTTTAGACTTGATTCCCTTTAAAATTTCTTCGAATCTTCAATACCCTCGGCCTCGGCATTCCTTCCCTTCGCATTCCATCCTCCTCAGGGGTCAAGACGTCTTCCATCCATTAAAATATCACAATTCCATTATCAACGCCTCTTTTATCATATAAAATCTAATGTGAGACCCCGACCTGGAAAAATAATAAAAATAAATAAATAAATAAAAATATTATGGGTAATTTAAAAATTCGATTAAATTAAGAAACGGAGATTCTTTAGGTCAATTTGGTAATTTATTTGACAAATGAGGAGATACTCCGAAGTTAAATTATTTTAGGGGTAAATGAAGTTGGTTCAAAATATAATCGGAGACCGAGGAGTGGTTCGATAAATTATTTTAAGCATTAATGGTAACTGGAGATTAACCTCGATATTGCTCTAGAGGACAATCGGATGAGTTTAGGAGTCCCTAAAACTAATTTATTTACTTTTTACTGAAATAATATTAGTACGTAGGACTTATAATTTGGAAGATTTTTGCCACCTCACGCTTGCATGTTGCCGCCTCTTATTTGTTGATGCTAGCATGCCACCTCCTATATTGTTAGATCAGACTAAAATAGATGCAAGTTGCTTCCTTTTAGCTCTTTCATGTTTGTGCCGTGAGAGAGAGAGAGAGAGAGCTCTTGAGCAACCATATTCAAGGTATGTTCTTCATTTTTTATTTTTTTGTTGTGTTCTATGTGTTAACTTATTAATATGAACATGAGATCATTAGAGGATTATTTAACCATTATGATAGTTGGTGTTGGTGTTCTTCCACCTCAGTCCTGCTACAAGCTACCACCTCTCGCCACCGGTACCTCGCCGGAAAATTTATTTTTTTGTCAGAAACCTCTGTAATATTCTGACAGCATGACAGATCTTCAAAAATTCTTATTTTCGAACATCTTACACACTGTTTCTGAATTTGAACCCTCAAGAAAATTTAAAGTACGTTTCAATGTACAAATTTTGATACCAAACTCATCTAGAACGGATGAATATGTTATTTTATACAAATTTTTAAAGATATTGAAAAACAGGACTCTATTTTTCAGGAATATAGCCCTTCTCTTTGATGTTTAGGGAACTTACACTTCGAATTCAATTCTATAATTCTTATTGAGGAAATATCCATGAATTAGTGAACTTTGGCTACTGGAACCATGCAAAAATGTTATAAACTCTATTTTTGGTAAATTTTCGAAGTATACGGGTTGGCAAGAACAAAAGAACTGTTATAGGGCATGTTTCTTTTGATTATTACGAAACATAATTTTTACTCACGAAGTTGAAATTTATACTGAGGATATTACTCTAAGTTATCTGAAATTGGGCATTGGTTTCAATATTTTTGGACTTGAAATAAATTTATTATGAATTTTCTACCAAACTACAATATATTTGAACAACAAATCAAAGTGATATTTTCAACCTTTAAAAACCTTTTTATATTTGGAATATTTTGAATTTTGGTAAAATTAAGTTTTTATCCGGGGAATTTGTGTTATTTTAAAATAGGGTTGTGTTGACCATTTTACTTTAGGATTCATTTGTGCAGAGTTAATTGTTTTAACTTTAATTTTAGAAATCGAAGATTACACTTAGAGATAGTTAATGAGACGTAAATAGACTGAGACATTGAGATTAACATAAATGCATTGGGAGTATAGTTGACATTCTATTATCCGTTAATGACAGATTATAGTTGTGAAGAACCAGTTGAAACTTAACGTTGGTTGTTTTACTTGACTTAAGGTGAGTCTAGATACGTCTTTTTACTTATATATTTTTAAAAAGCATGTTCTATCATGATATTTGCTATAATGCAATTGATAGCTTATTTAGAGTCAAACTATGATTAAACACGGCACATGGCTGATTAGCATGTGATCTCGAGTTATACATTGTTGAAATTCCATGAATGATGATCATTTTAATGATCATATAGACCCAGTGATTCCCTGCTCCGCTGGGGGTGCGACAAGCAGTGGTTGAGATAAGGTTGGGACCCACGGCCACGTGGTATCGGATGACGTCATGCCTGTTCCGTATAATAATTATTCTGGGGCCGCTCCCTTGATTAGCTTTAGAATACACTGATTGGTCGACTGATTTACATAGGATACTTGTTTGATCGTAGAATCCGATACTGTTATTAACCCACGGGTTATGAAAATTATAAACTGTTTACTACGTCCTCGGCCACGGCCCATGGACCCATTCACGAATGTGGTCAACATGCTAATGAATTATTTATCTCAAATTATGTCATGTAAAACCTGTAAAAATGTATATCTAGATTCATAGTGTTGCTTTGCAACACAACAGGTCACAAAGCTAGGACAGGTGGAAAATAGAAGGCAGACCGGCTGGACACTACTTTTGAGTTTTGTTTAAAACGCATGTATATATACTGCAGTTACTGTTTAATACTATTTGAGGCCATATTTGGGCATTTACCTTGGTTTGTAATAAATAACAGACAAGCATGTTTTATGAATAATGTATGATAGTTTTGCACATCCTTGGAGTTATTTTAATTATAAAAACAAATAACGTTTCCGCTAACTCTGAATTACCTTGAAAGGTAAGTGAAATAATCAATTTAAATTAATAAACTTTTAATTAACGTAGAGGCCTTAGCGGGATTGTCTCGTTGGGTCTTGGCACTGAATAAAGATCGGATTGAGCGAGAAACCTTTCTGATTCCCCTGCCCTATAGGCTTTCATGGTTGAGCCCTCCCATCATACTCGAATGGTTAGCTCAGGTCGAATGAAAAAAAACTACCCGACGTGCATTACTCAATAAAATTGGCAATCAAGTATTGCATGAGTGCCTAATATGGACCTGTTGAGCCGTTATTCAAGGCGTATTACGGCCTCAACAGTCATCCAAACAACGCTTCGTATGACACCATGCCCATGCTAGCCTTATAACTGTTATTTTATGCGAATTCCACCAACGATAAATGTCGTTTCCAGTGTCCTTGGAAATCCACATACAAGTTCTCAACATATACTCGAGCAAATTATCCGTTCTAACTCTCCATCAGTTTGAGAATGAAAAGTTATACTCATGTGGACATTCGTCCCCAGCGCCTTTTGTAAGCTCTACCAAAACCCTGATGTAAAGAGGGAATCTCAATCAAACATATTGTTATTGGTACACCATGTAACTGTGTAATCTCCCAAATGTAAGGCTGGCTATCAGATTCCATTGTGTCAGACACCTTGACCGGTAAGAAGTTTGTCGACTTTGTCAACTTGTTTACCACGACCCATATAGCATTATGGGCTTGCATCGATCTTAGCAATCTAGTCACGAAATCCATCATTATGTGCTCCCAATTCCATCCTGGAATAGGTAATGGTTGAAGCGTTCCTCTCAGCTTCTGATGCTCTACTTTAACTTGCTGACATGCCGAATACGTTGAGACAAATCGACCGACATCACTCTTCATTCCATTCCACTAGTATCGCCTTCGGGGATTCTTGTACATTTTATTACCTCCTGGATGTACGACAAAACTAAATTAGTTAAATGTTTTCAGCACTAACTCCCTCAAGATCCCAATATCCGGTACAAATAGTCTCTCCGGTATCTCAGTCATTCGTCCATCCCAATGGTCGAGCCTGTAGCGATCTCAGCGGACTCCAGCCGGTGCTTCACAAAAGCTACCTCCTGACCAAATCCTTGTACAAGCAATATCTTTCTGTTTAGCTTCGCTGTGGCAACAAAAGTATTCAAACTCGGCTACTCCGAATCTAAAGTATTCAAACTCGGCTACTCCGAATCTGTAGTCGGTTGCAACACACATTCACTCATCGACTCCATCATCTTCAACTCAGTGTGAATACTATGGCCAAATTGGCTACTGTCACCCTCGACTTTTGGCTCAAAGCATCATCCACTACGTTGACCTTGCCCAGATGATAAGACAGTGTAAACTTGAAATCTTCTAGGTATTCCAATAACCTTCTTTGTCTCATATTCAGATTTTTTTTGTGTGAATAAGTACTTGAGGCTTTTGTGATTGGTGAAGACTTCGAACTTTTTCCCATACAAATAATGACGCCAAAACTTCATTGCGAATACTAAAGCTGCCAACTCCAAATCATGAGTTAGTAATTCTTTTTGTGTATCTTCAGTTGCCTTGAGCCGTACGCTATAAGTTGGCATTCTGCATAAGTACACTGCCCAGTTTTTCCTTAGATGTGTTACAAAACACTGTGTAACCAACACCCCTCTTTGGTATGATCAGTATAGGCACAGTAGTTAGTCTTCATTTTAGCCAAATGCATTTTCACATGCCATGCTCCATTCGAACTTGAAGCCTTTCTGAGTCAAGCGTGTCATTGGTTTTACCAATGTAGAGAAATCCAGAAGAACCTCCAATAATAACCAGCCATCCCAAGAAAGCTCTAAACTTAAAGACGGACGTCGGTTACTTCAAATCCATCACAGCTTGAACTTTGCTGTTATCGACAGATATCCCTTCGCATGACACAACCTGCCCCAAAAACTTGACTTCCTTCAGCAAGAACTTGCAATTGCTGGCTTTGCCATAAATTGATTATCCCTCAGGACCTGCAATGCTATTCTTAGATATTCCTCGTGTGCTTGTTCAGTTGGCGAATAAATTAGTATGTCGTCGATAAAGACAACTAAAAAATGGTCCAAGTATGGTGTAAAGACCTAATTCGTTAAGCACATAAACATTATCAGCGCGTTAGTCAAACCCGAATGGCATAACCACAAACTTATAGTGGCCATAACGTGTCTGGCACACCGCCTTCGGAATACCCTCCTCCTTGGTACGCAACTAGCGATATCCTGACCTGAGATCATTCTTTGAGAAACATGTCGCTCATCTTCACTGATCGAACAAATCATCAATTCTGGATAGTGGGTACTTGTTCTTTATTGTAACCTGGTTTAGCCGATGATAATCAATACACATTCTCAGTGTATACTCCTTCTTCTTCAAAACAAAGATAGTGCCCCCATAGTGACACGCACGGCTGGATATACCCCTTCTTGAGCAAATCCTATAGTTGAGTTTTCAGCTCATCTAGCTTCGGTGGTGCCATCCGGTATGGTGCCATAGATATTAATCTTGTGCCCGACTGCAACTCAATCGTGAAGTTCAACTCCTGCTTACAATTCTCTGGGTCCACAAAATTACTTTAGGGTGAACCATTGCTGACATTCACGGGATCAGTCCTCTACTGTGTACTCATTGCATATATCTCGAGGATGATGTCAAGCCATCTCGGCAACCTCAGCGCCGTTTGAATCCGATCATTAGAGATGTGCTGCGAGATGAAGTTGTTGAATTACTGGATGTGGGTATTATCTATCCAATTGGCGACAAAAAATGGGTCAACACCATCTAGGTTGTTTCAAAAAAGTCTGGTGTCCCCGCTGTTCCCAATGAAAGTGGGGAGTCGATCCCTACTTGCGTGATCACCGGTTGACGCGTGTGCATTGATTACAGAAATCTTTACTCTTGTAGCAGAAAAGGCCACTTCTCTCTTTCATTTATTGATGAAATGTCAGAAAAGATGGCTGGTCATTCTTTCTACTGCTTCCTCAACAGGTATTCAAGTTATAATCAGATTGAGGTCTCTTTGTAAGACCAAGAAAAGATGAGGTTCACATGTCCATTCGGCACCTTTGCATACTATCGCATGCCCTTCAGACTTGGCAATGCCCCTACACCTTCTCACGATTGAGAAAACTATGGAGATGTTCATGGATGACTTTTCTGTGTCCAGGGACTCTTTGAATCCTATTTGGAGAATCTTGAGAGGGTTCCAATACGATGTGAGGAAAAGTATCTTGTGCCTAATTGAGAAAAGTGTCATTTCATGGTTACTTAAGGTATTGTCCTCTGTCACATCGTTCCTTCAAAGGGATTGAGGTGGATAAATTAAAAATTGAACCCATATCTAAATTACATACCCCAAAGTGTGTTAAGGATATCCGTTCTTTCTTTGGACAAACTGGATTCTATAGGCGGTTCATTCAAAAATTTCAGTGCCATATCCCGTCTGCTGACCTTGTCGATATTCGATCTGTTGGATTGAAATTGGGGAGACGAGTTTCTTGGGACTGGAGTTAGTATAGGAAACTACGAAGAAAACAGGATCGTCAAACAGAGGCTATTGACTATGCAAAGTAGGCAAAAAAGCTATGCTGATAAACAAACAAGGTCTTTGGCGTACAAAGAAGGTGACCACATTTGAGATCTTGGAGAGGATAGGAGAAGTGGCTTATCGGTTAGCTTTACCTCCATAGATTGACCAAGTTCACAATGTATTTCATGTGTCAATGCTCAAGAAGTACATTGCTTTACCGATGCACATTGTGAATTGGGAAGATGTAACGTTGCATGAAGATACAACGCACGAGAAAAAGCCAGTTCAGATTCTCGACTACATGGAGAAGAACCTTAGGGGAAAGGCCATCAGGTTGGTCAAGGTTCTGTGGCTCACCGAAAGCTTGAAAAGTCAACATGGGAGAGAGAGGATGTTATGCGAGTCAGCCACCCTGAACTGTTTTCTTAGACTTACTGTGTAAATTTCGAGAATGAAATTATTTAAGAGAGATAGTGTGACGCCCCTGACCCGCCCCTTAAGGGTTAGGCTATAACAAAGTGCCGGTGAAACCATCACCAAGGCCATTTCACATAATTAACCTGTCCAAAAGCAATTGATTAAAAGGGACACGAGTAACGAACAGCGGAAGAACAAACCATTTTATTACAAAACCATTAAAACGTATCTTTACATGAGGATCTTACAGCCAAACCACTCAGAGTTGTGCTTAATACAAACCTATAAACTGTCCACAACTTACAGATACATAAGATGTCCAAAAATACAACTTCCTATCTATACATATAAACAAGCCTCCTATCTACAAGCTATCCACAAAAGAGTCACGCCATCCTACTCGTCATTGCCTGAAAGGTGAAAAACATTTTCATAAGCCAAAGCTCGGGTGAATGATTAATGCTTAAACAACATGCTTTCCATGGATAACCATAAAACCTTTCAGAAAGAAACACATTTCATATCAACATAGCATATTAATGCACATCCTCTTATTCGTGTCTCGTTTCATAGCACCGAGCGTCCCCGGTGTGGATAAGCTTAGACGTCTTAGCGTTACCCCATATCATATTCATATCACGCCTTGCTAGCCTTTTAGCACATGTCCCCTAGCAAGCTGGGACGTGTGAGGATGCCATTACTAGATAAAAAAAACATTGGTCACCTTTCATTCATATCCATGGAGTTCATATCATAGTATAAAACAAGTAGAACAACCTTTGAATTGAAAAACTTATGTAAAACCATGTAGTTTAGGTATTACATCACTCACCTCGGTTTGCGTATTCACACGAGTCTCCTATAACAAATAAGCATCAAGAATGTATATTAGACACAATTCAAGGCATATTGATCGTATCCTAAGCATTAACAAGGATTCTAAAATCAGAACATAAGGTAGGAAACCAACTTAGCGAAACCAACTTCAAATCTGTAACTTTTGGGAACTTTAACTCAAAATCTATATGTGCTCACAAAAATTAAAGGCACAAGCCCTACATATTCTGAAATCTCTACGAGTCTACTTTCAAAATCAGGAAACGGTTCGCTTTTTCATCGCCCGAGCTAAGAGTTATGGCCGTTTCCCCAAAGTATGGCAGTGCAGTCAGTACAGCGACGAATCTGCGCACAGCTAGGTTAATAATTTCTACAGGGCTCAATATTTCGAATTAGGTTCTGAAATTTTTACCACAATCAAACAACTAACAGAGAAACCTTCAGTAAAATTATCAGAAATTTAACAGAATCCGAAGTACCCCAACAAAATTCGCCAAAATCAGACAATTTCAGGTTTCACAAAACTGCAGATTTCATATGCACGAAATTAAAGGCAAGAATTCTATCCTAGGTCCATTATTTCACCAAGAACTTGCCAAAAACCTAAATTCAACCTGCAACCAACTATTTCCATCATGAATTCACGTAAACAAGGCATGAAATCAAGCATAGAGAGCAAAAATTACCTAGTTAGAACTTCAATTTCATGCCAAAAGCAAACCCTAGGTTTTTTTTTTTTCCCTTCTTCTCCTTCTCCTGCCGTCTCTCTCTCTCTCTCTCTCTCTAAGATGAAGATGAAGATATGAACAGTGGAAGGAAAAAAACAACGTAGATATTTTCTCTTTTGTTTTGTTAGGCTACTTAGGGAAAATTATTGCATGTACATAAGACCATTGTGATACCATGTACCTCACTCTTGTCTTGTTAGGCTACTAGGAAAATGATATAGTGTGTGTGTGTCATGTAATTTATGTGCTCTTATTTTTAATTAGCAAGTATAACAAAGCCCTATAATGCATATAACTCATAAAATTATGCACGTAATTAAGTTCTAAGCACAATTAAAGGATAGGGGTATTACAGATAGGTTGTAATAACCTAGTATTTTTAATTAGTTTTAAATTAATAATAAAAAATTCTATTAATAGTTTAAATTTTAATTACTTTAATTCAGCTTTGTAAATTGGGAGACCGCTCTAGCGAGCTGTACGTCGCTCGAGTGACATTTGCTTTTATAAACAGCTCGAGCGACCTGTTTGAATTCTAAACCGCAACAACTGCTGCAATATTGTCATTAAGGGTGATGAACGTTTTGGAATCCATTTACTCTGAGTTTTATTTGATTTTATTACTTGTTAATGGGATTATTCTCTACCTAAACCTAGCAAGTCTATTATTTTTCTACACGAAATTCAGTATTGAGAGCTATCAGAGAGTTTGAGAGAGAAATAAAAATTGTTCTTGAGTTCTTGGGTGTTCTTGCTCTGGGAGGTTCAATCTGTGCACGAATCATTCTAATCGAGGTCATTCGTCACTTCAATCGTTAGGATCAAGGTTGGAGAAACCACTACTAACCCGTAAATTGCTAGATTACAATAGGTTTGTTGTCAATTTCTTGATTTAGATATATACTTTGGAAAAGCATGAAACTAGATATGTTAATTGATCGATTGATGAAATTGGAAGAGGGTAAATGATCTAGACTCTATGAGGCTTTTGTTAATGTGTCCAATTTCTTGTTTTGAAGCCAAAATTACAGATTCATGACTGGACCGTGCTATTTGTAACAGAAATCCTAAAAACCAAAGTCGGTTGAAAAGACAACTCGCTCAAGTGAAATATTGAAATACAAAATGTTGATAATTTTTATCTAGACTTTCTGGGCAGCAAATTCGAACCCCAACTTACACTGTTATGTATGTTGACACTGCATAGGCATCCACGAGCATGTTTGTACGATCACGAGTTCCCGTGGAGCTCCGTGTTTGTGCTTGACCATATTTTGACCATGAATTAATTGTTAACGCGTGTTAGTGGTGTTATGATTGTGACTATTATTTTAGCGGTTAAAGTGGATGCGTGAATCAAGTTGCAATAGTGGTAATGGAGTTGGGTTGAGCTGTCGTGCCATTTATGTTGATAAGTGTTAATATGGTCGTCATGACAATTGATTAGCGAGGTCGTCGCGCCAACTATTGAACATAGATAAGTCATCGTGCTTTAAACCGTAGAGGATGAACTATATGTGACTTTGGTGAATGTGTGAAAATCTAGAGTACAAACTAGGGACATTGGTTTGAATGCCACCGTAACATGACAGTGGAGAGTGCTAAGTGATCATTATAAGTGGAATATGTAGAGAACAAGTAGGTTCACTAATAGAAAAGTGGATGGCCATCGTGTCAAGTTTGTTGGCCATCGTGCCTAGTGTTATGCTCTGGGCGTCGTCCCAAGTTTGTGTTCCATGTGGGTTTGAGTCCCACTGGGTGTCATCTCACTTGATTAATTAAGGACCCCAACTAAGAGATGTGTGTATTCGGTTAGAGGTGACTTCGGGGTGCATCTATGTCGACAGCTCTGGGCTCTGAGGGAGTGACGACCTTGTCTTGGGCGACCTTGAGCTAGTAAAGGGGAAGTAGCTAACGATTGTTGGTACCTGATTCGGTGAAGCCACATATTCAGTCGAGTCTAATTAGAGTGAAATAGATCTTGACTCGAGTAAACGCTAGAAGGTCTCTATCTTGTCTTGCTAAGGACTTATCAATATCAACCGAGTACTCTATACTAGATAGTTGGGTAAGAAAGAATATCAGAGGAAAATGATATTCTTAGAAACCTAAAAGAACGAGAGCATAATGAATCTATGTGACTTTACTTATGCACTTTAACATTTTCCATGAATTATATATTTTGCTTTTTATCTGTATCTGTGAGTTGATTTTTTAGTGACTTTTTCCTACTGAGTTTGACAACTCATTCAGTGCAACTTCTTTGCCATTTGTGTTTAATACCAGATGTTGCGTAGCAGTCAAAGTACTCTTCTGAGCATCAAGAGTCAGGACGCGTCGAAGCAGATCACGGTGGCTGATGAGCGCACTATATTGCATAATAACGTGGCTCATTATACTCAATTTGGCAATTATGCGTAGGCAAATCTATTTATCTAGTTAATATTGCACGTGTAGTTGTCTTTGTGCTCTTTGCAGGTTCCCGAGCGCTAAAAGAGTGGTGTAAAGCCCAAGTATGAACCAAAGGCTCGGACCAATCACGGCCTTGTTTGAGAGTCAAGAAAAGGCCTGGGAATGACCGAAGTGAAGTTGGAGTGGAAAGTGAAGAGCCCAAGAAAATTAACCCATAAGGTTTCTCTACCGATAGAGAATCAAGTTCTATCGGTAGAGAAGGAGAAATCAAGGCCACTCAAAGAGGCTCTACCGGTAGAGGATCAGTCTCTATCGGTAGAAGTGGAACCAGAAAAAGTCAGAAGACTTCTCTACCGGTAGAGGGTCAGTCCTATCGGTAGAGAGAAGAACCAGAAAAAGTCAGAAGACTTCTCTACCGGTAGAGGGTCAGTCCTATCGGTAGAGAGAAGAATCCAGAAGAAGTCAGAAGACTTCTCTACCGGTAGAGGGTCAGTCCTATCGGTAGAGAGAAGAATCCAGAAGAAGTCAGAAGACTTCTCTACCGGTAGAGGTTCAGTCCTATCGGTAGAGAGAAGGAATCAGAAAAAGACAGTAGGGTTCTCTACCGGTAGAGATTCACTCCTATCGGTAGAGACCCAAAATCGGCAGATTTTGTGGGGCCGACTTTATCTCGATTTCTGGCCAAATCAGGGAATAAGAAGCTTCTTCAATTGCCATTGTGGAGGGTAGAATGGTACTTTCACCTAGGTTTGTTAGGATATTTTATTTTAGTTTGTATTTTTTGGCCAAAGGGGGGCTCTCAACATACACATTCATAACACACTTAGCCATATATCAGTTTTTCCAGAGTTTTGAGAGCTTCTTCCTTCATTATTGCTTTAGAATACTTGTTCTTCATTGTTCTTCAAGTTTTGAGTAAGTATTTTATCCTTGAGTGTTCTTCCCCTTATGAATCCTTGTATTCTCTTGGAAGCACTCAAGTTTTAGTAAGTTTTACTTTTATTTCCTCCATTAGCATTGTTTCTTCTTACCTTAAAAATCTGATGTTCTTAGAGTTTTCTTGTAATTTTGATTAAATCCTTCTTATTGTCATTAGATAAGTTTGTGTTATCATGTTTTCCTTTACTTATATCATGTTTATGGTTAATATGAGTAGCTAATTTAGTGAGGGTTAAGTCTAAATGTGAGGTTTAGTTCAAAACCATGTTGGTCTATATCTTCTCCATATTTGTTAATGCCATTGATGGATCTTTCTAAGTTTTTCTTATTGAAATAAAAATGAAGTGTTAAGTTCTTGATTAGTTATAGCCATCCTTAGAGTTGGTATATCTAATACTTGAATCGATGTCCATATTTTAATCCTATTTTCTTAAACTTGAAAGATCCGTCAAAACCATTTGAAGAATTAAAATCCTGATTTTCATTGAAGAATTTTCCGATCTAAAACCCGGGACCGGGGGCTAGATTGAGTTATAAAGAGAAGAAATAGACCAACGGAAGATTGGAATGGACCACACTTTAGGACTTAACCCCACTCCTTAATCTAGTTTTAATCCTCCACTTAGTTGATATCTTTGGTAACCACACCAAACAAATTTGAGGTTGACGTCCGAAACGTCGAAAAACATTAATTTGCGAATTCTTTAAATCCAACGGTCTTTTTCCCTGTGGATTGATACTCCGGACTATCCATTATACTCGTTTTTTACATATTTTGAGGAAAGTCCTGTTTTATGAAATTAAACCAATGACCCGAGGCCGGCACCTCAACGACACCCACTTTGCCGGTCCGGTCATGTTTTTGGCGCTGTTGCCGGGGAATCAGTACAGTTGATTTAGAGAATCGTAGATTTTGCAAAGTGCAAGTTTCTTTGGCGGAAACCTTTAACCTACCCATATTGGTAAACCTAAGGTGTAACGCAAGCCAAAGGGACGTGTAATTTGCAGATTTTATTTTATTTTCTTTTTAACTCATACTTGATTGATTCGGAGACTGTCTTTGGTGTATGAGTGTTTACACTCGTGACGCGACACATCGGCTAATTCGCCAAGACAATCTTCCTTTCAATCCAATGGCCGAACACCATGATGAAAATGACGCACCCATGGGTCGCACCATGCGGGATTACTTGCACCCTACTCACACCACCACCACCTCATGCATTCGCTTTCCTACCGATACTCCTGAAGGGCAACAATTCCATGTAAAGCCTAACATGCTTGGCATGTTACCTACCTTCTATGGGATGGAATCGGAGAATTGCTATGTGCACATCAAAGAATTCGAGGAGGTGGTGAACACTTTCACCAACGTGTCCACTCACCTTGAGATGGCGCGTTTGAAACTCTTTCCATTTTCCCTCAAGGAGAAGGCCAAGCGATGGTTACTCTCCTTGAGAGCACATTCGGTGACAAGTTGGGTGGAGATGCAGGTTGAATTCCACAAAAAATGGTTCCCACTTCACCGCACCACCACTTTGAAGAAGAAAATCCAAAATTTTGAGGAAATACCCAACGAGTCCTTCTGTTCATGTTGGGAAAGATATAAGGAGCGTCTCCTCGCTGTCCCTCATCACGGGTATGAGGATTGGCAGATTGTGGCATTTTTCTACGAAGACATATCAGTCCGCAATCGCCAATTCATCAACCTCATGACTAGTGGGGAATTTTTGAACCAAGGGGCCTCCGCAGCTCTAGCTTACCTAGATGAGTTAGCGGAGAACAATCAATCATGGAATTATTCGGATCCCAATGATCGCTCTTACAAGCCCCCCACTAGTCACGGAACCATGGGAAAATACGTGCCTAGGGACGAGGAGGACATCAGTAAATGCCTCGACCACCTCTCTAGGAAACTAGAGAAATTGGAGATAAATAGGGTGAATGAGGTCTCTTCTATTTCAAAGCCCGGGGAGGCTTGTGCCATTTGTGACACCATGGACCACACGACCAATATCTGTCCAACCATACCTGCTTTCAAAGAGGTACTTCATGGTTCGGACCAAGCTGAAGTCCATGCCCTTCACCAAGGGCAAAAGCCTACCAACGTGCCTTTCAACAACACCTACCATCCGGGATTGAGAAATCATCCCAATTTTAGTTGGAGGAACAATGAGGCGGGTGCACAACCCCAAGGACCCCCGGGATTTCAAGGACAATACCCGGCCCATCAAAATGCACAAAGGCTGGCACCACCGCGGTATCCACCAAATGCCTACAATCCTCCGGGTCCCTCCACGGGTCCCAACTCTTACCAACCGCCTAACCGGCGAAGCTTGGAGGATACCTTGCAAATGTTTATGCAAGGGCAAGCTAATGTCAACGAACAGAACACTCAAGCCATTGGGGACATCCGTTCCCAACTCACCAAGTTGACCACCACATTGGGGGCAATGCAACATGAGAAAGGGAAATTTCCAGCCCAACCACAAGCAAATCCCCAAGGTCAACATTTTGTGCAAGGAAATTCTCCGTCTGGGTCAAATGTGGAACAAGCTAAGGCCATGACCACATTGAGGAGTGGGAAAGAGGTCGATAAGACCATTCTCCCAAAAACAATCCCCACTCCTCCTCCGGTGCCTACTCCACAACCCCAAGATGATGACCCGGTGAGTGTTTTGCCTCAATCTCCCCCCATTTCCACATCCACATCTGCTCCTATGGGAGAACCCATGGTCTCAACTTGCCCAATGCCGGCCCCATTCCCACAAAGATTGAGGCCTCTACCCAAGTTGACGAACTCCAACGAGATATTTGAGCTTTTCAAGCAAGTTAAGATCAATATCCCGTTGCTTGATGCAATCAAGAAAATACCTTCTTATGCCAAATTTTTGAAGGACTTGTGCACAATCAAGCGCAAGCACAACGTGCAAAAGAAGGTGTTCTTGACTCAGCAAGTGAGTTCGATTATCCAAAGCCCCATTGCACCCAAGTACAAGGACCCCGGTTGTCCTACAATTTCTGTGAGGGTTGGGGGGGAAGGTGGTGGAGAAAGCCCTACTTGACTTGGGGGCCAGTGTGAATTTGTTGCCATACTCGGTGTATGAGCAACTTGGGTTGGGGGACATGAAGCCAACCTCGGTGACCCTCCAATTAGCCGACCATAGTGTCCGGGTACCGAGGGGATTGGTGGAAGATGTGCTTGTCCAAGTGGACAACTTTGTGTACCCGGTGGACTTCATAGTCCTTGATACTTGTCCCACGTCAAATCTTCAAGCCCAAATGCCCATCATACTTGGAAGGCCTTTCTTGGCCACATCCAACGCAGTGATCCATTGTCGAAATGGGCTGCTTAAAATGACGTTTGGGAACATGACCCTTGAGCTCAACATTTTTAACATTGGGAGCCAAATGGGGGATGATGATGACATCCGTGATGTAAGCGTTATAGACGCACTTGTTCAAGAGCACGTCGATTGTCATCTCTTTTCCGACCCCCTAGAGGCTATGCTTACTGTGGAAGAGACTGAGTTTCTAGATTCTCCCGAGGTTGAGTACATTTACTCCCTCCTGAATGAAGAAGAGGTGTTGGGTACTGAAAAGTGGGTGCCCAACTTTGAAAAACTACCACCACCTACAGCTCGGGCTCTACCATCTTCTGTTAAACCACCCAAGCCCGAGCTCAAAAGTTTACCATCTACCTTGAAGTATGCTTTCTTGGGGAATTCTGAAACTTTCCCGGTTGTCATCTCATCCAGTCTAGACAACCCCGAAGAAGTTGCTTTATTGGAAATTTTGAGGGCCCACAAATCTGTTTTAGGGTGGACCATTGCTGATATTCACGGGATCAGCCCGCTTTTGTGCACTCACCGCATCTATCTCGAGGATGATGTTAAGCCATCTCGCCAACCTCAACGGAGTTTGAACCCAATCATGCGAGATGTGGTGAGAGATGAGGTTCTAAAGTTACTGGATGTGGGTATCATTTACCCGATAGCGATAGCTGACAGTAAATGGGTCAGCCCCATCCAGGTTGTGCCAAAAAAGTCTGGCGTCACTGTTGTGCCCAATGAGAGTGGGGAGTTGATTCCCACTCGAGTGGTTACTGGTTGGCGCGTCTGTATAGACTATAGAAAACTCAACGCCGGTACCCGGAAAGACCACTTCCCTCTTCCCTTCATTGACCAAATGTTAGAGAGGGTGGCTGGCCATGCTTTCTACTATTTCCTAGACGGGTATTCGGGGTATAATCAGATAGAGGTCTCTCTGGAAGACCAAGAAAAGACTACTTTCACATGTCCATTTGGCACCTTTGCATATCGTCGCATGCCCTTCGGGCTTTGCAATGCCCCCGGCACCTTCTCTCGGTGTATGACGGGCATCTTTAGCGACATGATTGAAAAAATTGTAGAGGTGTTCATGGATGATTTTTCTGTGTTCGGGGACTCCTTTGAGTCTTGCTTGGAGAATCTTGAGAGGGTTCTTGTTAGATGTGAGGAGAAAAATCTAGTTTTAAATTGGGAGAAGTGCCATTTCATGGTCACTCACGGTATTGTCCTCGGTCACATCATTTCTTCGATGGGGATTGAGGTAGATCAATCGAAAATAGAGCTCATCTCTAAGTTACCTACCCCTAAGTGTGTCAAGGATATTCGTTCTTTCCTTGGACACGCTGGATTCTATCGGCACTTTATTCAGAACTTTAGCGCCATATCTCGTCCGTTGTGTCGTTTACTTACGAAGGACACACCTTTCGAGTGGACACAAGATTGCGAGGAGGCTTTTTCACAACTAAAAATCAGTCTCACTACTCCTCCAATCGTGCGATCACCCGATTGGAACCTGCCCTTTGAGCTCATGTGCGATGCCAGTGACTATGCTATAGGCGCTGTGCTTGGCCAATGGAGAGACAAAGTTCCTTGTGTAATCTCTTATGCGAGCAAGACCTTAAACGATGCTCAAATGAATTACACGACTACTGAGAAAGAGTTGTTGGCGGTTGTATTTGCTTTAGACAAGTTTCGATCCTATCTCATCGGATCACCTATCATAGTCTACAACGACCATGCAGCTCTTAAATATCTGCTCACTAAGCCCGATGCCAAAGCTCGGCTCATTCGGTGGGTACTTCTGTTGCAAGAGTTTGACTTGACCATCAAAGATAAGAAGGGGGTTGAGAATGTCGTGGCGGACCATTTGTCTCACCTCGAGTTTGAGGATCACACCTCTAACATACCCATTCCTGACTCCTTTCCCGATGAGCAACTCTTGGCCATTTCAAGTTGCCCGTGGTATGCTGATATTGCCAATTACTTGGCCACGGGACAACTTCCATCACATTGGACTCCTCAAGATAGGAGAAAATTTCTGGCTGAGGTGAGGAGATTCGTCTTCGATGATCCCTATCTCGTTAAATTTTGCCCGAACCAGATTGTCCGGCGGTGTGTGCCCGATGATGAACAAAAGTCAATCTTGACCTTCTGCCACACCGAAGCATGTGGCAGGCATTTTTCCTCAAAGAAGACAGCTGCTAAAATTTTGCAGTGCGGCTTCTATTGGCCTCACATCTTCAAGGATGCCTTTGAATTCTGCAAGGCTTGCCCGCGCTGTCAAGAGTTAGGTGCCTTATCACGGCGTAACATGATGCCCCTCCAACCTATCTTAATCATTGAAGTTTTCGATTGTTGGGGCATCGATTTCATGGGTCCTTTTCCCAATTCTTTTGGGAATCTCTACATTCTGTTAGTCGTGGATTACGTGTCCAAGTGGGTGGAAGCCATTCCAACCCGAACCAATGACCACTCTGTTGTGGTCCGATTCCTTAAGGAGAACATCTTCTCCCGGTTTGGGATGCCTAAAGCCCTAATTAGTGATCAGGGCACACACTTCTGCAATCGCCCTATGGAAGCCTTAGTTAAGAAATATGGGGTCAACCACAAAGTGTCCACTGCGTACCACCCACAGACCAATGGCCAAGCTGAATTGGCCAACCGTGAAATCAAGCACATCCTTGAGAAAACGGTGAACCCGAATCGCAAAGATTGGTCTCTTAGACTAATTGATGCTTTGTGGGCGTACCGTACTGCTTACAAAACTGTGTTGGGCATGTCTCCCTACCGCTTGGTATATGGCAAAGCTTGCCACTTACCGGTGGAAATGGAGCACAAGGCTTTTTGGGCTATCAAACAATTGAATTATCGGATGCCCGAAGCCGGTGCCCACCGCAAGCTGTGAGAATTGGAATCGAGGCTCGCTTTGGTCAATAGAGCTTAAACTATAGGCCATGCTCACATGCTCGCTATGGTTCATGGAGTTGCATATGAATGGATGGCAACTCATTGGTTTGAAGTGTATACTTTATCCATGAATGAAATGTTGAATCAAGCATAGGGTGGAATCGAGTTTTTCATGAGAAATCTCTATTTTCTTTTGTTTTTAGTGTGATACGTTGCTAGGGACTAGCAACCTTCAAGTCGGGGGGTCTGATGAGCGCACTATATTGCATAATAACGTGGCTCATTATACTCAATTTGGCAATTATGCGTAGGCAAATCTATTTATCTAGTTAATATTGCACGTGTAGTTGTCTTTGTGCTCTTTGCAGGTTCCCGAGCGCTAAAAGAGTGGTGTAAAGCCCAAGTATGAACCAAAGGCTCGGACCAATCACGGCCTTGTTTGAGAGTCAAGAAAAGGCCTGGGAATGACCGAAGTGAAGTTGGAGTGGAAAGTGAAGAGCCCAAGAAAATTAACCCAGAAGGTTTCTCTACCGATAGAGAATCAAGTTCTATCAGTAGAGAAGGAGAAATCAAGGCCACTCAAAGAGGCTCTACCGGTAGAGGATCAGTCTCTATCGGTAGAAGTGGAACCAGAAAAAGTCAGAAGACTTCTCTACCGGTAGAGGGTCAGTCCTATCGGTAGAGAGAAGAACCAGAAAAAGTCAGAAGACTTCTCTACCAGTAGAGGGTCAGTCCTATCGGTAGAGAGAAGAATCCAGAAGAAGTCAGAAGACTTCTCTACCGGTAGAGGTTCAGTCCTATCGGTAGAGAGAAGGAATCAGAAAAAGACAGTAGGGTTCTCTACCGGTAGAGATTCACTCCTATCAGTAGAGACCCAAAATCGGCAGATTTTGTGGGGCCGACTTTATCTCGATTTCTGGCCAAATCAGGGAATAAGAAGCTTCTTCAATTGCCATTGTGGAGGGTAGAATGGTACTTTCACCTAGGTTTGTTAGGATATTTTATTTTAGGTTGTATTTTTTGGCAAAAGGGGGGCTCTCAACATACATATTCATAACACACTTAGCCATATATCAGTTTTTCCAGAGTTTTGAGAGCTTCTTCCTTCATTATTGCTTTAGAATACTTGTTCTTCATTGTTCTTCAAGTTTTGAGTAAGTATTTTATCCTTGAGTGTTCTTCCCCTTATGAATCCTTGTATTCTCTTGGAAGCACTCAAGTTTTAGTAAGTTTTACTTTTATTTCCTCCATTAGCATTGTTTCTTCTTACCTTAAAAATCTGATGTTCTTAGAGTTTTCTTGTAGTTTTGATTAAATCCTTCTTATTGTCATTAGATAAGTTTGTGTTATCATGTTTTCCTTTACTTATATCATGTTTATGGTTAATATGAGTAGCTAATTTAGTGAAGGTTAAGTCTAAATGTGAGGTTTAGTTCAAAACCATGTTGGTCTATATCTTCTCCATATTTGTTAATGCCATTGATGGATCTTTCTAAATTTTTCTTATTGAAATAAAAATGAAGTGTTAAGTTCTTGATTAGTTATAGCCATCCTTAGAGTTGCTATATCTAATACTTGAATCGATGTCCATATTTTAATCCTATTTTCTTAAACTTGAAAGATCCGTCAAAACCATTTCAAGAATTAAAATCCTGATTTTCATCGAAGAATTTTCCGATATAAAACCCGGGACCGGGGGCTAGATTGAGTTATAAAGAGAAGAAATAGACCAACGGAAGATTGGAATGGACCACACTTTAGGACTTAACCCCACTCCTTAATCTAGTTTTAATCCTCCACTTAGTTGATATCTTTGTTAACCACACCAAACAAATTTGAGGTTGACGTCCGAAACGTCGAAAAACATTAATTTGCGAATTCTTTAAATCCAACGGTCTTTTTCCCTGTGGATCGATACTCCGGACTATCCATTATACTCGTTTTTTACATATTTTGAGGAAAGTCCTGTTTTATGAAATTAAACCAATGACCCGAGGCCGGCACCTCAACGACACCCACTTTGCCGGTCCGGTCAGTGGCATTTGGCTATCCTACCCTTAATTAGTAGTTCTGTTTTATTTTCAGAGTAAAAAAATATAAACCCTGAGGGTATTTATGTCGTTTCTATTTCCGCACTATTAAAACTCTGATTTATCTTTATTTCTGTCATTTTAATAAAAGAAGGCCATTTTTCGTAATTTATAATTCAAATGGTTTAGTAACTGAATAAAATGATTTAAATAATGTTCCAAAAAATCGGAGCGTTATAATTCTTATCTTTTATTAGACTTTATTTGTAGTATTTTTTTATTTCATTCTCTTCTTTATTTTCCTTTCTCAGGCATATTGAGATAAAGGAAAGTGGAAAATAAATAATAGGGTAACTCAATGTTTCCATCGTATCAACTAATTCACTACTATATATTGTCATCCATTTATAATACACAACAAAAAAGTTATTTTGGTAATTAAACAGTGGTAAAAAGGTGAATTATTATGAGAAATAATAAGGGGAAAGTATGGATTTGGGGGTTTATGCACACAACAGGACGTGTTGTGTCGCACAAAAAATTGTCCAGACAGTTCGTATAGTTTTTTGTGCGTCAAAACATCATCGCTTTGATGCGTACACATCTTACTGTACGCATTGTACAACAGAGTCCCCATTCCGAGTAAATATGTTGTATGTGGTAAGAGTGAAAGTTAAGCAGTGGTAGTATAATGTAGGAGCATGAGGTGATGAGTGGTAGATGAGGGTGGAAGCAAAGTGGTGGTGACAAGGTCATCCCTTGAGCTCCATATGTGATCTCTTACGTGCTGCAATGTCAAGAAAGGTAAAAGTGGTTGCCCTTTACACGTTATCTTTATCTGCAATACAAAATTAAAAAGTTAGCATTAATAAATCAATTATCCTGCTATAGCATGCATGTTTATTCAATGCAAAAATAAATAAACACAAAAAAAAAAAAATACAAAATTATATCAATACTTAGAGCCGTAAACTTTCATAAGCTACCTCTTAGGATGAAGATTAGTTAAAACTCACTCCTATTCAAAATCTCCTAATCATTTTATAAGTTTGTTCTCAAATATATTCAAGTTCTTATTTCTAGAAACCAAAAGGTAGAGTTAAACATTTGCTTAGTTATTGCCATATGTTTGGTATATCTAATACTTAAGCCTATGTCCTCCCTATTTTGGGTTACGTTTTCTTGAACTTGAATAGATTTGGAAACATATCTCTTGAGGAAAAAGACTGATTTTCATTGAATATTTTCCGACCTAGAAACCTTAACCGGAATCTAGGTTGAGTTATAAGAGGAGATTTTGTTTAAAGTAAGTTTGACATTAAATGGATTCCGAAGACTAAGCTTATTTCTTTAAAACTCATTTTATTCCCTCACTTAGTTAATATAATTGTTAACCACACCAAACAAACTTTGAGGTTGACGTCCGAAACGTTGAAAAACTAAATTTGCGAAGTCTTTGGATCTAACTACCTTTTCCCCGTGGATCGATACTCCAGACTCTCCACTATAGTTCTTTTAAAGATTTGAGGGAAAGTCCTGTTTTATGAGAATTAAACCTTGATTAGGCCGGTGCCCTAACGACACACAATTGCCAGCCGGTCAATTCTATAGATGGTTCCTTCAAAAAATTTAGCGCCATATCCCGTCTGTTGACCTTGTCGATCTTCGATCTGTCAGATTGAAATTGGGGAGACGAGTTTCTTGGGACCGGAGTTAGTATAGGAAACTACGAAGAAAATCAGGATCATCAAACAGAGGCTATTGACTGCGCAAAGTAGGCAAAGAAGCTATGCTGATAAACAAACAAGGTCTTTGGCGTACAAAGATGGTGACCACATGTTCTTACAAATCAAACCAAGACACGGCGTTACCCGAATTGGTAAGAAGGGGAAGTTAATGCCAAAGTACATTGGGTCATTTAAGATCTTGGAGAGGATAGGAGAAGTGGCTTATCGGTTAGCTTTACCTCCATAGATTGACCGAGTTCACAATGTATTCTATGTGTCAATGCTCAAGAAGTACATTGTGAATTGGGATGATGTAACGTTGCATGAAGATACAACGCACGAGAAAAAGCCCGTTCAGATTCTCGACTACATGGAGAAGAACCTTAGGGGAAAGACCATCAAGTTGGTCAAGGTTCTGTGGCTCACCAAAAGCTTGAAGAGTCAACATGGGAGAGAGAGGATGTTATGCGAGTCAGCCACCCTAAACTGTTTACTTAGACTTATTGTGTAAATTTCAAGAACGAAATTATTTAAGAGAGATAGGTTGTAATAACCCAATATGTTTAATTAATTTTAAATTAATAATAAAAAATTCTATTAATAGTTTAAATTTTAATTACTTTAATTCGGCTTTGTAAATTGGGAGACCGCTCTAGTGAGTTGTATGTCGCTTGAGTGACATTTGCTTTTGTAGACAGCTCGAGCGACCTGTTTGAGTTCTAGATCGCAACAACTGCTGCAATATTGTCATTAAGGGTGAGAAACGTTTTGGAATCCGATTTACTCTGAGTTTTATTTGATTTTATTACTTGTTAATGGGATTATTCTCTACTTAAACCTAGCGAGTCTATTATTTTTTCTACAAGAAATTCAGTATTGAGAGCTATCAGAGAGTTTGAGAGAGAAATAAAAATTGTTCTTGAGTTCTTGGGTGTTCTTGCTCTGGGAGGTTCAATCCGTGCACGAATCATTCTAATCGAGGTCATTCGTCACTTCAATCATCAGGATCAAGGTAGGAGAAACCACTACTAACCCGCAGATTACTAGATTACAACAGGTTTGTTGTCAATTTCTTGATTTAGATATATACTTTGGAAAAGCATGAAACTAGATCTGTTAATTGATCGATTGATGAAATTGGAAGAGGGTAAATGATCTAGACTCTATGAGGCTTCTGTTGATGTGTTCAATTTCTTGTTTTGAAGCCAAAATTACAGATTCACGACTGGACCGTGCTATTTGTAACAAAAATCCTAAAAACCAGAGTCTGTTGAAAAGACAGCTCGCTCGAGTGACCTAGTGAAATACAAAATGTTGATGATTTTTATCTAGATTTTCTGGGCAGCAAATTCGGACCCCAACTTACACTGTTATGTATGTTCACACTGCATAGGCATCCACGAGCATGTTTGTATGATCACGAGTTCCCGTGGAGCTCCGTGTGCGTGCTTGACCATACGTTGACCATGAATTAATTGTTAACGCGTGTTAGTGGTGCTATGATTGTGACTATATTTTTAGCGGTTAAAGTGGATGCGTGAATCAAGTTGCAATAGTGGTAATGGAATTGGGTTGAGCTGTCGTGCTATTTGTGTTGATAAGTGTTAATATGACCGTCATGACAATTGATTAGCGAAGTCGTCGTGCCAACTATTGAACATAGATAAGTCGTCGTGCTTTAAACCAGAAAGGATGAACTATATGTGACTTTGGTGAATGTGTGAAAATCTAGAGTACACACTAGGGACATTGGTTTGAATGCCACCGTAACATGATAGCGGAGAGTGTTAGGTGATCATCATAAGTAAGTGGAACATGTAGCGAACAAGTAGGTTCACTAATAGAAAAGCGGATGGCCATCATGCCAAGTTTGTTGGCCATCGTGCCTAGTGTTATGCTCTGGGCGTCGTCTCAAGTTTGTGTTCTATGTGGGTTTAAGTCCCATTGGGTGTCATCTCACTTGATTAATTAAGGACCCCAACTAAGAGATGGGTGTATTCGGTTGGAGGTGACTTTGGGGTGCGTCTATGTCGAAAGCTCTGGGCTATGAGGAAGTGACGATCTTGTCTTGGGCAACCTTGAGCTAGTAAAGGGAAAGCAGCTAAGGATTGTTGGTACCTGACTCGGTGAAGCCACATATTCGGTCGGGTCAAATTAGAGTGAAATAGGTATTGACTCGAGTAGACGATAGAAGGTCTTTACCTTGTCTTGGTAAGGACTTGTCAATATCAACCGAATACTCTATACTAGATAGTTGGGTAAGAAAGAATATCAGAGGAAAATGATATTCTTAGAAACCTAAAAGAACGAGAGCATAATGAATCTATGTGACTTTACTTATGCACTTTAACATTTTTCATGAATTATATGTTTTGCTTTATATCTGTATCTGTGAGTTGATTTTTTGGTGATTTTTTCCTACTGAGTTTCACAACTCATTCAGTGCAACTTCTTTACAGATTGTGTTTCATACCAGATGTTGCGGAGCAGCCAAAGTACTCTTCTGATCAGCATCAAGAGTCAGGACCCGTCGAAGAAGATCACAGTGGCATTTGGCTATCCTACCCTTAGTAGTTCTGTTTTATTTTCAGAGTAAAAAAATATAAACCCTGAGGGGTATTTATGTCATTTCTATTTCCGCACTATTAAAACTCTGATTTATCTTTATTTTTGTCATTTTAATAAAAGAAGGACATTTTCGTAATTTACAATTCAAATGGTTTAGTAACTGAATAAAATAATTTAAATAATGTTCCAAGAAATCGGAGCATTACAATTCTTATCTTTTATTAGACTTTATTTGTAGTATTTTTTTTATTTCATTCTCTTCTTTATTTTCCTTTCTCAGGCGTATCGATCGAGATGAAGGAAAGTGGAAAAACAAATAATAGGGTAACTCAACGTTTCCATCATATCTACTAATACACTATTATATATTGTCATCCACTTATTACACAACAAAAAGGTTGTTTTGGTAATTAAACAGAGGTAAAAAGGTGGATTATTATGAGAAATAATAAGGGGGAAGTATGGATTTGGGGGTCTGTGCACACAACATGACGTGTTGTGCCGCACAAAAAATTGTTCAGACAGTTCGTATAGTTTTTTGTGCATCAAAACATCGTCGCTTTGATGCGTACACGCTTTACTGTACGCTCTGTACAACAGAGTCCCCATTCCAGGTAAATATGTTGTATGTGGTAAGGGTGAAAGTTAAGCAGTCGTAGTATAGTTTAGGAGCATGAGGTGATGAGTGGTAGATGAGGGTGGAAGCAAAGTGGTGGTGACAAGGTCATCCCTTGAGCTCCATATGTGATCTCTTACGTGCTGCAATGTCAAGAAAGGTAAAAGTGGTTGCCCTTTACACGTTATCTTTATCTGCAATACAAAATTAAAAAGTTAGCATTAATAAATCAATTATCCTGCTATAGCATGCATGTTTATTCAATACAAAAATAAATAAACACAAAAAAAATACAAAATTATATCAATACTTAATCTTTACGAGCGGAGCCATAATTCAATTTGAAGGGCGACGCTGTTTAATGGAATCAAACACTTGTGTGTTTGAGTAAAAGTGGGAAAAAAATTCAACGATAAATTAAGGGGAGTAATGTTTTTTAAGCAACACTACAATTTTTGAAAATTTTTCAGAAAAAATTTGTAAATTGAAAATTAATAGATGAGATTGATCATTTGGATTTAAAAATATTACACTCAAAAGAATTTCATCCATCAAAATGGAATTTTAACCCATGAACCTCATCGTTTTGCAAATCATCCAAAACCGTTGACATTGTGGACCCCTACATGATAGTTTAATTCGATTTCAACTAGGGAAATGATGCCCCCCACCCCCCCAAAAAAAAAAAACTATATATATATATATATATATATATGTATGTGTGTATATATATGTATGTATATGCATGTATGTATGTATCACGGGTAATTTCATCCATTATTCTCTCAAGTAATTAAGAGTGAGTGGAATACTTTTTTTTTTTTTTGAAAAGCGAAATATATTAAACGGGAATGCACATACAAACATACAATCCAAGCCAGTTAGCAAGTAGCCAACTAATGAATGGCAGTACATTTGCCTAAGCAGGCTGATATGCAGAAAACCAGAAACCAAAATTCAGCCTAAGATCCCCCCCACACCTGCTAACCAGGTTAATATGTAGAAACCAAAACCTTCCTTCTGCTGAGATTAACTTCTGAGAGTAGAAAACCAAAGCCCTGCCGTCCTTCTACCCCAACCTAGCTTGTTGTAAGTAACCACTCAGGTTGAATAAGATCCCCCTCATCATGCTGCTTCTTTCCTTCTGATGATCCAGAACCCATCCGATCCACCTCAACTTAAAAACCTCCATCAGCTGCGGCCAAGACTGACTCCCACCATTAAAAATTCTATCATTACGCAACTTCCATATAGACCAGATCAGAGCTGATGGTGTCGCCATCCACAGGTCAGTGAGTACCTTCCCAGTATCCCTTCTAACCTTCCAACTGGACCACCAAGTGAAAAGATCAAGCAGTGATTTTGGTGGAACCCAGGTGACTCCCCACCAGGATAAAACTTCACACCAAGCTTCCCAAACTGGCCTGCAATGGATCAGTAAATGATCCTGTGACTCCATCTCTGTATCACACAGCTTACAAACGGCTTGTGGAGGTTGGACAACTTGTCTGATCAGAAGGAACTGCCCTGTTTTTACCCTTCCCTGCCATCCCAACCAAGCGAAGAATTGCACCTTAGGAGGGCAAAGTGTTTTCCATACACATAATGGTGGCCCACTCCTGTCCTGATCTCTCTGTTTTTGAACATATTCACATAGTGCCTTAACTGAAAACTGAAATTCAGCTCCTGAAATCCATTGAAGCTGGTCCACCCTTCCATTTGCCCGAAGCCCTATCCCCTCCCATGTCCTCAAAAGTAGGTCTAATTCCCTCTCCTCCCAAGAAAAAAGCTGCCTCCTTAGGCCCAAAGTAGCCACCACATTAGAGACTTGGAGGATACTTGCTAAGCTGGCTTGTTTATCCACTACTAACTGTATATGGATGGGAACCTCTCACACCAAGAATACCCTTCATTGTCCCAATGATCATGCCAAAGCTGGATTCTTTCCCCATTTCCCACTGAGAACCTAAGTTTTTGAACAAATATATCATAAATTTCTTGCTCCTTTTGCTTGATGCTCAAAATCCCCCTCCATACCGAAGACCCCCTCCTGTTAGATCGAACATAGGGAAGCCAACACTCTGCATTTATTTTATTCACATCACATATAACATTCCTCCATAGGCTATTTTGCTCCTTTGCAAACCGCCACCACCATTTCAATAATAGGCCGGTATTCATTAGCTTACAATCCCTTATACCCAACCCTCCTTGATCCTTATGCCTTGTAACGTTCCTCCACTTTACTAGGCTTACCTTTTTTTCCTCCTGGGTTCCTCCCCAAAGAAATCTTACTTGAATTTTCTGTATTTCTCTTGCCACCTTAGATGGCAACTTAAACAGTGACATATAGTAAAGAGGCAGATTTATGAGAACAGCCTTTATCAATGTGACTCTACCACCTACCGATAGATACTTCCTCTTCCATGAAGCTAACCTTGATCTTATTTTTTCCAGCACTGGCCTCCACGTACAGAACTTCAAGGGATTAGCTCCCAAAGGTAGTCCCAGGTAGTTAAAAGGCAGGTTGTTTGAGTGCAATTGAGAATCTCAGTACATGCTCCAATGAAACTTTCCTCCCTACCCACTCCACATACTGCCGTTTTCTTGTAATTAATCCTCAATCCAGAGACTATCTCAAAGCCTCGGAGAATCCTTTTAATGTTCCAAACCTCCTCTAACTCTCCTTCACAAAATAGCAAAGTATCATCCGCGAATTGTAAATGCGTAAGGTTACCAGATGTTGGGCCTAGACTTACTCCAGATATTAGTTGCATCTCCCTGGCTCTGGATAGTAATAGACTTAATCCCTCAGCTGCAACAATATAAAGAAAGGGGGATAGTGGATCCCCTTGCCTAATCCCTCTTTCCATTTGAAATTCCTGGGTAGGTGAACCATTAACTAGAACAGATAGATTATTGCCCGTTATACACTCCTTCATCCACCCCACCCATTTGTAAGGGAAACCCATGTCCTCCATCATGGCCAGCACAAAATTCCAGTTCACATGGTCATAAGCTTTTTCAAAATCCAACTTGATTAGCACTCCCTTCTTTCTTTTCTGTTTCCAATAACTAACAACCTCATTGGCCACCAGAATACCGTCTTGAATCCCTCTGCTTCCTACGAATGCTGACTGAGTTGTACCTATCACCTTGGCCATAGCAGGAGCAAATCTCTTCGCAAGAACTTTAGCAAGGATCTTATATGCACTCCCAATAAGGCTTATCGGCCTGTATTCCCCTAGTACAGATGGGTTACTTACCTTTGGGATGAGGGCTATATCGGCTATGAGTGGAATACTTAGCAGTTGGATAATGTTTTTTGCACAAGTGAATAGAGATGATGGGCTAAAAATAAGAAATTGGTTACTAATTTGGCTAGTGTTTTGAAGACAGTCTATAAGTACAAGATGAGACTGTATGGGAAAGAGGTTCAGCATCAACCAACATTACAAACATTAAGGGTTTTCAGGCTATTCAGCTTTCTATCAATTTCTTGCTTTTGATTAGCCAAAGTTAGATTCGTTTTGAGTATCACCCCTACTTATTTAAGTATAAGAAACCATATGCGGTTTGATTTGTTTGTTTTTCCTAGTCATTCAATATTATTTAGCCCGTTCAATTTTATATTTAGTTTAGTTTATTATCGCTTGAAATTAGTCCTCCTAATCGAGGCAAAATCCGAACCAACTAATCCTTAGCTTCCCTTAGATCATGCACAATGCCTGAGGAGGTCAGATTTGTGGCACAATTCATCATTACTTGGAGTGATTTTAGCTCCTGGCACACCCTCACCCTCGTGTCCTTACGCGTGCCAACCATCGCAAGTGTGTTTTTTTGCTCACACGTGTGTGAGTTAAAGGAGCAACATATTTTTGGCATGCACATCTGGTGGGGCCAAGATTTGCTAAGTGAAAATGATGAGAAAACATGGTGGGAAGAATTCAACTACTAGAGGAGATGTATCTCTGAGGGAGCAAGTGTGCAATCTCCACTAATTCCCATAATTCAAGCATCCCAAAGAGATTTACTAGAGGTGCTAGGAGGTATAAGGGAATACATCGCTCATGCAAACTTGGTGATGTTACAGGGCTTGTCTCAGTTCTTGTCACAGTCCCTTTTAGGCTCTCTGCGGGAGATGAAAGATTCATAAGATAATTTGGCAAAGGCTATCAAGGAGATGACTATTGCGCTTGGCAACAAACTGACCCTCCTTGAAACTCTAGGAGGTGTTGGAGCAGTTGAAGTGCGAAAAGCCCCTGCCACTCATGTTCCCTTGGGAAATTTTAAGGGATCTTCCTCTAACTCTCCTATTCAGCTAGGAGGGCAAGGAGGTGAGTAGACAGGAGGTATCCTTGCCAGAGGTAGGCCGGACAAGGGAAGAGAACCTTTTGGCTTAGCCAAAGGGGACCTCCACCTTTTCTTAGCAAACCTCAGAAGATGTGGAAAAAAAATACAATAGAGGAGAACATGGGGGGCAAGGAAGTAATTTTTCGTCTCAAGGTCCCCATGAGCTGCTCAATAGAGATCAAATTATTGATCTAATCCAAGATCAATTCGGACCTGCCCTTAGGTGAGTGGGAAGGCCTGTTTATCGCAAGCCTTATTCGGAGACCATTGACAAAATGTACGAGTTCCCAAGGAGATGTAAAGTCCCTAACTTCATTCTGTTTCTAGGAGAGGCTAATAATTCCTCCAACAAATGAGACTCTCTTGGTCATCATGATTGCCGGTGTTGTACATCTTTTCAAACTCAACTCCTTCTCATTGCTCGAAACTTCTCTTTGAACGTTCTCTAGTCTCAACACACCATTGGATCCATCACTTTGCATCTAGATATCACCTTGGGTCTTGTGACTTCTCATGCGCCTATTTTATGTGCGTCCTTGCAAATTCTTTGCTTCATATTCACCTTGAAAGCTGGACTTGTACTTGACAAGAGCTCACAATCACAACACTCTCATCTAGCCTGTAACATTGTCTAATTTTCTTTCACAGCAACACTTGTCGGTCTCCCTTAAAAACCGAGAATTCATTCACTCACAGTGAAGCAAATACCCTTAGGATCCAACACCTCAGAGAAATCATATTCTTCTTGAATCTTGGCACATGTCGGACTTTTTCTAGCTTCACCCTTCTTCCTTTTGACATAAGAATTCTAAGTGTTCCTTAATCAGGAAAAGGGTACTTATTAAACTGAATTTTGAGAAAAATTATAATTGTATTAATTGGGGTTTTCTGTTGGATTTACTAATAAAATTTGGATGCAAGAAGAAGTGGTGCTCTTGGATTAAAGCCTTCATAACCACAGTTGCGTATCCATCCTCATTAATGAATCTCCTACCTATGACTTTAAAATGACAAGAGGTTTGAGACAAGGTGACCCGTTATTAATCTCCTTTTTAGTTGATTCCTTATCAAGTTCTGGCTTTGTCTAGTTTATCCACTACAACAAAATTAGTCTATAAAAACGAAATAATTTCATCTCAAAAGCTACGTTTTTCGTCGCTAATGCATTCGGCGTTGAAAATTTTCGTCGCCCATGGTTTCACGTGAAAAGTCCAACGACGAAAAATAGAATTCATCGCAAAATATGTTTTATGACGACAAAATAATTTGTCGCTAAATATAGTCATTTAACGAGGAATTTTTTTCGTCGCTAATATCTGTTTTTAACAACAAAATATTTTGTTGCTAACTGCAATCATTTCAAGAGAAAATTATTTTGTCGTTAGCAACTAGATTTGGAGACGATATTTTTTGTCGCCAAATTGAGTTTAAATTCAAAAAAATTGTCATAATCCATTATTCCTTGTCAAGACTTGAACATTAGACCTTGACCCCCACAACCACCTTAGGGACACCCTCTTTGACCACTGAAACACACACAATATTCAGAAATTATCTACAATATCTAATATATAATGTATGTTTAAGATTTTTTTTTATAGATGTTAAACATAATATACTATATATTTTTATCTCTCTCTCTCTCTCTCTCTCTCTCTCTCTTTCTTTCTCCCCTCCCTCTCTCTATCTCCTCCCTTTCTCTCTCTCTTTCTTTCTCTCTCTTTTAGAACATTAAATTAAAATTATTACACTCTCATCTCTCACTCTATCTCTCCCTCTCTCGTAAAATATTCAATTTAAAATTATTACACTATCTCTCATGTCTCTTTCTATACTCTCTTCCTCTCATCTTTCTTTCTATTGATCTCTCTCTCTCTAACTCTCTCTATTCCAAAATTCAGAATCTATCTCTCATCTATTTTTTTCTTCACTCTCTCTCTCTCATCTCTCTCTCTCTCCCTCTCTAAATTCTAAACGAAAAATGTAAAATCTGTCTCTCCACTCTGTCTGTCTCTCTCTCGGATCAGATCACTATTCTAAAATTATTTCTCTCTCTCTCTCTCTCTCTCTCTCTCTCTCCTCTTAGTAGTTGTACCAATTGAATATGCACATATTTACGTATATAAATATATACGTATACGTATATAGGAGATACATATGTCTATAATACATATAATATCCATGTATATACATACATACATACATATACATATGTATCCCTTATACATACATATATATGTATCCCCTATATATATAATACATGTATATATCTTTTCATTAGTGGTGAAATTATATTTTTCGTCTCAAAATATTTCATTCGGGTCCAAATATGTGATTTGGTGACGAAATATTATTTTTTTGCCAAAATTACCTATTTGGAAACGAAAATATATAGTATTTCGTCACCAAATGACATATTTAGAGACGAAAAGTAAAATTTCGTCGCTAACGGAGTACATTTGGCGAGGAAAATAAATTCCTCCCAAATATTTTTAATAAGGCGACAAAATATTTTTTCCGTCACTACATATACACATTTGGTGACGAAATTAAATTTCGTCGATGGTTTTTCTTATAGTGATCGTAAGGGGCATAATGCTATTAGCTTGCTCTCCATCTTCTGTGCAATCAATGATATTATTTACGGATAAAAAAACAAAAATCCTCACTAAATATAACCTGATACCAAAGTTTCATAAGTAAAATATTAGGGGACGGTTGTTCCTTTAATTAACTCTTTCCATGTCCTATCGTGCTTAATTAATAAGTATTTGCTTCTTTTCAACGACTTTGAATTATTCTGTTGTTGATTCATCATTCATCCTCCTCATGCATTGCTTTCCTCCAACCTACTATATAATTAACTTCTTTTGAACACCCAAATACAATATAAGTTTGATCAGTACTTCCAAACTCTAGCTCCTCGTGCTGTTTTTTGGTCGGTTGTGGATGAGATGATAGCTGTCTTTTTAATTCCATCAAAGTGCACCACTTATTAAGGTTTAATTTTGGTGGACCTTTTTAAGCATGATTTCTGGGAAAAGTTTGCACTTGAAGGGCCTACATTTACCTGAGTTGAAACGAACGGAAGCCTGACGAAACAAGAGACGTAATGGGAGAAAAAAAAATGGGGTCGAGAGTCTTTAGACCTTTACAATAAACCACTCGAGAATTAGGAGTGAATTTTGAACAGTTAGAGGGGTTTTCTTTTTTGACACCACAGAAATTAATCAGGACGGCTATGGGTTGAACTTGCAGAACTCGAGAAGGACATGAATAACAGTTAAATTTTTGTATATATATATATCAATCCGTTAAGCTGAATTATATACGATTAACCTATACGTGACACAAATCTAATTTCAACCCTGAAATCAATAAAGATTTATAATCCTTCATTGAATTTTTACTCTTTGGTTATGCTGTACTATAAATTTATAGCTACCCAATGCTTTTTGCAGTTTAATGTTATTCTTTAGGCCACTTTTTTCCTGTTAGTTTTATAATTTATGTGATTATGATTTGATTGAAAATGTGTGCTTTTTTTAAATTGAATTAAACAGGTTTCTGATGTATATAATATTGTGATGTGCATAATTTTTTAAGATTTTTAACTAAAGTTATAAAATGTGTCAATAGGAACACAACAGGGTTTAAGTAAATTGGGTTATTCTCAATTTGTAACACGTTTAAATTAACAAGTGATCATACACAAATTCAGAATGACGCAAATTTCAGAATAACACGACTAGACTACAACTCAATACCTATCCCTATGACGATAATGATATATATGACAGGTGAACGTGTTAACTCATGAAACGAGGATATATGATCTAAAAGTTGAAGTTGTATTACATTATATTAGAAGCCAGTTAATTATTAAACAAAAGGACAAAAGCCTACCTCGACACATTTCCTTTGGATTTCCTAATTATATTAATGCAACTACACAGAAAGATATACAAAAACCAAAACACAACAGCTAGCTAGAGTACTATTATAATCTTGTCCACATATATGCAGATAAAGAACCCCAAATTTACGCTAGAAATACATAAATATTAATTTTCTTCTAATCATTGGGCAATTAAATAGTTGCATGCTAGCCATGTCATGGAATTTTTTTTTACAGTCAATAAGTCCATAATCAAACAAGTAACTCATGTCCCCCGGGCATGGATGGTTGACCTCAATTAACATGTTCTATAAAAATATAATTAACATGACAGCAAATAGAATGTTGAGTGTCATACATCCTAAACAGATACAATATTTGCATATGTGTGTGTGTGTGTGTGTATATATAGAGAGAGAGAGAGAGAGACAAGAGAGAGATTTAAGAAGGGACAGCTTCTTTGTTGTTTGGATTGTTCTTTATGGTTGTTTTATTTGACCGAATGTTGCTCCATTGAAATACCAGATAGCTATATTAATTATGTCATTCCCTTAACAAATACTAATAATTATTAGGTTCAAGTACGAGACACGTCGGTACATCAACAGATCAAAATATCATAAGACATCGATCGGTGTTGAAGGGACTCGACCGAGATAATTCAATGGACATATCGAATTAGTGTACTTGTATTTCCGAGGTAGGAGAATAATTACGAAATTTCTGACTGGGCATTTGAGTGTAGGAAAGTATACCTATCAAGGCAGATTTGCTCAACAACAAAGGGGTAGTGGTCGTTTTCTGATGGGGGCATTGAAATGGACATTTGTGAAAAACCAACCCGAGATGCATGGAGACGATGACAACGGATGTAAGTTTTGCTCAGGGGATTCTCAAACCATTGTCTGACATGGTTGAGTTTATTTGGAGCAATTTGACCCGACCCAACAAACATAAATATTACTAAGATACATATACACATTAAAACAGTAATACATTGAAATGTGCGTGACTTTCTCATCAAGTATATTTGGATAGAAGCAAACAATGAAACCCACATCAACAACAATGAAAGGAAATTACACTTCTCTTTCATTTATATTTTAATTACCTAGAGAAATAAGATGGAAGGTGGTAGGTAGGTTTCTCCCCTCTACATTTCTCGTTTGAGATCAGAACTTTTAATTTCACCATATATGGGCCTGTTCTGAATTCATTTTAATGATTAAAGAAAATAGTACTTTTAATTCACTTGATCACAAGCCTTAATTCCATCACTTATGATAATTAACTAACTAAAGGTCTACGATAATCAAAGAAATTAAGACGAGTTTACCTAGCTAGAAATATACTGCACACCTAATTATCATGATATGATTAATCAGCAAAAAATAAATATTACTAGGAGAATCCTCACATCTAGGTCTGATGTTTCTGTCATATTTCTTTCACCAACCATTTCCATATACATCTACTAATTAGTTTACTTGTACTACAATTTATTTCTATAATTACGTCTGCTTTTTGTTTCAATTTTCGAGCCCTTTTCGTCGAATTTGGTATATGCGCTTACTATCGATCGAAGTAGTAATAAATCATTACTTGGTATATGGTAAGCAATCTAAATCACAAGAAGTTGAACACTTGTACATACCTCTGAATCGGTATCCAATTTCAGTTTGATAGCCAGATACTTCATCAACATTCGAACTGTCATCGTTCCATTCCTGATTTGGATAACAAGGAAAAAAAACAGAAACATCATGCATGACTTAGAGAAAAAATTAAAACAGTGAGGGAAAAATAAAATAAATGGTTAATGCATGAAAAAATAAATAAACAAGAAGCATGAGAAGAATTACTTGATTCTCAGATAGCTCTTGCGTATCTGAGGCAAAATGGGTTTTCTTGCCCTGCATCAATTCAACATGAGATTGGTTTATTTAAGAAGAAAAAAGAGACGAAAAAAAAAAAGAAATATAATAATTGGAGACATTTTTATGTATTTTGCAAGCTATATGAATTAGTTCCCATCATTTTTTGCATGCACTTACTGGTTTTGTGATGCTCGAAGCATGAACCATAAGCCAGAATGGGGTCTCTTGGGAGGATCAATGATTTTGAAATCTAAACTAGGCCCTGCAGCTACATCCAGTATTCCGGCATGGAGTTGATCAAATTGTCGCGTGAAATACGATCCCCGCGGCATTAAAGCTAAAGAAGAAAATGAAGTACTAGAAGCTACTGCCATATCTTCTTGCTGGATTGGCCTAAATTCCCAGTTAGTTTCTCCAGGATAAGGCAACGTCGACACGTACCCGTAACTAGTACTAGAAGGATTTCTAAAATTTGATACCGGCCTTTGGCCAGGCATCAAACTAAGTACAGGTGGTGATGGTGGTGGTGGTGGTTGTAATGACCTAATCACTTGATGCGAACTACCGCCGCCGCCACAACCTGCTAGTAGATCAAGCTCGATTAATTCCGATTTTTGGGTTGTTGGATTGGAGAAGGAGCCACCAACACCCAATTGGAGCCACCCTTTTTCCTCCACGTCCCTCTCATCTTCAACATCATGTTCAATATTCTTAGAGCCCGAACCTTCTGCTTCATTTGTATCTACCATCCGATCTACCATATACCTCATGAACAAGATATATTCGAAATAAACCAAGATTAATTTACTGGAAAAACAATACTCGTGATCATATAATCCAATTATCAGATCAGAAATTGTCAACCTACTACCGTACCACTGCAACTATCACCATATATAACTTCCTTAAGGATGCTGTTTGGACAGGTATTGATCAGTAGTAATAAATCATGATCCTACCAAAAAACCCAGAAGCCAGAACTGCCAACCTGGACGGATATTTGTATGCCTGATCAAATTATTCTTCCTCTCGACCCCAGCCATGGACTCGGGGGTGGGTTGTGATGTTGGTTTAATTCATAAGGAGAGAGATATTACACCATCACCATGTTTTGGAATGAAGGAAGAGAAACCCATTCTTGGGATAATTAGATTGGTTTTGCTCTTCTTAGCAATAAGATCAATATGAGAGGGAAACAAGGGAGAATAAATCTTGCAAATCTCACTTTCCCTTAATTCTCTTTGTTTGGAAGCTTGTGGGAGATGAAATAGTGGGAGCTGAGGAAGAATGATAGATAAATGGATGGTGGGTAATATATATATTAATACAAGGTTTTATTTCTTGTTGTATTGTTGACCTATGAAAATAGATATTCATATATTTCGCAAAAAAAAATAGATATTCATATAGTTTAGGGGATCCATCAGTAATTTACAGCTTTTTGCTTTACTAATAAGAGGAAATTTTATTTTTTGCGCCTGGTTTACAAATTACAATGGAAACTCGAAAAGATTTCGAGTGCTCCAGCTTTCAACTTTACGGCACGTTCGAGATTCCAAATTTCCCTAAAAGGTTCTTGCTTTTTGGAATATCACAGAAAGGTCCACTGTAACCATGCCCCCCATGCTGCTGCACCATCATCAAATTAATGTGATATTTTTTTTTCAGTAAAGTGGATTTTATTAATTTTTAAAAATAAATACAAAGACTAAAGGAACGCCCACCAATAAGGTACCACAGAGATAAAAATGATTTGTCACTGAATACCCAAAAAATAAAAAAGACGAAAATAAACGGGTAAGATACGAACTTAAGTCTGTTTGGATAAATTATAAAGCATATATTGAATGACCAATCATGTGCTTGAAATTTTTTATTACACAAACTTATGTAATCATTACTCACCAATTATTACCACGTATGTATGTCTTCCATTATCTCCACCAGCCCCGCGCCCAATTTTGACAATTAAGTTACAGATAGATAAAGTCATAATTTTTTTTGTAATTGAGTTTGTACTATACTCAGTTTTAATTTGTTGGGAAGTCAAGACTGTTAAGTCCATTCGAACGCAGGTGATGAGCATCTGGATGCTCAAGCACTCGAATTCCTATTTGGAACACGATCGAGTTAAGTCTGTTTGGATAGCGGAAACGTAAAAAAATTAAACCCTTTTAAGCAACACTTTTGCATTTTTAGGATTATGGGATAATTATCAACAGAGGTTGCTATTACTTTTCTAAAGAGAAGATAGTGCAAACTCTTGTACGGTGTGACACATCCGGAGAGTAGGTAAATTATCGGAACTCGTATGTACAATCGTTCTTTTAATTATTTGTTTATTATTTTTGCTTGTGATTGATTTCTGTGATTCATATTTTTTCAAGATCAAAGCAAAGACTTATTTTATTAGGATTAAACTAGTTGTTCAAATCCTAACATAATTATAGTAAGTCCCCATAGGTCATCAGTATATATACAAATTAAAGTAAGGACTATTTTCGGTACCATTGTTTGTTCCCTCCATCATATTTTTGAACCTTTTGGGTCTCTCATATAAGGGGTTTTATCCAATATGACCTATTCTTTAAATTGGTACACTGCATGAAAGTGAATTATGTCATAAAAACCATAATCAACTCAAAGTGTCAATTGCTCCAATTCATTTATTGCAGCATATATATAGATGCAAAAACGTGGAGCAGCTGAAGAGTCTCTCAGAGTCTTGGACTATCTAAGTGCATACGTAATTAAGCCGAGGCCAACCTTACAACCCTAAGCCCAGACAAATCCAAAGTTTTGGGAAGTAAAACTAGTTTACACCACCTCAATATGCAATATGGGATTGAAGCTCAATATATATCTCCACATTTACACCTTTGAATTAACATAGCCCACTTTTAGACATAATTTCTCATTCAATTCTTTAACAATTTTTGGTCATTCTTTCTATGCTTTAAACCACTTACCTAGAAGTATCTAAACTACTTCCACCCCATCATTTGGTGTTTAGTCCTACTTAATTTTTGGCTTAAAGCTGCTAAAAAAATTGGTGAACAAAATCTCATTTTTCAACAATTTTCTTTGCAAGCTAAAATACTAAGTCATGTCAGTTCGGCTAACTAATAAAATATCACATGTCATTTTTGTAATGAATCAAATTTTAATTTTGTTTATTAAATTTTTTTGCCATTGATGTGCATGTATTATGTCATATCCAACGGCTCATGATCATGTGTAATTTGGCATGCGTGTGTGAATTATTCTGATCTTATAGTCGACATTGCGCGTAAGGTATTCTTGTTATGGTTGTAGGATAATTGCGTTAAAAGAGTCCCGCGGAGTCAACATGATACCTGATTGTTCCTATGAAGTCTGTAAGCCCAAAGGCAAACTATCGAGTCATTACGGCTCGGGAACGGTGTCTGGAATGGAATTAATACTGAAAGGCTAAGGGTTGATCAAGTCCAAGGTTGAAATTGCAGAGTTGCAAACCAAAATGATCCGGTTGACTTGTTTCAAGTCATCTGATTGAATGCCTTTGCAACAAAAGGTCAAGAAAAATAGAAGTCTAGAGAATCTGATTGAACCATTGTGAGTCATCCGGTTGGAGGCCTGCTACAGCAAAAAGATCCAAAGTATAGAGCAATAGCTCATCCAATTGATCAACTCCATTTCGTCCGATTGATTCCTACATCAGAAGGGTCAAGCAGATACAGAGAACTAAGTTGAGGATCCAGTTGGTTATTCCATTCCATCCAGGTGACTAGTTGTTTAAGAAGCAAGTTGAGATATTGAGTGTCGTCTCATCCGATTGGCAAAGACCCTTTCATCCGAATGAATGAAGAAGGAATGAAGCCTTTGCAGATACAGAAGCTTAACTCAACTAGTTGAACCACTTCTATCCAACCGGTTGTTCGATGATTGTTGACAGTCCCTTTCTCTGAATTTTAAGGTAGCCTTTTGAGAACTTTTTGAAGATCTTATTGGGCCTTGCCAAGGCCAATAGGGCATGAAATTGCCATCCTTTTAGAAGGCTCTGTGTCACCTCAATGAGACTTTTGAAGGGAAATCTTACAAGGAAAGTCAAAGATTTTTGGAGGGAGCCTTTTAATTACCATAGTTTTTTGTGTGTTGTAAGTGTAGGAGTTCTAAGTAAGAAGTAGAGAGAAAAAGAGATAGAGAAATATTGTATTCCTCAATTTTCTTGCAACTTTTCCACAAAAGTTCTTAAGTGTTTTTACCCATTTTATTCTACTTCATGGGAAGACATTGAAGATTGAAGTTGTACTACTTGTCCCAATTTTCATCAATATCAAGCATAGTCTTATGTTCATGTCTGTTATGCTTTTCATTTCTATTTCAATCATAACTTCCACTATGGTAGGCTAACTTTATAGGTTTGATCATTGGATAATCTTCATCACATGACCTATGTATGTTGATATATCCTATTAGATTTTCAAAACTTTTTAGAAAATGAGCATTGTTCCTCATTTTGAAACTAAAATGAAGTGTTAAGTTCTATATTGGGCATGCACAAAGTGATTTTGGTACATCAAATACTTTGGTCAATTTCTTTCATATTTAGACTACTTGTTCTAGAACAAATTTATTCTATAATACATCCCTTGATTTAAATGGTTTTCATAGACTACTAAAATAAAGCTTAAAAATGATACTATCAAAGTGAATACGATGTCAATTTTTGTAAAACTGTCATTAAAAAATTAAAATAAATATTGATGTCAGTGTACGAAAAAATTGTCATTACTATTACAATAGTGTTTAAATAACATATTAATTTTTACAAACCTGTCATTTAAAAAGTAGAATAAGTATTGATGTGTCAATCTATAAAAAAAAACTATTATCAGTACCACAATAGTGCTTAAATAACATGTTAATTTTTCCAAACCTGTCATTGAAAAACTTAAAATAAGTATTGCTGTTAGTCTACAAAAAAACTGTTATCACTAACACAATAGTACTTCAATAACATGTCATTTTTTACAAACCTGTTATTGAAAAAATTAGAATAAGTATTGATGTCAGTTTACAAAAAAACTGTCATATAATTCTTTGTTTTAATGTCAGTTTTAATCAAACTTAACATTATAAATGCGAATGCGCATAAGGTGTTAAACACATATATTATATATGAGATATTGTAAATATCTCATAAATATTATGTTTGATGTAATGGTCAGAGAGGATGCCCGTAAGGTGTTAATTGGGTGAAAGGTCAAAGATTCGAAACTTGGGAAGGAAACATAATGGTGCTCTGACCATATTGAATAAATAATTGTATTATTTTTAATGACGCTTTATGATTGTTATATTTATAGTTAACGATGACATTTATAATCTATCATCTTATACTTTTTAATGACACTTATAAAGTATCGTCTGTATAGATATTAATCATAGTTGCAAACTATCATAAAAAATTAAAAACTTTTAATGTCTCCTCCATAGATGACAGTTGCAAAACTGTCATATTTCACATTTGATAACAGTTTTTAACTGTTATCTTTGACGATTATTCTAGTAGTGTGTATAAATACATTTTTCGATCAAGAATATTTGACTTTGTTCTTGGTTGAGTGATAAACAAAGATACAATATGCATAGGTTGTGGATGAAGTGATTCATAAAACCATGCCTACCTTTTATTGAACAACTTCTCTTGTTAGTATTTTATTTCTTGGGTCACAATTCTAAAATCTGAACTACAAAAGGATTAGCGTTCTAAATGCCACAATAGTGCAAGATACTTGTTCAATCCAATAGTCATTTTCTTGAGAATCGATACTCGTAACATCTTCGTTGTACAAACTCATTGCAGAAGGGAAGAAGTTCAGAATTAAAATGTGATGGAGCATGGGACCATAATAATACACAAAGCCGAGATGACCATATTTTTTGGCCTATTGCCGAGGAACAACGTTTTTATGATTGCTAACATATTTTGCATTTTTATATAATTATTTTTTTGTATTGTTTTCAGTTTTATCCTATGCTAGATAGTTGGTAGGGAATGCATATAGGTACATGAGTGTTTACACTCGAGATCACACAAATCTCTTAGTGAGAGTTAAAAATCACCCTACCAATACTATGGCTGCAAAAGAGGGAGGAAATAACAAAATCATGAAAGAGTACTTGAATCCTAAGCGCAGTAGTACCATCATGCATAGAACCAACTGAAATGATTCGCCAAGGGGATCAGTTCGTTGTAAAATCTAGCATGCTACATTTGGCCACTATCTTTCATGGGATGGAGTTTGAAAACCCCTACCTCTATTTATGAGATTTTGAAGAAGTCCAGAATACTATGTGTCCTTTCACTCTCACTCATATGTTCTTCCCTGTCTCTCAAACCCCTAATCCAAATCCTTGCACCTATATCAAATTTCTCTTGGATTCTAGAAGAAACCTTCATTCCCATAAGATAGCCCAAGCTTGATCGTGTTTATTCATTTGGAAGAGGAGTATTCAAAGATTTATTGACATTTGGAGCTAGGGTTTCTTGGTGAGAACTCAAACCTTGCACCTAAATCTTGAAATAGGGATTTTTCCTTTTTATTGCGTGTTTCTGACGTGATTTTTGGGCTTCCTTTCATGCCTTGTGTGTGGTTTAGAAATTTGGGAGAAACCATTGAGTTTGTAAAATCGTGTAAGCTGATCATGAAATCCATTCGGCTGACTTTGAAAATCCATTCGAATGACTTAGAAAATCCATCGGGATAAAATTGTAAAGTGTCTTTGCTTTTGAAATCCATCCAAATGACTTTGAAAATCCATCCGGCAGAAATTGTAATTTGTCTCAGATTTTGTTTATCCATCTGGATGATTTTGAAAATCCATCCGGATGAACTTGAGCTCTAATTCTAACTTTGACTTCTCAGCCAGATGACTTGCATCATCTATCCGGATGAGTTTAGAATTTCTATTCTTCATCCGGTTGACCTCATGCTTACTCAATTAACCAACCTCTGAAACTACTCCACTTTAATCTTCGTGTGACCTCTTTTAAAGTCGGGTGTTATTTTACGGTGTACTGTTATTCATGATTAAGGTTTGAGTTGTAAAGTAGAACAATATTTCTTACACTTTCATTACTCGTTCTCTTCTTATTGTTGAAGTTAAATGAAACTTAATGACACATTATGATGGATGGCTAAATTGACACAAATGATATACGTTGACACTTGGTCAATATATCATATTGCTAGCGTCCTTCGGGAGTATGCGAGGGGATGATACTATATTGCTAGTGTCTTTCAAGAGTGTGCTAAGAGATGACACTATATTGCTAGCGTCCTTTGAGAGTATGCTAGGATAAGACGTTGTATTGCTAGCATCCTTGCTATCTTCGATGCTCGTGTAATATACCATGTCACTTTTTGTGCATATTGTGATGTCCTGTCCCACATCGAAAGTCTACATGGGTGATCATGGGTGTATAAGGAACCATGTAAATTACTACTAATAACTTGGGCTTGAGCATTTCGGGCCACGTGGTTGGACTCCAACAAGTTCTTGGATCAATAGTTTACATGGGGCGTTACAAATGGCATCAGAATGACCCGTGCACATGATCGAGTGTGGGGCGGGGACTTTATTTGGTCACTAAGGAACAGACCCGGGCTTAGGCCGTGGTGACACTAATGTGAACCCCTTGTGAGGGCGCAAGGTCATAAAAGTGGGGAGATTATGATGTCATGTCCCACATCGAAAGTCTACATGGGTGATCCTAGGTATATAAGGAACCATGTAAACTACTAATAACAAAATGGACTTAAGTATTTTGGGCCGCATGGTTCGGCTCCAACAAGTTGTTGGGTTAGTGGTTTACATAGGGCGTTACAAATGGTATCAGAGCGACCCGTGTGCATGATCGAGTATGGGGTCGAGACTTTATTTGGTTACTAGAGAACGGACCTGGAGATTAGGCCGTGGTGACTCTAGTGTTTCAACCTTAAAGGTGGGGAGATTGTGATGTCCCGTCCCACATCGAAACTCTACATGGGTGATCTTGGGTATATAAGGAACCATATAAACTATTACTAACAATTTGGGTTTAAGTATTTTGGGCTACGTGGTTGGGCTCCAACAAGTTGTTGGGTCAGTAGTTTACATGGAGCGTTACAAATGGTATCAGAGCGACCCGTGTACACGATCGAGTGTGGAGTCAAGACTTTGTTTGGTCACTAGAGAACAGACCCGGGGTTAGGCCGTTGTGACTCTAGTGTGAACCCCTTGCGAGGGCACAAGCTCTTAAAGGTGGGGAGAATCCTGGGTATATAAGGAACCATGTAAATTACTAATAATAACTTGGGTTTAAGCATTTCAGGCCATGTGGTTGGGCTCCAACAAGTTGTTAGGTCAATAGTTTATATGGGGCATTACAAATGGTATTAGAGCGACCCATGTACACGATCGACTATAGGGCAGGGACTTTGTTTGGTCACTAGGGAACAGACCCAAGGTTAGGTCATGTTGACTCTAGTGTGAACCCCGCAATTTGTTTGGTCACTAGGGAACAGACCCAAGGTTAGGTCATGTTGACTCTAGTGTGAACCCCTTGCGGGGCGCAAGGTCTTAAAGGTGGGGAGATTGTGATGTCCCGTCCCACATCGAAAGTCTATATGAGTGATCCTGGGTATATAAGGAACCATGTAAATTACTACTAACAACTTGGGCTTAAGTATTTTGGGCCGCGTGGTTGGGTTTCAACAAGTTGTTGGGTTAGTGGTTTACATGGGGCGTTACAAAATGGTATCAGAGCAACCCATGTACACGATCGAGTGTAGGGCGGGGACTTTGTTTGGTCGCTAGGGAACTGACCCAGGGTTAGGCTGTGGTGACCCTAGTGTGAACCCCTTGCGAGGGTACATGGTCTTAAAGGTGGGGAGATTGTGAGTTCTTGTCCCACATTGAAAGTCTACATGGGTGATCCTGGGTATATAAAGAACTATGTAAACTACTACTAACAAATTGGGATTAAGTATTTTAGTTTGCGTGGTTGGGCTCCAACAAGTTGTTGGGTTTGTGGTTTACGTGGGGCGTTACACATATAATATTTGGTATAGATTTTTTTACTGAGCTTTGTAGTTTAATCATTCCTTGTTTTTATCCAGGACTTGGGGCATTAACATGGATTGCTTGGTATGCTATGATTGATATTTTTTTTGAAAATCTCATATGACAGAGTTACTGGCATCTCTTATTACTTATTTTTGATAAGATGTATTATAATGCCTATTTCATTCTTTTGACTAGAAATGATATCTTTAAACTCTTGAAAGGTTGTTTTATGATTTCTAGGCTAAAGGGCCTATTTTGGTGTAATTCATTTAGAACTCAAACTTTATTGATACGTTGTGAAATGGTCAATTTAGAGTTTTTGGTGTGTTTGTGACGATTTTACTGGCTAAATGACTTAGTATATTGCATTGAAAATCGAGGGTGTGACACCTCCTTCGGGAGAGTGCTATGAAATGACACGTCGTCATAGCTAGCTCCTCTCCCCCTTCTAGAAATGTACTAGGAGTGATGCTTGACACTTTTTTTTTTGAACGGCAAAGAATAAACTTCATTTATCTTTGAAAGAAGTACAAAGATAAGGGAACAAAGAGCAAAACATCATATCTAAAAGAGAGGCCAAACATGACACTCTCAAGTAGATAATCATATGGAACTCAAAGACCCAAGCAGTTGGCAAGTTACCAACAGACTAAGAGAAACTAAATAGACAGCATCGAAATGAAGGACAGGCCCTTCAGATTGCATAGCATACAACCAGATAGTAAAAAAATTTAAATAGAATTCAGCACACTTTGAAGTCTAAAGATGTAGTCCTCCACCGAGTAATTATCCCTTCTGCCTCCATCCCCCTCATTTGTTTTAACCCAGATGGCAACCCTAGTTTTTATGAGGTCAGTGATATCTTCCCAATCCGGAGTTGTCGCTTCAAAAATGAGAGCACTCCTCTTATTCCATATGGTCCACATGACTGCCAAAGGGATGCAGTCCCAAATAATCTTCTTTGCCGATTTCATGCTCCAGCTGTTCCACCAAAGAAGTAATTCCACCACAGATTTTGGTGTCACCCATTTAACTCCCCACCAAAGCAATAATTTTGTCCATATAGTCCAAACAAAATCACAATGTAGCAGTAGGTGATCTAGAGTTTTCAAACCCAAGTTACAGAATTTGCAATTAGTTCCTCCGACGTTCTGAATCATACCAATCCTAAATAAGAATTCTGATGTTTGACACTTGCGGAGACACGTGGGTTATGAAAGAGTAAAATGATTAAATTCTTTGTTGAGCAAACGAAATAACGTTGTGAATTGTTAAGTACACTTTCGTGTTTATCATTGTAACTTGTTGATGTTATCACCTATGTCATCGTATGATGTTTATGTTGCATAACGTCTCACCTTGTATGCATGGAATACGAGTGTAGATGTTCCTACTGGGCTGCATAGCTCAATTCTTTTTTCTTTTTAGGTACCGCTTCGGATCATTAGCATATAGTGCATGACATGCTTGGATTGATGCATTTTTTAAAAGGTAACATGACGGAGTTATTTAGCATCTTTATAAATTTTATTTTTGAAAAATGTATTGTAACTCTTATTCTTATTCTTTCGACGCAAAAGGGTGTAACACTTAATTAACTCTTGTGATTTGGTATTTGATGTATATTGGCCGGGATTACCCTTTCATTTTGTAATTCTTTTGAACTCAAAACTCATTTGTATATCATGAATGAATATTTTGTGTTTATTATTAAGGCTCGTAAGGATTTTGTGAATGATATGTAATGGTTTATTGTGTTGAAATTCGAGAGTGTTGCATTTTATTTGTTTATTAATGTTCTCAAAATTCGGGGCATTATAGTCACTATCTTTTTGGTAATTTTAACGATATTTGATCAAATTTTTGTGTTAATTTTGAAAATGATAATTTGTCTTGACGAAAAACATTAGAAAGTAAAAAATAATATGAGCAAAAGCCCTAAAAAAATTATTAAAGACAAAAAAAAGTTTTAAAAACTTATTTTCCATATTTTTAATGTCCTTAGTAACACTAGATTTGGGTTTTTTAAAGTTCGGTCCATATTTATATACTTAATGAAGAAACGCCAAAAAAAATTAATAACAAAAAACTATACAAAAAATAAGAAAGACAATTATACTTATTGTTCTGAATAAAAAATAATCTATCCCAAACGAAACCACTACGTACAACCTCAAAATATATGTATGTATATGTGTGTGCGCGGACGTGTGTGTGCGTGTATATGGTGATGAAGGGACTTGGGACACCATGTGGCCATACTCCAAGAGCATTAATAACTACAAATATGCTCTTAAAATTGAACAAATAGATTGTGGCATCATCATTTAATTGAATGATAAATCTGTAAAGCACCATTATCCGTTAACGGTGTTATGAGACAAATCTAAAAAGGAAGGTTAGTGCAATTTCAAAAAAAAAATAGAAGAGAGAACAGGTATGAAATTGTTAGAAACCTCGAGGGAGTTAAGTGTAGTTTATCCATGATATATTTAACTTGTATCCAAAGTCATCAATTTTGCACCAGTACAAGCATACCATTTTTATTACTGATATGTTATGTATCGATATCTGTATGTTATGGTGTATCGTTTTGAATTTATTGCTACAATATAATGTATATTTTTTAAACAGTGTCATTCACCACGAATTATATTACACATAAAAAATAGCGCATTAGAATTTTTAAATTAATTAAATATGACAAATGACAAGATTTAATTATTCTCAAAGGACAAAAACACATATTAGGACATAGATAAAATGAGCAATCATAAATGTTATTACCTTTAAATGCTTGAAACATAATCATTGGCATTAAAAGTAAATTTCTAATTAAAATAGTATTATATTACCTCATTTGAGAGTAATTATATCAAAATCAATTTAAAGTTAATAAAAAAATTATATGCCGATCGGGATCCAAGAACTGCTCAATACAATCCGAAATGTTTGATACAAACCGATATGTCTTTTTTATCCGATACGATAAAATTTTCATAACTTAATATATACTAAATGTCACGACCCATCCCGATATAGAGATGATCAATGACCGGCCAATGAGTCCAACTCACGAAGGCCTCTCACTAATCGAGTTTTGGGATTTTTACCTGTCATTCATCCATAATCTTGAAAGATTCTCAGAGTGCGCGGAAACATGTAAAATAATCCAACTAAGAAACCCAAGGACATGCAAAGTGCCAATATAACTAAAACCCACAAAGTTACAATATACAATACGTTATCGGCCCCAACATAGCCTATCTTACATACAACAAGATAGTTACCAACTTATCCGGTACATCTCAGCTTCTTAGCACAAGAGGCCAAACGATCATTCTTGAGCTTCCATAGGCCCTAACGCCTCATGTCTCATTACCTGGTATGTTGTTTAACAACATCATTAGCATATCGCTAGTATGAATCAAGATATACAAGTCTTACAGGTTTGCCATGACATGATCTCATTATAAACACTTCATTAGCATGTCAAGAACGTTCGTAAATTGATCCATGGGCCGTAGCCGAGGACATGATCAATAGTTCGTAGTTTTCATAACCCGTGGGTTATCAGCATCTGATTCAACAAACCAATATGCTTTGCAACAGAATCAACAAATCAACCAACCAATCAACCAACGGTGTATGCCAGAACTGATAAAGGGAGCGACCCTTGAATAATAATTCAGAATTTGGCATGACGTCATCCGATGCCACCTGGCCGTGGGACCCAGCCTTATCTCAAACCACCGCTTGTCACACCCCCAGCGGTCAGGGAGTCACCGTGTTTCACATGATGTCATGCCAATGCATGATCATCTTTAATGAGGTCATCAATTTATAACATAGCATCACATGCTAATCAGTCATGTGTCGTGCATAAGCATGGTTTCAATATAAACAACCATTAACAGGATTTAGTAAATTCACATGCTCGGTCACGTTTTTAAACATACAAGTAGGACAAGCATATCAAGACTCACCTCACGTTGCTTTACGTAGTCCAACGATTTGCACCGACTCCGATGTCAGGATTGATTCCTATAACAAGGAATATAAGTATTTATCAACTTATTCCTAGTTTACAATACTTCGGCGTTGATGTTTATGCCCAAACCACCCCAAGATAGGGAATTCACAAATCACACTAGGTCTACCAATGTCCTCAAGTGAATGTACATAAGTTCGGATGGTTAAGGAGTCAAAATAGAGGTTCCCAAGTCTCAAATTATTGAAGTACTAAACTAGACAGCTTTTCTGAAATTTACCTCAATAGAATTTAGTATGAAACTCCAATCATCTCATGTCCAAAGTTCACCAAATTTAACATAACACTAGCTTAGGATGTTAGGAACATTTTCTATGAAGACCACAAAGCTTTAATATGCCTTTAAACGAGTGAAAACTCCATTGGCGCAAAACTGGTCCAAAACGGACAGCTTCTACGGAAATCTTAATTTAAGGAGTTCTAGAAGTCCAAATGATTTGGTTCCAATTGGGAATGAAAGCTAACATATCAAGGTACATTCATACCAAATTTGAGGTCAATCCGAGGTCCGTAGCGTTCTGGAGCTTAACTCAAAGTTCGGGGTCAAAACTGTCTAATTCGGCAGTCCGGAAATCCGGATGGGTGGCCGGATAGGTGGCCGGATGGGCGGCCGGATGGGAGGCCGGATGGGCAGCCGGATGAGTTTCAGGACATGGTTTCTTATGGTTTCTTGCTCTAACCTCAAATACCTTCTGATACATAACAAATAGGATCAAACTAAGTCTATCTTAGTCCTAAAATCGAAGAATTAGCAAGAAATTGGCTTACCTATGTGACTTAGAAGGTCACTGTGAAGAAAACCAGTCGATGAATGAAGAACAGGTTGAAGAAGCAGCTGGAGGTTGAAGAACAGATGATGAAGCTCCTCCCTCTCTCTCTCTCTAGCTCTCTGGTTTCTAACGTACTAATGAAATTGAGGAGGTTATGGATGAGATAGACGCAAAGATGGAAGCAGGAGGTGTCAAGAGACACCTCTGTGTCCGATACGAACCATGCAAATATCTAACGTATCTACTGGATTTGGTTTACATGGAAAAATCTTTGGGTGCTTCTCGGTCCACTCCCGATCGTTACAACACTCCCCTTAAATAACACCTCAAGCAAAAAAAATCGTCCGATCCAACTCTGGAGTTCCGAACACAAATTAAAATAAAAGTTGAGACCACTTCCCAATCCCAATTAAAAATCAAATTCGTGTCGAATTAACCAAATTACTCTTGATTTAACTATTCAACTTATAATTTAGTCCTTAAATGCCCAAATTCCGGGTCGGGGTCTCACATCCTCCCCACCTTATGAAGTTTGGTCCTCCAAACTTGCTCACAGTTGTATAGAGTCAATTAACATATTGCAATTTCACTTGAATGAACAATGTAGGAGGTGACCAAGGAAAAGTGAATTCATATTGTTCACATCGATGGAGTTCAATTTACAAGATGAGAACAATCTTGCTCAAAAGTATTATCGAGGCATATCCGTCCAAAAAATTTCGGATAGCAAAAGAAAGTAGCGATAGAGGATATCAAGCAACTTATTCATGTATTAATCACAAAATAGCTGGTAGAAAGAATACGCCCAACTTAAAGTGCAAAATGAATATCAACAAAGATTAGCAAACGTATCTGATGAACAAATATTTCCCAAGTGGAGGAATACAATATGAAATTTCCTTTGGACCATTCAAATTACCAACTAGGATCATTGATCAGAGATCAAAGAAATGGCAACAAAAAGTTTCAAAACAAGCTCAGATATTCAAGGAGCTAGCACAATGTCAATGACTTGTAGCATAAGAAGTGTTCAATGATATAAGTGATTAACAACATAAACATTTGCAATGATTGAGAGAAACCGATGTCAAAAAGGGAATTACAAAATAAGAGTACAAAAGATATCAATACATATGGCCGCAAGGTCATACATTCAGCTCAATAGCAATTTCTCAAGATTAGGATCAAAAGCTGCAAAAGAGTTCAAGAGAACCATTCGAATCAATTGCCCAAAACTGATAAAGGTGGTTGACCCAAGAGCAATGGTCATAAGAATGCCACCTAGAGTTGAATGGAAAGTATAGTCTATGAGCAATGCATATAGAATCTATTGAAGAAGTTCAAACTCAAGTTCAAGATGACGAATTCTGTAAACCCCACAATGAGACTTACATCATAAGAAATAAAGAACTCAAAACAAGGAGTCATAACATCTTGAAACAAAGACTTAGCAATAGCTGAATGACTGAGTACAATAGCCAACAAAATATGCCCCATACAAAAGAGCTGATGAAGGAATTTGATAGAATAATATCAATCAACTGCAAAACAGGTAATGGCTAACCTAATTCTGGCTAACTCAAAAGACAAGTATCAATCCACCCAACATTTCACCCATACTTTAGAAACTATAACTGAGATTAGAAGAAACTCATTTCCATTATCATCTACATCTATTTTTCCATACGTCATCGTATTATCTCAGTCTTTGCTGGTTCATAGTGGCTTCCCAATTCTTGAGCTATCCATTTGAAATTCTACTGTCATATCTGACTTATCTTCTGAGTAAAATATTATGCTACCAGCTCCATCTTTACACTTTTTGATTCAGCATCTCGTTCTCTCTGTCTTGACGTCCACAACACGATCTTTAACATTTCGCACATATATCGCATCATTCTTCGAGCAATGGCATCGTTATCGATAAATGTCTGTAGACTTTCCCGAATAGCTTCGTCTAGCATCCCGTATGCACCTCGAGCTTCAAATGCTTTCACATTCGTTTAAGTGAGTAGACAATTCATTAACTTGAAGTACATATTATTTATCCCATCTCGTCTGACAATTCTTGTACCGCAACTTTGACTTTTGTTATTCCGCTACAGTCGCACAACTCAACGCTCCAGCACTTTTTCGTCATGTATAGTCTTCCGAAATTATAAGTAATCGAAACATTAATCGTAATTAACACTTTATAGGAGTAACATTACATCTCTTAACCATTCTTAATAACCCTCCTGTAAGTGTCACCGGCCTAAGCCACATATCCATAATTTAAGGATGTATCTATATCCGCCCTTTAGTATACTTCTTCCGTATCTCAATCTTATGATCAATCAGTTCCTTGTCATAAGCAATCCTTACTTCGATGTTGGATAACAATCCAATTTAAAACCACAATTCAACTCACCTCAATAATTTCGTGCATTAAGTCCACAAGCTTGATTACGCCAAATCAAATCACAAGTCCAATACTGTTTCTTAATCATGATCAACATTTCATTATTCTCATTCATAGGTTACAAACCAGCAATTCATATTCCATTGTCATCGTATCACAATCTCACTTGTGACCATATTATCTTACCTCATCTCAATTTGGCCCATTGGTTTACTAGGGACACAACCCTATCATTCAACATCTTCAACCGTTATCCATTTAACAAAATCATACCCAAATGGTTATTCAGTTCTATCACAATCCACCGCAACAAGTGTAGGCCTAATACTTCTCACCTCAAAGTAATATTATATACTTTAAGCTCCAAGAATTCCTCTATCGATCTATATTTCCAATTGATCAGGTGGTACCATTCACAATTCTATGACTTCAAATGATTAAATCCTATACATAAGTCTCAAATCACAAATATCATCAATGATCCTACCTCATCAAACCATTTCCCAAGTTAACAATCTCATTACGAATATAGACTTCCTAACATTCCTCAACAATTATTGACTCTCCCCAAATCTTTCAACATAACCTCCAAATTCATGTATCTCGTACTCATCCATTCTTTGTAAAAGTGTTTTCCTTCAAAACCTCAAGTATATCGAATTCCATCAATCCAAGTTCTAAACCCAAGTACAACCTTATCCACAAAATCCAATGGTTATCTACGCCCATACCATTCTAATCACAACGTATATTGTGCAACTACGTGCCTTAACGTTTAAATCCTTGGGTCTCGCTTCCAAAAATCCTCAAAACTCTGCTCTGATACCACTTCTTGTCACGACCCATCCCGATATAGAGATGATCAATGACCGGCCAATGAGTCCAACTCACGAAGGCCTCTCACTAATCGAGTTTTGGGATTTTTACCTGTCATTCATCCATAATCTTGAAAGATTCTCAGAGTGCGCGGAAACATGTAAAATAATCCAACTAAGAAACCCAAGGACATGCAAAGTGCCAATATAACTAAAACCCACTAAGTTACAATATACAATACGTTATCGGCCCCAACATAGCCTATCTTACATACAACAAGATAGTTACCAACTTATCCGGTACATCTCAGCTTCTTAGCACAAGAGGCCAAACGATCATTCTTGAGCTTCCATAGGCCTTAACGCCTCATGTCTCATTACCTGGTATGTTGTTTAACAACATCATTAGCATATCGCTAGTATGAATCAAGATATACAAGTCTTACAGGTTTGCCATGACATGATCTCATTATAAACACTTCATTAGCATGTCAAGAACGTTCGTAAATTGATCCATGGGCCGTAGCCGAGGACATGATCAATAGTTCGTAGTTTTCATAACCCGTGGGTTATCAGCATCTGATTCAACAAACCAATATGCTTTGCAACAGAATCAACAAATCAACCAACCAATCAACCAACGGTGTATGCCAGAACTGATAAAGGGAGCGACCCTTGAATAATAATTCAGAATTTGGCATGACGTCATCCGATGCCACCTGGCCGTGGGACCCAGCCTTATCTCAAACCACCGCTTGTCACACCCCCAGCGGTCAGGGAGTCACCGTGTTTCACATGATGTCATGCTAATGCATGATCATCTTTAATGAGGTCATCAATTTATAACATAGCATCACATGCTAATAAGTCATGTGTCGTGCATAAGCATGGTTTCAATATAAACAACCATTAACAGGATTTAGTAAATTCACATGCTCGGTCACGTTTTTAAACATACAAGTAAGACAAGCATATCAAGACTCACCTCACGTTGCTTTACGTAGTCCAACGATTTGCACCGACTCCGATGTCAGGATTGATTCCTATAACAAGGAATATAAGTATTTATCAACTTATTCCTAGTTTCCAATACTTCGGCGTTGATGTTTATGCCCAAACCACCCCAAGATAGGGAATTCACAAATCACACTAGGTCTACCAATGTCCTCAAGTGAATGTACATAAGTTCGGATGGTTAAGGAGTCAAAATAGAGGTTCCCAAGTCTCAAATTATTGAAGTACTAAACTAGACAGCTTTTCTGAAATTTACCTCAATAGAATTTAGTATGAAACTCCAATCATCTCATGTCCAAAGTTCACCAAATTTAACATAACACTAGCTTAGGATGTTAGGAACATTTTCTATGAAGACCACAAAGCTTTAATATGCCTTTAAACGAGTGAAAACTCCATTGGCGCAAAACTGGTCCAAAACGGACAGCTTCTACGGAAATCTTAATTTAAGAAGTTCTAGAAGTCCAAATGATTTGGTTCCAATTGGGAATGAAAGCTAACATATCAAGGTACATTCATACCAAATTTGAGGTCAATCCGAGGTCCGTAGCGTTCTGGAGCTTAACTCAAAATTCGGGGTCAAAACTGTCTAATCCGGCAGTCCGGAAATCCGGATGGGTGGCCGGATAGGTGGCCGGATGGGTGATAAGTGCATAATTATGTACTATCACCATCGCCTAATGTACCTTTGCTATCGTATTACGAGCCTTGTTATTACTAATTTGGTTGTTTTCCATGATTTCAGGAGCCCGAGCTAATAACCAAAGAATGAGGAGAAAAAGTGGCAAAAACATGGACAGGCGTCCGGACGGCACTGATCCCCGTCCGGACATGGCTTCTCACACCTTTCTGCCGAAAAATTCCATTCAGGCGTCCGGACGGACCTGACCCGCGTCCGGACGGATGTTCCCTCCAACCACCGGGCGCCACCTCGCGCCACCTCACGCATCTCTGGACCCAGCTGTCACGCAGGCGTCCGGACGGGACCACTTCGGCGTCCGGACGGGCCGACTTTTGCACATCTGGACACAGCTGTCACACGGCTGTCACATGGCTGTCACATGGCTGTCACACAGGCGTCCGGACGGACCGCTTCAGCGTCCGGACGGCTTATGGCGGTGGAAACGTCTATAAATAGCAAAGTCCGGATTTTCAAAATATATCTCATATTTTATCTCAGATTTTCTTTAGTTTTCTCTCTGGGAGACCACTTGTAATAGAATATCCTTCGCCTAGGGAAGGAATTCAGGGTTAGATAGGAGAGAAAGAGGGAAGGATAGGAGGTGAGCGCTATATTCAGGACGTTGTAATGACGGTTTTCATTTCTAAATCAATGGAATCTGCTTCTATGGCCGGCTAATCTTCTGTCTAAGGTGATGATGAAACTCTAACCTATTGTAATGAATATGTTTCATTAGAACTTCCTGCTTTCATTATTCGAATCCATGTTGTATGATATAGAACCAAAAGATCTTCTCTTTCATTATATGTTAGCATATTTTTACGACATACAACCAAGGGCTCGTTGATTCATGCAACTCAACTAAGATAGGTTATGCCTTGTAAGACGCGTTGTGCTATCAGATAATCCGTGCCTTAGAGACGGGTTATACTGATAAGACAATTCGTGCTAAGCAAAGATAATCTATGCTAGTTGGTATACATGAATAACTTAAACAAGTTCAGTGCAGATTAATTATCTTCACAGTGCTCAACGGATTCGAATAATGAACATTCATAAAATGGAACATTCATGTCATTACAAAAAGATTAGAGTGGATTCAAGCCTTAGATATTTCTTCCCGAAACTTTTTTTTAAATCAATTTATTACTCGTGTTTCCATTTCTAGTCTTAAATCACACAACAAACCAAACAACGTTTCGGGACAAATTAAGAGTAGGATTCAATTAAAAAGTAATAACCAATTCACCCTGTCTCTGTGGATCGATACTCAACTTTCTGCTATACACTTTTTGCTCAAAACAAATCATAGCACAAGTAGTTTAAAATACTCTGATACGGTCTAACAACGACATATTTCGAGGCCGATCAATTTTTGGCGCCGTTGCCGGGGACAAGGTTTAATTAGTTGTTACTCTTTTAATTGATTTTTTTTTCTTAGTTTAACCTCTTCTTGTCTCTTAAAGCTCTATAAGTGTATTTGCCAAAAAAGAAGTACTCAATTCAGAACACAACCAGGTGCAAGTCAGTGTTGAAGAACTAAAGCGATATCATTACATCACTGTAAGTTGTGTTATTTCGGCAAATCATTGATAGGCTTTTTCTTAGTATTAATATTCAGTACTTTGCATGCGTGGACGCCGGTCATTGACTCCTGATATTCAACCGGCTGATCCCGAAATAGAACGCACACTCGGCGCCATTCGGGCTTCAATTAGAACAGACCCCACTCGTGTGTCTGACATATCCATGGCTAACATGGCTGCCAACCAGGCTTTGCCCGAAAATCTATTTCCTGAAGCTGCCTTAGCTCCTCAGGTACCACAGCAACCAGCACCCCCATTGCAACAATATTTTGCCCCTGCTGATTATGAATCCCCTTCTTGTATTGTTCTGCCAAATGTCACAGCCCGGAATTATGAAATCAAACCAAGTACAATTGGCATGTTACCTTCATATTATGGATTAGATGATGAAGATCCTTTTAAGCATATAGATGAATTTCTCAAAATCTGTTCTACGGTACGGATTAATGATTTCAGTAGTGATGCCCTTAAACTCATCTTATTTCCATTCTCTCTTAAAGATAAGGCATCCCATTGGCTCACCACGCAACCTCCTCGTACTATCTTTACCTGGGAACAATTGAGAGGCGAATTCCTCAAGAAATACTTTTCCATGGGTAAAACTCAACAGTATAGGCGAGCGATTAATCAATTTACTCAATTTGAGGGTGAACAATTTCATGAAACATGGGAAAGACTTAAAGACCTGCTTAGAAGATGTCCTCACCACCAAATCCCTAAATGGCAACTAGTCCATACTTTCTATGATGGACTGTCAATTCCTAACAGACAAATGGTAGACGCCTCAAGTGGAGGTACATTCATGTTAAAAGGTGCTGATGAGGCATGGCAACTTTTTGAGAATATGGCTGAAACCTCTCAGCATCATGCCTCAGGTCTTCGTAATAGTAAGGGAAGCACCACCTCTACCAGCAAACGAGGGGTATATGAAATTCAACCGTCAGATAACACTCACCACCTCACTTCCCAAGTAGCCACTCTCACTCAAAAACTTGACCAACTACTTTCTAGTGGACTACAGCCTCAGCAACCGATAAATTCTGTTGACACATGTGCCTTATGCTCTAGTACGACTCACTTTATAGGCGACTGTCATCTTGCACCCCATTACCCTGATTTTGTGCAAGAACAAGTAAATGCTGCCCAAGAATACACCAAACCCGGCAATAACCCATACTCTAATACTTATAACCCGGGATGGCGTAATCACCCAAACTTCTCATGGAAACCCCAGCCCCAAGGCAATTCTTTACCTGGACCATCTAGGCCTAGTTATCCTAATACTTTCAATCCACCAGCTTATCGTCCTTACCAAAATTACCCGAACCAAAACACTGCCCCACCTCCAAGAAATCGTAATTTCGAAGAAGAAGTCTTAAAAGCCCTCCAAGAGTTACATACCAAGACTTCTTCTATTGAAGCCACAACCCAACTAGTCCATTCTCATTCTCAATCTATATCACGACTAGAAACTCAAATGGGTCAATTGGCTAATACACTTAATCGAAGAGAGGAGGGTAGACTACCCAATCAAGTAATCAACAATCCTAAAGGACAATATGTGGTAGACCAATCATCTAGCTTAGATCCACACCATGAGCAAGCAAAGGCTGTGATAACCTTACGCAGCGGGCGAGAGATTGACTCACAACCTCTCCCAAATAATGCTAGAACCAAAGCATATGTGGCTCCTGCACCTCACCCACAACTGGCAGACGACCCTCCACAGTCGTCAACACCACCACAGAAATCTCTACCAAGACCCGTACCATTTCCGAGTGCCCTCCGCTCTCCACTACCATTTTCAAAAAAAGGGGCCTCCATGGAAGAGATGATGGAGGTATTCAAACAAGTTAAAATCAACCTCCCACTCTTAGATGCTATCAAACAAGTTCCGGCATATGCCAAATTTCTGAAAGATCTTTGTACTCAAAAACGGAAGCGCCAGACCCATGTATCAAAAAAAATTTTGCTCACCGAACAGGTGAGTTCTGTTTTACAAATGGCCACTCCGCAAAAAGTACAAGATCCTGGCCAACCCACCATTTCCTGTGTCATTGGACAACATCATATTGACCGGGCATTGTTAGATCTTGGCGCAAGCGTCAACTTAATGCCCTACTCAATTTATGAACAATTTGGGTTGGGTGAATTGCAACCTACGCCAGTGACCCTCCAGTTGGCAGACCGATCTATCTGAGTGCCCCGTGGTGAGATTAAAGATATACTGGTCAAGGTAGATAAATTTATTTACCCAGTTGACTTTATCATTCTTGATACCGAGCCTGTAAACAACCATAAGCGACAAACTCCAATCATCCTAGGCCGGCCATTCTTGGCTACAGCCACGGCTTGTATTAACTGTCGGACTGGGGTGATGGAACTATCCTTTGGTAACATGAATGTCAAGTTAAATGTCTTCAGTGCATCTCAACGCCCTACCTTACCCAATGAGGACTGTTTTGCAATCGACCTTGTAGAAGACCTCGTTGAGGAAGCTGGCCCCTATATTCTTACTCCCGACCCTTTGGCTTCATGCCTAGCTCATTTTGGGTATGATGACTACAACATTGACAGAGCAGTCGATGAAGTCAGCTGCCTACTTGAAAAATCACCTCCGATATAATGTGTCTGGCTGAAGACAATAAACTTAGCGCTAATTGGGAGGCAACCCAATCTTTTTTCCGTTTTGGTTTTTCTTTGCTTTGTGTTTTCTTTTTGTTGTTTTCGACTAACCCGCAGGTACTTCATCTTTCATTGTGAACGGAGTTTACACTCCTCCCATTTCTGTCTGCGGTATTTCTCCCATCAGGTAACACTGTATCCTCCCTTCTTTACTTTGCTGCTTCATGTCTTAATGTGCCAATGAGGACATTGTCTGATTTAAGTTGGGGGGTGTAGATATGCATATCTTGGGGGATAGGTCGGTTTTAAAAAAAAAAAAAAAAAAAAAAATGCATCCATCTGTCTGAGCTTTCTGCATAATAAGTCATGGTTTCTTTAAATTCTTGTTGAGCATGTTTGAGATACTTGAAGAATTCTGCAAATTATTTCTGCTTTAGGTTACTCATGTTGCTAATACTCAGCACTTTGCACCGAATATCTGTCTTGCATGTTTGTAACTCTAAAAGCTAAGAAAAAGAACCATTTTGGGAAACCTGGAAATCAATTGTGGAGACTAACCCTCAGTGAGCCTAGAGCTAATTCTTTCTTTGGAGGGATATCAACACAATCACTCAGAAATTCTCATCCTAATTGGTTGAATGCTGGAATAAAAAGTGGAACCACAATGTTGCTGCTAAACAACAGGCTAGGTCTCGTAAGCCTTAGGAAAGGATTGTAAGGCCATCTTGTGGTATTGAGCCAGCTTGATTCATTATGAAACACTTATCCCTAGTCCGCCACTTTGAGCCTATTGCATAAACTAAACCATTCTTTGATAAGCTCCATGGCCAAAAATCATCTTGAGAGTATAAGGCAGATATCAAATGAAATGGGTAGGTGATTGAAAATGAATGGTGGAAGGGAATAGTAGATCTAAAAAGAAATTTGGAAACTCAAAGAAGTTGGAAACAAAAGAAAAATACATAGAAACAACTTGTGAGTTGGGTGAATTGGGTGGCAAAAGAAAAAGAAAAACAGGCAAAAAAAGAAATTTGAGAAGAGTTGGGAAAAATCAAGAATGGGCTTCCAAAAGAAAAAAATTGTTATGAAGCCATGTGTTACTAGAACAAAAAGTCCTTACCTCTCAAGATAGAATTCTACTTGACCTTGCCTAAACACTCTATCCTTACCTGACATTACAACCAAAATCAAAGTCCTTCTTGATCCTAGGGAAACGTGACTCGGCCTTAAAAAGCAGTAACGTAATGTGGTTTTATTGGTTATTCATGGCATTTGACATTCTATTCTGAAAACCACAAGTCATATGATACGTTTTTGAGCGTCATGGATTGCGGATATCTTGCATGCCTTATATAACTCCAAACCGCATCCACATGAGAGAACATTGAATGACAAAGCCAGTTTCTGAGAGAATTAATTGTTGAGTGAATAACCGGTGAGTTTTTGAAGTTGAAGCATGATCTGAATGGAAACCTGGATGGTTTGAATTCTTGACTTGAAGATTACTAAACATTGCTTGACAGAACACACACACACTTTTGAGTATTAGTGATAATGAATGATCTAAATCCGACTATAATATGTAGAATTCCATGATATCTTGACATGACCTGGCAGGAATTGAGAAATATGCTTATCTGTTAAAAACTCACAGAATGGTTGCCCGTGTCACAAAGGATGTTTGCGGGTATCATCTCTGGAAACCCTCACGAGACTTCACTCGTCCCACTAGGGCCACCTAGGGGTTTAAAAGGCTTGTTGTACATGCTAAGTGCAATCGTGAACCATACGAAAGTTGGGTTTTAAATAAAAGTTAGTAAAATTTTCTTTGCTCGAGGACTAGCAAAGTGTAAGTTGGGGGGTGTGATAAGTGCATAATTATGTACTATCACCATCGCCTAATGTACCTTTGCTATCGTCTTACGAGCCTTGTTATTACTAATTTGGTTGTTTTCCATGATTTCAGGAGCCCGAGCTAATAACCAAAGAATGAGGAGAAAAAGTGGCAAAAACATGGACAGGCGTCCGGACGGCACTGATCCCCGTCCGGACATGGCTTCTCACACCTTTCTGCCGAAAAATTCCATTCAGGCGTCCGGACGGACCTGACCCGCATCCGGACGGATGTTCCCTCCAACCACCGGGCGCCACCTCGCGCCACCTCACGCATCTCTGGACCCAGCTGTCACGCAGGCGTCCGGACGGGACCACTTCGGCGTCCGGACGGGCCGACTTTTGCACATCTGGACACAGCTGTCACACGGCTGTCACATGGCTGTCACATGGCTGTCACACAGGCGTCCGGACGGACCGCTTCAGCGTCCGGACGGCTTAGGGCGGTGGAAACGTCTATAAATAGCAAAGTCCGGATTTTCAAAATATATCTCATATTTTATCTCAGATTTTCTTTAGTTTTCTCTCTGGGAGACCACTTGTAATAGAATATCCTTCGCCTGGGGAAGGAATTCAGGGTTAGATAGGAGAGAAAGAGGGAAGGATAGGAGGTGAGCGCTATATTCAGGACGTTGTAATGACGGTTTTCATTTCTAAATCAATGGAATCTGCTTGCTAATCTTCTGTCTAAGGTGATGATGAAACTCTAACCTATTGTAATGAATATGTTTCATTAGAACTTCCTGCTTTCATTATTCGAATCCATGTTGTATGATATAGAACCAAAAGATCTTCTCTTTCATTATATGTTAGCATATTTTTACGACATACAACCAAGGGCTCGTTGATTCATGCAACTCAACTAAGATAGGTTATGCCTTGTAAGACGCGTTGTGCTATCAGATAATCCGTGCCTTAGAGACGGGTTATACTGATAAGACAATTCGTGCTAAGCAAAGATAATCTATGCTAGTTGGTATACATGAATAACTTAAACAAGTTCAGTGCAGATTAATTATCTTCACAGTGCTCAACGGATTCGAATAATGAACATTCATAAAATGGAACATTCATGTCATTACAAAAAGATTAGAGTGGATTCAAGCCTTAGATATTTCTTCCCGAAACTTTTTTTTAAATCAATTTATTACTTGTGTTTCCATTTCTAGTCTTAAATCACACAACAAACCAAACAACGTTTCGGGACAAATTAAGAGTAGGATTCAATTAAAAAGTAATAACCAATTCACCCTGTCTCTGTGGATCGATACTCAACTTTCTGCTATACACTTTTTGCTCAAAACAAATCATAGCACAAGTAGTTTAAAATACTCTGATACGGTCTAACAACGACATATTTCGAGGCCGATCAATGGGCGGCCGGATGGGAGGCCGGATGGGCAGCCGGATGAGTTTCAGGACATGGTTTCTTATGGTTTCTTGCTCTAACCTCAAATACCTTCTGATACATAACAAATAGGATCAAACTAAGTCTATCTTAGTCCTAAAATCGAAGAATTAGCAAGAAATTGGCTTACCTATGTGACTTAGAAGGTCACTGTGAAGAAAACCAGTCGATGAATGAAGAACAGGTTGAAGAAGCAGCTGGAGGTTGAAGAACAGATGATGAAGCTCCTCCCTCTCTCTCTCTCTAGCTCTCTGGTTTCCAACGTACTAATGAAATTGAGGAGGTTATGGATGAGATAGACGCAAAGATGGAAGCAGGAGGTGTCAAGAGACACCTCTGTGTCCGATACGAACCATGCAAATGTCTAACGTATCTACTGGATTTGGTTTACATGGAAAAATCTTTGGGTGCTTCTCGGTCCACTCCCGATCGTTACAACACTCCCCTTAAATAACACCTCAAGCAAAAAAAATCGTCCGATCCAACTCTGGAGTTCCGAACACAAATTAAAATAAAAGCTGAGACCACTTCCCAATCCCAATTAAAAATCAAATTCGTGTCGAATTAACCAAATTACTCTTGATTTAACTATTCAACTTATAATTTAGTCCTTAAATGCCCAAATTCCGGGTCGGGGTCTCACTCTAAAGCTCGCCGAAGCAAAGTTATTAATCTCGTCTGGCAACGGTATCGGACCACCGGAGTACCGTTCTAGTTACTATTCCGACCTATTTTGGCCTATACCGGCTGATACCGTATTGTACCGGTCCATATTTAAAAAAAATAAAAAAATAAATATATTTTTTGAATAATTAAACATAAATTGAGACTAAAATTATCTTTTTTATGATTGGTGATTTATTTTTAAATTGTAATACTTTATTTTAATATTATGTACATGTTATTTACCACTTAATGAACAGTAATTAGCATGACTCTTGTAAGAATACTCTCCCAATACTTGTGAGTCAAGTCAGACAAGTGGAAAACGGTAAGGCTCCCATCTGTGTGAAGTGGGGCAGCCCTTTGAAATTGGTAAAGCCCTATATCAGTGATGATGTGTATATACCCAAAAAGAAATGGACAGGTATATGGCAGTGTACCCTAACGCTCCCTTTGTTTCTTTATTTGGTTGCCTTTTTCCAAATTCATTTCAACGTTTCCCCACTCAAAATCATTACCGCAGACCTCATCATTTCCAACTCCATGATTCCACAAAAGACTTGCTGCTTTCACTACCTACAAATTTTCTTCCTTTTCATCAATTCGTATTTGCATCCATCACCCCTCAACACTAGTTTCCATCTTAAAGTATACTTACACTTGAAACTCATATTGACTCAGGGGTGGATCCTTGTGGAGGGGGAGTGGCACATGCTACCCCCAATTTTTAAAATCCTAATTTTTTTAAAAATTTTAAATTTTTTTTAATTATCGTATTACGAGTAAATATTTAGTAGTAAATTAACACCCTACGTGGAGCCTCGACAACTTCAATTACTACACATTCATATGAGTGTTCCTACATTATATGGTGACGGAGAGTATTGAAACACTATGTGACGGTATCCCAGGATCACACACCAATGTTCTTTTGTTATTGTGGTGCTCGCCAAGAAAAAGAGTGTGATGTTGATACTCTTTTTTTATTACTGGGTGTTTGTTATGTGTTCATTAATAATTACTGGCTTTTTAATTATTAATTATAAATTTTTTAATATTAATTAGGTGTTCATGTTGTATTTTTTTTCTTATTCATAGGACATGTATATTTTGATTTGATTTTTAGATAAGACTAACCTTATAAAATGTGATTTTTTTTTTTTTGGTATTATGGAAGATTAATTTAGAATATATACGTGTTTAAATTTCGCCACCCCTAATCATTTTACTCCTCATTAACTACTACATTTTGTCCGCGTATATGACTTCATAAAGATTGAAGACACTCAAGTAACAAACAACAATTGCTCTCTCCTAGGTCTCTAACTTCAATTTTATATGCACCAAATAAGCTTCTCATTGGATAAGCCCTCCATCCGTGAGAAGAGTTACTCACCTGGCCTCTCTTTCCATCACCCATTTGCATGCATAGAGCAATACGAGCGGTGCATGTGCGATTTGCGATTACAATTGCAATTTTTTTTTATAGTTGATACAACAAATGTAATTAATTTATGTGATTCAAAGTAAAGTCTCAATTCCTCAGCCGTGAGTGAAGACATAATGAAAGTAGCTATTATGTAGTTTTAAAAGCAGTCTTTCATACAAAATATTAGATTTGTTGAGAGAAAAAATAAACTCTGTATATTAATGTGTGTATTAATAAATGTACAAGCTCCTTTATATAGGAGAGTGAGGGAATTACAGTCCTAAACTAACTAGGACATAGTTAATCTTAATCCTAAACTAACTAGGACACAGTTATACATTAACAGTCCCCCTCAAACTCAATGAGGGTAAACACCAACCAACTTGATTTTGAAAACGAGATTAAGGAAGCGGTCAGCAACATGAGCTTTCATGAACATATCAGCAGGTTGATCAATAGAGAAAATCGATTCGAGATGGACAATACCACAAGTGAGATGTTGGTGCACAAAATGACAGTCAATCTCAATGTGTTTGATAAGATCATGAAAAATATCATTGTGAGCAATTTGAATAGCACTTTGATTGTCACAAAAGAGGGTAATAGTACCAGAGGACACCCATATCTGTAAGAAGCCAGCGAAGCTAGAGAAGCTCTTGAGTATGTCGGCAAGAGCACGGTATTCGTCTTTAGTACTAGAGCGAGCAATAAGAGTTTGTTTCTTGCTATGCCAAGAAATAAGAGAATCTCTTAGAAAGAAGTAGAATCACGTGGTAGAGCGTTGATCAATTGGATTGCCAACCCAATCATCATTAGAAAAGGCATGGAGCTAGCTAGAGAGAGTAATGAGCGAAATAGTGAAGACCATAAAACAAGGTTCCTTTGAGATATCCAAGAGTGTGAACCAAAGCATCATAATGAGGGGTGCGAGGGACCATCATATACTAACTGACAATATGGATAGCATAGTCAATGCCAAGGCGAGTAACAGTGAGATAGACAAGACTACTGACCAACTAACGATATAGAGTAGCATTAGATAAGAGAATGCCATGAAGGGGTGTAAGACGGCACTAAGGATCAAGGGGAATGGAGGCAGTCTTGCAATTGGTATGGCCAACACGAACGAGAAAATCAGATGCATATTTAGTCTACGAGAGGAAATAACCCGTAGAATCATGGGAGATTTCAAGACCTAAGAAATATTTGAGAGCTCCGAGATCTTTCATCTCAAAATGATGGTTAAGAAACTCTTTGAGACGTTGAATATCAACCACATCATCACTGGTGATAATCATGCCATCCACGTAAAGGAGAAGGAGAGTGCAGCCTTGAGCAGTATTCCGTACAAAAAGAGCACTATCATAAGAACTGGAGGTGAAGCCAAAATCATGAATAGTAAAACTGAACTTGACAAACCAAACTCGCGGGGTCTGCTTAAGAACACATAATGCATGCTGAAGTTTACAGACCTTATTAGGGGGATAACTAGACCCAGAGGGAGATTGCATGTAAACCTCCTCAACAAGATGACCATTGAGGAAGACTTTTACATCCAATTAATAAAGATCCCATTGGCGTGTGGCAGCGACAACAATCAAGCTGCGGACAGAGGGAGGTTGCATGTAAACTTCCTCAAGATCACCATTGAGGAAGTCATTTTTTACATCCAATTGATAAAGATCCCATTGGCGTGTGGCAGCGACAGCAATCAAGCTGCGAACAGAGGTAAGATGAGCAATAAGAGCAAAGACACTTCATAATCAATGCCATATTCTTGGATAAATCTTTTGCAACAGGGCAAGCTTTGTAACGTCCTAAAGAACCATCAAAATGGCTCTTGATTTTGTATACCCATTTGCAGTCAATCGCTGTCTTGCCAGGGGTAAATCAACAGTGTCTTAAGTATGAGTTTTATCTAATGCCTGCAATTCATCATTCATAACTTGCTGCCAAAGAGGATTAAAGCTAGCCTTGTGATATGAAGTAGGTTCATGAGTGGAAAAAGCAGTGGAGCCAACAATAAAATCACAAAGATGAGTAGATGGTTGAGTTATCAATTTTGGTCGATTGGAAGGCGGAGGAGCCAATGAGCTTGGGAAAGACTCAACGGGCGTAGGATCACTAGATAGAGAAGTCTCTGTGGGAACAGCAGCGTGGACGGTTGTCTCGAGGGGAGTAGGTAGGGAACCGATATCAGGCTCATTTAGAGAATAAATTGATAGAAGGGTTAGTAAAAAGTATAGAGGTAGAAGGGGAGGATAAATGAAAAGGGGATAGGGATGAGAACATTTTGTGCTCCAAAAGACCACGTGATGTGAGATACGAAGGCGTTGGGAGATAGGTTCCCAATAATGATACCCTTTAAGTTCAATACCATACCCCAAGAAATAGTATAGACGTGAACGAGGCTCAAACTTAGTGCGTTCATGAGGTTGAAGAAGCACAAAGCATGCAGAGCAAAAGACCCCAAGATCGATGTAAAGAGGACTGGTGCTAATAAACGCTCATAAAGAGTGTGGTTGTGTATAAAAGGATTAGGGACACAATTGATAGTGTAAATAGTAGTAATTGCAGCTTCACTCCAAAACGTTTCTGGACAAGATGAGGAGAGAAAAAGACATCGAGTAGTATTAAGAATATGTCGATATTTTTCATTCACCGCGTCCATTTTGTTGAGATGTGCTAGGACAGGAATAATGAGGCTGAGTACTATTAGTCTGTAAAAAAAAAAAAAGGAAGTCAGAGTCCTTGTATTCCATGGTATTATCGGAGCGAGTAGTAAAAAGTATAGAGGTAGAAGGGGAGGATAAATGAAAAGGAGATAGGGATGAGAACATTTTGTGCTCCCAAAAGACCACGTGATGTGAGATACGAAGGCGTTGGGAGATAGGTTCCCAATAATGATACCCTTTAAGTTCAATACCATACCCCAAGAAATAGTATAGACGTGAACGAGGCTCAAACTTAGTGCGTTCATGAGGTTGAAGAAGCACAAAGCATGCAGAGCAAAAGACCCCAAGATCGATGTAAAGAGGACTGGTGCTAATAAACGCTCATAAGGAGTGTGGTTGTGTATAAAAGGATTAGGGACACAATTGATAGTGTAAATAGTAGTAATTGCAGCTTCACCCCAAAACGTTTCTGGACAAGATGAGGAGAGAAAAAGACATCGAGTAGTATCAAGAATATGTCGATATTTTTCATTCACCGCGTCCATTTTGTTGAGATGTGCTAGGACAGGAATAATGAGGCTGAGTACTATTAGTCTGTAAAAAAAACAAAAGGAAGTCAGAGTCCTTGTATTCCATGGTATTATCGGAGCAAAAAAATTTAATATTTTTAAAAAGTTGGGTTTGAACCATTTTAGAGAAATTATAATAAAGTTTTCTGAGTTCAAATCGATTTTTCATAAGAAATAACCAAGTAAAACGGAAAAAATCATAGACAAAAATAACAAAGTAATGTGATCCCCTCATGATAGGAGTAGGAGAGGGGTCCCAAATATCAGAATGAATAAGATCAAATTGTGCAGGAGAAATAGAATTACCTTTATTAAACGGTAAAGCAGGTTGCTTGGCAAGTTGACAAAATAAATAATCAAAAGTATTAGGACTGACACCTAACTGACCACTAGAAATTAAGGTTTTTAGACGACCAACAGAAAGATGCCCTAAATAATTGTGCCAAAGTTGAAACGGAGATAAAATGAATGTAGGAGCAGTAATTTGGGGGGAATCTAGAACATAAAGGTGAATGAGCTCCTAGAGACCTCCATGTTTACGGTCGATCCCAAGAGTCTATCATGTTCGAGGATACTACACCAAACAACTAGAATGAAAAAAAGGTGACAGTTAGATCATGCTCACACAATTGACTAATGGAGATTAGATTTAAGATAAGAGCAGGCATAAGATAAACTGTGATAAAGACAAATCAGTCGCGGAAATAGAACCAACATGACTCACAAATATGATAGAACCATCAACAATATGGATAGACGAAACATGAAGAGGGGGAGAGAGAGAAGTAAAAATGGTAGAATCGAAGGTCATGTGATTACAACAAGTTGAGTCAAAGTACCAGGATGGGTTACTGTGGTGATTGACAAAGAAGTAGAAGTACCGAAAGTAGTGAGAAAGTGTTGGAACATGGCCTCAACATTAGTTGAGTATGAACTGAGGTAAAAGGGTTGACAAAGGCAAGTGAAGATGAATCTTCTGAGGCAACAGCAGCAGTGCGATGAGTAGACAATCGCGCTGAAGATGTCCTGGGGTGTTTTTTTTGAAAATCCAATATTGACAAACTAGGAAATGAACCAAAGATGGGTGGATGGGAGATCGTGGTTTTGGCAGTAGATGCAAGTACTGGAGGACTATGTGAAAGAAGAACTTCAGGACTGAAGAGTAGCAAGAACGGTATCCACGGGATGTGGTCAGGGAGTGAAATCTACTGGTGGTGTGTGATGAGTACCAAGCCGAGTTTTTTCGAATAAAAATTCAGAAATAGCTTGGTCAAGAGTGGGTAGAGGGGTACAATGTAGCAGAGAGACACACACGGGTTCAAAATGAGAAGTGAGAGTCATCAAAAACTAAACTAAGCGTTGTTGGTCGGGATTAGTAAATAATGCGGCATCCTCAATATGGGTCCATATAGGTTCTGAGAGAGCGAGCTAATCCCAACTAGAATATATTTGAGAGAGGAAGTCATTAATATATTGACCCAACTCTTGGTGTATACGGTGTAGATGACTCTGAAGTTCAAACTGATGAGCAAGACTAATGGTTTGATAGGAGTCTTTCAAAAAATCTGAGATATCTTTGGCAGGAGGGGAAATGGAGTCAAGCTAAAATCATCCAAACAGTAGACTAATAGAGGTAGCAGATGTATTTTGAAACCAAGTAATAATTTGATAATTTTTATCGTCTCATTCCTCTAAACGATCGGCAAATTTGGCATCGGTGTTAGTGGTTACTTTGATGGGTTTGGGCACATCCCCAGTGATGATGCGCCATAATGTTTTATCCTTAAGGAAGCCAAACATGGCTTGTGTCCACAAAACATAGTTGGCACTGTCAAGAATAATAGAAATAGGAGAGCTGAACGATCCATGAGGCAATAATAGTATTATAGATGCAAAACAAAAAGAAAATCGAGCGTACCACTAGATTCGAAGGGCAAAAATTAGGTAGGAACCAGTCTGAATCGACCCAAAAAGGATGGAAAACTAGCTGAACCAGCTCAGGAAAGTTGTTAAATCGGGTTAGGGCCTGAACTAGATTAGGGCTAATGTCAGCAGGTGGTTTGGCTAACGCACGCGGCTAGTGCGTGTAGGGCTGACGTCAACAGCTAAGCGGATGATGCGGGACATGAATATGGCTGAGCTAGCTTGGGCAGCTGAGTCGGCACACAAGACAGATACAGCGTGGCTAGGGTAGACATCAGGCTGATATGGACGCAAAATAGATTACATCAGCGCATGAGAGGGTAACATCATCGCGCGTGGAGGCGCGTGAGATGGCAGTGGTGGAAGCAGTGACGTGTGGCCACTTCTGGAGGTGCGTGACGGCGTGTGACAGGTTGTCCAGGGACGTGGTTGGTGGCACTGGAATCATATGGAGAGTCCAATCACTGTGGTGGTATGGGATGAGGAATGGTGGATCTAAGATCTGATTAGTGGCTAACCAATGGCCAATTCAAGATTAGAGCAGTTGCGGAAAAAAGGACAAAAAGGAACTAGAAGGGAGGATCAAAAGAATGTGAGGTTCTGATCAATGAGTTAAAACCTTCAGCTCTGATACCATATTAGATTTGTTGAGGGAAAGAATAAACTCTGTATGTTAATGTGTGTATTAATCAATGTACAAGCTCCTTTTACATAGGAGAGTAAGAGAATTACAATCCTAAAATAACTAGGATATAGTTAATCCTAATCGTAAATTAACTAGGACACAATTATACATTAACATAAAAAATTATTCAATGCTTTTGAGACACCGCTACTTAGTGTTTTAAATTCGTCCAGCGACATATATTAGTATAAAATGTGGTATAATAAGTCTATAAGTATCTGTCATAACGTCACATCAGTGCATGATGGCGAAAAATTTGAAAGCACCATGTGATGGTGCTCTAAAAACAAAGAATAATTCTTTATTCTATACCATCTCAATCAAAAGTTATCTAACCTCTAATCTCTGAGACCACCAACTTTATTGTAATATCTTATGATATTTCTTGAAACACTTGTGATATTTTTGCACGACGGAGAGAACCATGGGAATGTTGTCGATACACGTAGGCCATAAAATTCCACACTCATCTGCCAAGATGTGCGTTGGGCTTGTATGATGGAGGAAATTGGGCTGGGCTCATTTTTTCCAGTGTGGGCTCACCAGTCACCCCAAAACTCGAGACTGACTATGCATGAAAAACTAATGTTCATGGGGGACTGACTATCCTGTGGTCCCTAACACACACACACACACACACACACACACACAACCCCCCCCCCCCCCCCCTCACAACAAAATGAACACGAAAGGAAATCATGGTACTTTTTTGTTGATCTTCAGCCCTCATGGCTAAATTAACTTGTTATATAAGTATATGACATCAAGTCCCATGTAATTGACGTTAACAAATTAAGTTACTTTAAACTTGAATGGTTTAGGCCCTTAGTCCCCATCATCATCAGTCAGCTGAATTGGACAATGGTCAGAAGTAATTCTATTCAAACCCTACTAAACTACTCTAAAAGCTTGGCTGAAATCCTAAGACAACAGAAATCTATCTAGTTTGCACTGGACTGGGTTTCTTTCCATGTTGGACCAGGTGTAATGTCTTCCTACAATTGGAATGCTCATCACTTCCATTTGGTCCATGAAAGCTATCATGTCTCTCATACCCTTATCACAAGTCATTCCCCCCGTCCTCTCTTCCCTAGTCATGACTTCATTGTAATCCCCACCTAAACACGAAGGTTTATCCAAAATGAGATGTCAACACCATTTGAAAAGCACTCTGATGCTTAAGTCAGGCCTTAGATCAAAGTGACGGAAGTACAATAGAGTTTTAGTACTTTTAGTTACAGCGTCTTTTCTAGGCTTTAGTGTCAACCTTTTTGTACTTGATTCTGACTTAAGTGTGACGTTAGGCTCACGCAAACATGTGCTTTGGCTGACATCACCATTGCAGTAACCATATTTTTTGACGTCAGTCTTTAGTCCTTTTACGATTTTTCTAAAGTCCCATTGGTCTGAATTTCTATTCGAGTCGAATCCACGGCCCAACCCAGCATCCGATATGAGATTAAGGTCCATGGCTTCTGTTGGGCCTTCGATCTTGTCGCACCATCTCTTTGGTTGGGCCCAATCTTTTTTACCATAGGTATGTCCTTTGTGTCATCGGGGATCGAGAACAAACCACCATTTTGTCTCACTACAATAGCCTTTCAACCCATCTTCTGCTCACTAAAGGTGGATTGACAAATATCACGCCAGCTCTCATCTCTGCTCTAACTCAGTACAAAGCAACAATTACGTGGTAGAGATAAAGATGTCATTATAATCCTTTATGCCATGTGTCATCTAGAGATTGGCCACTAATTGAATCAACAAAACGCCTCATATGCATCAATTCGAGTTCATTAATGGGGGTTCACTTTGATTAATTACGGGCCAAAAGTCGCTCAACCATTGGCTCAGCCCCATACTACTTTGTTCCGTAGGCTACCCCCCTAAATTGTTTCCCCATTTTGTAAATTAGGGTAGAGGCTTTTAAAGGCCGCCTCAACCTCTTTCTGCTCACCCTTTCGGAGCAAGACTCCTCGCCTTCTAATGTAAATCTTAGATCTTGATCACTCAAGTCCTAAGATGTCTTTTCCTCTCTGATAGATCCACACAACCTTAGTACATTCTTTCTTGCCTTCCACATAATGGTATACTCTCACCTTTTCCTCCATTTTTCATACTACTTTAAGAAGAAATTCTAATTTTGCACGTTCCATCCATGATTTTTAGGTGAATTTCTCGATGAAACTTGTTAAATCACTTCAGATTTTTGGTGTTGTTCCTCCCTATCAAACATTCATCGTCGTCGAACAAAACCTAATACATTTTTTGTTTGAGAACCTTACCTAACCAAGATATCTGTGCACATTATGGTAGGTTACTCGATGGACGAGATGTTCTTTAATAGATATCCAACGATGTTCTCCACAGAAGCTTCAGTGGAACTTTTTAGGGAGTAATACCACATCTCTGCCAACGTACAACTCATCATGGAAGCTTCGGGCTTATAGGTTGTTCCGTCATCAAACTAGATTCACATTCTGATCAAGGCAATCATAGATGGAGCGGTTTGGTCCCCACTACACCCTTTCCTCAGCTGAGCCTTCCATGAGCTCGACATAACCTTATCAGATGTCACAATGATTTTTTTTTAGGATAGTGATGAGTGTTGTCAGGTTGGCCGAGGAGCAAAATCTAGATTTTCAATTTCACTATTTGTATGTCTATTACTCTATCAACGGAAATAAAATGTCATAGAAGTGCCACCTTGTCTGGCGATTAATGCTCGACTCCCAGATTCTAATAAATATGCTAGTGACTTTCTGACCGTAATGGGGAACTTTGAATTCAGCCCTTCAGAAGACAAGACATCCGGTGTTCCTCGCGACAAGGGTATCATAAGTTGTTATCTATTAAATATTATGATTGTCTTCGTTCTGCTATACCTTTTGAGAAATGACTGAGGTGCTAAATATGGATCACCATATCATGAATTATATGTCCATTTCAAAACAATTCACAAAATCATTGCACCTTAATTATTTGCCTCACCGGTACAAAGTTGTTGAACACAAGAATCTTACCTTGGCGTAGATCATGAATGCTATGTTGATAAATTCTATTTTGCCACGAAGCATGTATAGTGAATCAATTCTCTCCACAACGTATCGCTAAGGCAAATAAAGTGCAGTGATTTGGTAATCCTGCATCGGGAGGGATGACTGCTTCAATGTCGAATGCAAGTGCAAATATGGTATGTTTGCTCAATCGACGTAGTGTTCTTCTGTAAGCCCATAATACACTTGGTATGATTTTGTTCTTGATATGATGATTTTGTTTGATGCTTCGGCTAAGCTATTCCCTTGCAAATAATGGGGAGTCAAGTTGTAGAATTTAATTCAGTGTGCAACTCAAAAACTTGTGAATAAAATCCCTATAAATTGCGACACATTATGTTCCACCACGTAAATCTTTTCATGTCTCAATCTTCGATGGTTATCAGGGGCTTGACCTCCACCCATTTTGTAAAATAATTAGCCGTCATGTTAAGAAATTTAAATCTCCCCGAAGCGGTTGGCTACTTATCCATTATCGAATCACTAAGGTGTGAACAACCATGGACTACTTAGGGAGCGAGCTCTTCGACAGGTTGTCGGTATACCCCAACTTCTTGAATAGTAAGTAGCACATCACCTAGGCCGAGTTGCCGAGTTTAACAAGTACCCTCTTCACGTTGTAATTTTCCATTTAGACATTTATCGCTAGAGCGTCACTTTGCAAATGCTAAATCCTCTTAAGGTCCTTATAGTGAAGCATATGGTATGATCCAAATCAGCGCGGCACTTCTTAGGGATCAATTCTACCATTATTACTTCTTTTTTCTAGACTACCACTTTTAGTTCATTTTTCAACTTTTTCTCGGCACGCTGATCCAGCATCCCATCGATCACGTGATTGTTTTGATCTCCTCCACACCTTCGGCCCTTGTTGGAGCTTGTTTCGGTGCCAGAATTTTTTCCTTTCGTCATCGATGAATTCCCTCAAATGGCCAGCCATGACGAGCTCTTCCAGGCGGGATTTGAACACTTTGCAATTGGTGGTCAAATCTCATCCGCATGATATGAGCATCTTAGCTGTTCGTTCTTGAATTTTTGTTCGACCATCTAAAAACCAACACACTTTCTATTTTGCAGATGAGAAATTATAAGGGATCTTGAAGACTGACATTTCGGTAATGAACTCTTGGGGCATAGGTTCGTGTTGCTACCCGATTCGGACAACGTTAGTCTCTTTCCGGTGCTCACCCGACCCCTTGTTCCTTCTAGTCGAATTTTGTTTAGCCTACTATATTTTCTCTTTAGCCTTTTCTAAACCGCATGTAGCTTGCTTAAACTCATGTGCTCATCCATGTCGATTGCGGGAACCAGCAAAAGATCCTCGAAGATTTGTCTCTTCAGATCCAAACAGAGCTTGAAAGACATCACCATTATCTTCGAATTGAATTCCTTTGTATAGTCATAGAGCTCCCAGTAGTGAGCCGTGTATTGCCTCAATGATGCAATTTTGGCTTTTTGTAGGCCAAGAAAAGCGTCGACCTCTTTCTCCACCTTTGTATGAGTGATACACTGAGCCGAGAAAACCATGCACAAGTCCTTTCAGCATGAGATTGACCCCTCCAGTAATTTATCAAACTAGACAAGGTCAAGCTCTCCAAGTCTGGACAAGAAGATTTTGCACATTAGAGCAACATTTGAAGAGTATGGTGCATCATTTTTCAATAGCGCACCAAACGGGTGTAGGACTCCAATTGACTCGTACTTGTTGAACTTCGAATGGGTAAAACCTAGAGTGGTTTGACTGTCTCAATGTCATAGGTAAATGGTGATGAAATCAAGCTACAATGCGCAATCTCTGACTTAATAGGAGCTGGTCAGGCCTCACGGATTAGCCTTCAATCATCAACCTACTTCGCCCATTCAACCCTCTTGTAGAGATCATCTCTGGGATGCTTATATGCCCTCTTCTCATTGCAATTTGATTGTTCGGATATATGGCTAGAAGTTCGGTGATGTGAGTTATCTTCTCGCTCATATGGATTGCTATCCATCTCTTGATCCTTGATCCATTTAAGGGTTCGGATCCTCTGTCATTCCCTCTGGTGCATATCTAATTTCTGATCCGGCATTAGAGTATGTGTACACTTTCGTGCTCCTTTTCCACCCCCATGATTAAGAGCGTCGTCAATGTGATTATCAACTTTGTAGCGTACTATTACACGTTCAGTTTGCTTCTTATGGTTCTTCATTGGGAAAGGCGTTCGATATCCAGTATGACCTCCCCATTGAGTGCGGCTTTCGGCTAGAGCGTTGTTGCATTGGACTTAGCCTGGAGTCAAAGAACCTCCTACAGGCTATCGAGGGCCTGATCTGTCTCTCTCTCTCTTTCTCCTCCCCCCCCCCCCCCCCCCCCCACAACCACCATACCAAACGAAGGATATAAGCCCTGGTGGATAGCCTCTAGGCACCCTATAAAGAATGGGGTCCTTCGGCCTTAATTTCCTAGATTACTGGGCCCTTGTCTATGGTTGTCAATGTCGGTAGTGGCTCCACAACCGATAGGGATTTTCGCGCTTGTCCTGATTGTTATAACCTCTTTGAGTAAGAAGAATCTGTCATGATAAGACTATAAATCAAATATTCTCCCTAATGGAGTCACCAATTATAGGGTTGCTAGATCCACCAATATGATCCGATTGTTCCTCTTGAATTAGTCTTCTTTCTAATGGTTTGCAAGAGAAGCAACTTGTTAATACCACTCAGTCAATAGCAGTCAAAAGGCACTCTGATACTTAAGTCATGCCTCAAATCAAAGAGAAGAAAGTACAACAAAGTTTTAGCACCTTCAATTCGAGCATACCTTTCTAGGCTTTAGTGCCATCCTTTTAATAGCTGATTCTAACTTAAGCTTGACATCAGGGCTATCCAAACATGGGCCTCGACTAAAGTCATCATCATCGTAATCGCCTTTTCTAACGTCAGCCCTTGATCCTTCCAGGATCTTTCGAAAGTCCCAACGGTTTGGGTTTCTATCTGGGCTGAATAACCTACTTGACCCAATATTCTGTCGTCAATTAAAATCTGTGGATTCTGTTGGGCCTCTGGTCTCGTTGACCCATCTCTTCAATTCAGTCCAATCCGTTTCATCACAAGGCTGCCTTTTGTGTCATTTGTAGCAAGAAGGGTCCACCAGTCCATCCCACAACACATATAATTAAGAAAGGAAGTAGACATTTGTAATTAATTTTGTACCGTAAGTTGTTGATATTTTTGTCCCTGTATTATGTAAATTTAAAATATTATCATTGCATATTTGAAGAAGTATGAATAGTTACTCATATAACTTTCATGTATAAAAAAGAAATGTAAAAATCACTAACCATTAAGAAAGGAAAATGATATTCAAACCCCTTTTTATCCATTTGCACTTTTTTTTTGTCTCTATTATACAAAGTTACTAAAATACCCTTATATTTAAACACAAATCTATTATAGAAAGTTACTAAAATACTCTTCTATTTAAACACAAGATAATTTAAATAGGTATTTTAGTAACTTTCTATAATAGAGACAAAAAAGGCAGTGCAAATAGACAAAAAGAAGATGTGAATGTCAAATCCCTTGAGAAATTGTGAAACTTAATATGAAAACCTGTAGAACAAGCCGTAACCTTAGAATCGAATTCCGTACTTAGGTCCAACTTTTGTAGAACTATGGGCCAGGCTCACAATATCTTCACTCAAACAAATTGGCAAAAAGAAAGAAGTGAAATAGTCCGGAAATACCAAGTTTAGGAGAGGAATATGTAGCTCGATTTTTTGATAATCAGAAATGGTATAATGTCTCATATAGACAGATCAGATCCAGAATCTTTGGTATGTGGGAATAAACATCAACTAAAATGTATTAAAAATCTTAATTTATAATAAGAAACAACGGCCTTTTCTGACGTCAACTCTTAATCATTCTAACATGTTTTAAAAGTCCCACCAGTTCGGGTTTCAATTTAGGATTATGGTCCGTGAGCCCTGTAGCCTTATCGGCCCATCTCTTTGATTCGGTCCAATTATTTTCTGTCTATTTTTATGCTTTTGGGTCTGTGGATCTTGGGAGAATATTTGATCCATTGAGGGCTTGATGAGGCCCGAATACAGCAACAAAACTACAAAGGGTTTTATGTCATTGGGCTGAAGTTACACAATATTGACCTACTATCAGAAAGAACTGGACCCATTATAATCCTACTGTCTAGGCCCAAGAAACAAAACTACAAATTAGGGTTTGGTATTGTACTTCCTGTGTTTGTCTCTCTTTATATATAGGTAACAAACCCCATAGATTGGCTATCTTCTTTAGCCTTTACTATTCAACTTGCTGGTTCTGTGTGTGTGATTTCATGTTTCTGCTTTTCTCTCTGTATGTTGTCCATCGTATAGATCTTCCCTTTGTTTATCATTAATTTTTGTTTTTTGGGGTTTGAAGATTCAAAGATTGAGGGGGCAGATGATGAAAAAATCAAAATATATTTGGGCTGATCTAAACCATGAGGCTCCAAAATCGAGCTTTTTAAAACTGATGCCACCTCTTTCTCTCTCTGCTATTTATGCACGCTAAAAATTCTTTGGTCCTGTGTGTTTTCGCTTGTCTGAATCTGTACGTCAAGATTTTCAGATTGCTAATATTACTTTCTGGGTTCGTTGAGAAATTACATTTGGCGATCCCCTTTCATTTCTATCTCCTCCTTGTAATGATATCATACACTGTGGGGTATGAATCTTGATCGAAGCTGGATGGTAGAAAAAGGGTCTGAATTTTCTCTGGTAATTTTTTCGATCAGTTCAATAATTTTCCCACAAACACAGGAGATTTTGATGGAAAAGAGTTCCTTTTGGAATCCATATTTGTTCGATAGATCCAGTAATTGTTTGGGACAGATACATAAAAGGATCCGTTTCCTACGAATAAAGATAAGGAAGAGAGAATATTTTGGTTTTGTAGGTAAGAATACGTCAGTGCTTAAAATAAATTGAAGGATAAATTGAAATTGTTTTCCCTCAGATTGGATGTAGGACTAAGAACTTTTTCATCTAATTAAACTTTTATCCTATTATATACTAAATTTTGTGATTTGATATGAAATGCTAAACCTAATTTATGAACAATCTCAAGGATATGTATATATGTTTCTATAAAAATGAGATTTTTGTAGAATTTTTTATTTTTTTGTGTCCGCTAAATTTTGAGGTAAAATTAGGTTAGGTTTGGCCTGATTTAATTATTTGACTATCGTTTCATCCTTATTAAAAAAATTATATTTTTTTATTTTTCATTAATTTTTTGTAGATTATTAATTTGTCTAAGGGAGAGCTTTCAAAAAAAATTATAAATCATGGACTAAATTTAGAAAAAATTTGGAAAAGGAAAAAATAATCTAAAATATAATTATTTTTACTTATTTGTCGTCTTTAAAACAATGAATACAAAAAAAAATTTGAATAAAGACAAAACTCGATTATAAATAATCGAGTTAGGTTAAATTGGGCCTCACTCGAAGTGGAAACTGGGCCTGAACCTTGACACTGGGCTTTCTTTATTTCAATAGCAAACTGGGTAGTTTGCCCCACTGTTTCGGACATGAGTAATGCGAGATTTTTTAATACATCCAAACATTGATGTGTTTGAAAACTGTTTAATGCATATGAAGTCTTTATAATTTATAGATTTCACGTGTATTTAATAGTTTCGAACACATCTGTGCTCTTAAATTTTTTATTTGGATATTGTCTTGTCTTTTCTCATTAAGAACAACGCTCAGTCAGGCTTTTTCACGGATTGCAATTGCAAGTGTAGTGAGAAAAATGGTGTGAAGGATGGTTTGAGTTTTATAGATTGCGGCATTTATGTCATTGTGTACTAGCGTGGACCTTTTTTTTTTTTTTTTTTTGGGGGGGGGGGGTCTTTCTAGCATTAGCTAAATTGTACAGGACTATTGTTAGCACTTTGATTCTCAAGGGTGCTACAGGTGGCATGTGGTGGCACCTTGCACCCATATCATTCTTAAAACATGAGATAGGCATGTCTCAGCAGGATGACTTGGTGATGCCAACTTGGTGGTAGCATCAGTCCCTTAGACAAGCAGTAACTGTAACTCAGGTGAAGGCCTAGAAGATTGGGTATGGATGCTAAGTGGCAACGGGCTTGAGGGACAAGACAATTGAGAAACATTGGACTTAAGACAAGTGGACTTTGATGGAATTTGTATTTGATGGGCAGGCTGAATCTAGAAGCTTGCACAGGTGTCCTAAGCTTTGCTGGCATCAATTATTGGCGGTTACTTGCAGGAAGTTTCATTTAGGATCAAATATGATGTGCTGGCAGACCCTGCCTCTATCCAGCACAGCCCCATAGCAGTTAAGGTTGTAAACTGCAGCATGGTGGAGATCATGGGGCTTGTCTATGACCCATCTAAGTGTAGCCACGTTTTCCTTGTTGCAACATATATATAGGCATTACTTGGGCGTTTTTAGGCAGAGTGTTTTCTGTCTAGACACAGCTTTGGTTCCCTTGTAATTTCTTGGTGAACAAGAAGGGTTGGAAAGGTTTTTGTAATTCGTCTAAGTGTCCTAGACGTTCTCTAAATACTGTGTGCGTATGTGTTGGCTGACTGAGTTTGGTAAATCTCAGTGCCATTGCAGGAATAATTTGTGTGCGAAAATTGACCCTGTAACAGTTGGTATCAAAGCCAGGTTTTGTTCAAATATGGCTGGCGATGGTGCATCTATGGAGGCAGTTCGGGAACGTATTACACAATTGGAGGCCTTGGTTGGAGTTATATACCCAAAGGAGACTCGTTCCCTGAATTATCGACTTCATGGAGTCGCACTGGAAGTGGTGGCCTTACAAACCTCACTGGAGGAAAGTAGGACAATGACAGAAACCAAATTTGAAGATGTGATGGCTGATATGGTTCCCCTGTCTGATGCAGGCCAACACCTGCTAGAGTAGCTGAAACCGAAAGGTCCCAACTAGGAGACTAGGGATAGTCCCGGGATGCCACTCACCGGGGGCAACGGATGTCTCTCGACGTTGCTATTCGCGGATGTCACTCACGCAACCAAGCCACACGCTTGATGTTAGGACTCTCTCACTCACAAGCAAGAAGAGAACTTGTAAATAATTTTAGACTCTCCAAAAACTACTTCAGATTTCATTAAAATGGATATATATAGAGATTACAATAGATAGATGACTCTTAGACTACCCACATAACTCTTAGACTATTCCCTAGACACTTACTGCTTCAAACCTTTCCAAAGCAAGCAACATTTCCAAGACAGTCAACACAAAATAACAAGACATAGGGAACACAAGAAAACTAAATAAATCTAAATAGACTTTCACGCCAATAATGCTCCTGCATCACTGTCAGAAACCTTGAAGGATCAAGTTCAATCTCTTGAGTCTGAACTGACTTTGGTGAAGATTGCTCTCAGTGCTACTTCAAACCATTCAGAAGGTCATGTAAACGTGAAAGTCCTAGAACCCAAATATTTCGTTGGTGTGCGCAGTGCCAAGAAACTCGAGAATTGTATATGGGACGTTGAGCAGTATTTCAAGGCTGCTCATGTTCTAGATGGGCAGAAAGTAACCATTACTAGTATGTATCTTATCGGAGATGCCAAACTCTGGTGGAGGATGAGGATAGAGGATGAGTCCCGTCCAAGAATCGAAACGTTGGAATTATTGAAGAAAGAACTCAAAGAGCAATTCCTTCCTTGCAACTCGTCATGGTTGCAAGAGAGTCATTGAAACGGCTCAAACATACAAGAACTGTCCGAGATTATGTCACGGATTTTAGTCAAAGTTATTAATCCCGTACCGTACCGCCCAATATGTCCCGGACTGCCCTCGTAACGGTACCGGACCACCGGAGTTCTGTTTCGGTCACTATTCCGGCCAATACCGACAATATAGTACCGTACCGTACTGTACTGGACTGGTCTATTTAAAAAAATTTAAAATTTTATTTAATATTATTTTTGGTAATTAGACATAAATTGAGGCTAAAATCATCTTTTTCTTTTTATGTTTAGTGATTTATTTTTAAATTGTGATGCTTTATTTTATATATTCAATATAATTTTTTGTTAAAAAATATTATTTAAAATATATATATTAATTTTAGCGATAAATCCGAAACGTTAAGGTATGTATCGGTACGTACCGTACCAATAGCAAAATCGGTACGCTCACCGGGATGATATTGATAACTTTAATTTCAGTTCGTTGACGTTGGATATCAAAAGCATGTCGGAAGAAGACAAACTTTTCAATTTCATATCAGGGATGCAACAGTGGGCACAACTAGAACTCCGCAAGTTGTGAGTCAAGGATTTGACCTCTGCCATGGCTGCTACAAATCGTTTGGCTGATTACAAACTGATGGGTAAAACCACTAACGATTCTAGTTCTTTCAAACAGAAAGGAAAAGGAAAGAAGAATGATGAAAAGAAAGTGGGATCGAAGAAGTGGGAAAAATGTCAAAAGTCGAACTCAAAAGGTGATGAGAAGCAACAAGGCAAGAGCAAATCGAATAGAGACGGTACTAGATGTTTCATTTGCAATGGGCCTCATCAGGCTTGACTGTCCAAAAAGGGAGAATTTGAATGCTCTTTGTGCTACTAATGGAAATAGTGCTGATAGTAGAACGGAGGCACCTACTTGGGTCAATCCACTACAATTACTGAATGCTATTCAGTCGGAGAAGTCCCCTTCGTTGACAGGTTTAATGTATATTCAAGTTACTCTTAGTAAAATTAATGTACTTGCTATGGTTGACATAGGGGCAACCAATAGTTTCGTGGGTGAAAAGATGGTCCAGACTCTTGGTTTGGAAGTTGTCAAAAGTTCCAACAGGATCAAGGCAGTCAACTCCTCGTCACAGTCTATGACAGGAATGGCTACTAGTGTTCCTTTGAAGGTTGGTGCATGGGGCTGGAAGGGTGAATCTGATGGTGGTTCCTTTAGACTACTTTGATCTTATTCTTGGAAATGATTTCTTTGTTGATGCAAAGATGGCTTTAATGTCACACCTTGGTGGGATGCTGATTGCTGATGAGAAGCAGCCGTGCTTTGTGCCGCGTTGTACTCGGTTGGAGATGAGTAGAAAGCCAAAGAATGAACCAGGATGGTTATCGGCTATACAAGTATAGAGTGGGCTGAGGAAAGGGGCAATGACTTACTTTGCGGCCTTGGTTGATATTAAGCCAGACGTACAGGTGAAAGTCCCAGATGAAGTTGCTGAGTTATTGAAGGACTTCACCAATGTGATGCCTCCAGAGTTGCCAAAATCTCTCCCTCCTCGGCGTGCCACAGACCATGTTATTGAATTACAACCAGGTGCAAAACCCCCGGCTAGAGCTCCATACTGGATGTCCCCGTTGGGACTTGCTGAGTTATGAAAGCAATTGATAGAATTGCTAGATGTGGATTTGATTCAACCCTCAAAGGCACCTTATGGTGCCCCTGTGCTGTTCCAGAAGAAGCAGGATTGATCGCTTAGAATGTGTGTGGATTATCGAGCGCTTAACAAGGTAACAGTCAAAAATAAGTATCCTGTTCCTTTGGTAACTGATTTATTCGATCGTTTGTGCAAAGCCACCTACTTCACTAAACTAGATCTGCGTTTCGGATATTGGCAAGTTCGAGTGGCAGAAGGAGATGAAGCCAAGACCACATGTGTAATTAGATATGGGTCTTTCAGATTTCTTGTTATGCCTTTTGGTCTCACTAATGCGCCTGCAATGTTTTGTAATTTAATGAACGATGTTTTTTATGACTAGTTAATCGGTTTGTTGTTGTTTACTTGGATGACATTGTCATTTATAGTGGGTCTTTAAAGGATCACTTGTCCTATTTGAGTCAATTGTTGTCTCGGTTGAGAGAGCATAAGTTGTATGTTAAGATGAAAAAGTGTGAGTTCGCCCAAAAGGAAATCAAATTCCTAGGACATGTCATTAGCAAAGACATAGTTAAAATGGATAGGCGGAAGGTTCAGGTCATTCTTGACTAGACTGACCCTAAGAAAGTGACAAAGTTACGATCTTTTCTTGGTTTAGCTAACTGTTACAGAAAGTTTATCCAAGGATATTCTAAGTTAGCTGCACCTTTGACGGAGTTGCTCAAGAAGGATCATCCATGAAAAGTGGAGTGCAGATTGCCAAGAGGCTTTTGACAGACTCAAAGTTGCAGTGGCAAGCAAACCGGTGTTTCGGCTACCCGACTTTGAGCTACCATTCACAGTGCACACGGATGCCTCTGACTGTGTCATTGGAGGAGTACTGGTCCAAGAAGGTCATCTAGTAGCTTTCAAAACTAGGAAACTTAATGATGTAGAGAGGAAGTATTCTGCTCATGAGAAGGAAATAACGGTTGTCGTTCATTGTCTTCAGATTCGGAGAGTATATTTGCTGGGTACAAAGTTTTTGGTCTTGATGGATAATGTGGCGAACACTTTCTTCAAGGTGCAAAAGAAGCTGTCTGCACGTCAAGCTCGTTGGCAGGAGTTTCTTGAAGAGTATGATTTTGAGTGGAGGCACAAACATGGGCGGCACAATCAGGTAGCCGATGCTCTCAGTCGAAAGGAGATACAATGATATGTTGCTGCTATTTCCAGAGTCCAATCCAGCTTATTGGACACAATTCGTGAAAGTGCTATAAAGGATGCTGAGTATAACCGGTTGGTTCAGCAAGTCACTAATGGTTCTGTTCGTAGATTTTGGCTGGAAGATGATCTTCTCCATGCCAAAGGAGATAGATTATATGTCCCTATTGTTGGGGGCTTGAGGCAGGAGTTACTTAGAGAAACCCACGATCCTCAGTGGGCGGGTCATCCAGGGAGGCAGCATATGCTTGTATTATTGTCTCGATCGCATTTCTGGCCGAAGATGGAAGACGGTGTGGAAACATATGTGAAGACCTGTTTGGTGTGCCAACAGGACAAGCTGGAATACAAGAAAGAAGCTGGTTTGTTGCAGTCTCTCCCTATTCCAAAGAAGCCATGGGTAAGCGTTTCGATGGATTTCATTTCGGGTTTGCCTAAAGTGGATGGTATGCATTCAATACTAGTTGTTGTTGATCGTTTTTCTAAGTATGCTATTTTTATCCCTGCATCACATGCTTATACTATTGAAGTTACTGCTGAGTCGTTTTATAAGTATGTGGTAAAATATTTTGGGTTGCCCAAAGATATTGTGAGTGACAGGAGTATTCGGTTCACTAGACGATTCTGGAAAGTCTTGTTTAGCTTGATGGGTACAGAGTTGAAATTCTCCACAGCAAACCATCCTCAAACGGATGGAAAACGGATCGGATCAATGGGTTGCTGGAGGAGTACTTGAGGCACTATGTGACTGCCAGTCAGAAAAATTGGGTGGAGTTGCTAGATGGTGCTCAATTTTATTACAACCTGCACAGATCATCCTCAACAGGTTTAAGTCCGTTCAAGTTGGCTATGGGCCAATAGCCCCTTACACCTCATGAGGTGGCTAAAACAAGTATAGAAGGGAGATGTCCTGCAGCTTATAGATTCGCTCATGCAAAATAGGAGTTGCTTGAGGAAGCCCAAGATAGTGTGTCAAAGGCAGCGAAGCAAATGAAGAAGTATGCTAATCAAGGAAGGAGACAGCTGGATTTTCATGTTGGGGACCAAGTTATGTTGAAACTTACTTTCCAAATTTGGAAGAAAATCAGTAGCAAGACGGTGCATCGTGGTTTAATTCCAAAGTATGATGGTCCCTTCAAAGTTATGAAAAATGTTAGGAATGTTGCTTATCGGTTAAACTAGCCAGACAGTTTGAAGATTCATCCTACGTTCCGTGTTAGTTTTCTAAAACCTTTCCATGCAGATTTGGTAAACATGGACAAGAAGCAAGCTCGGAGGGCTCCTCCGGTGATTCGAAAACAGTTTGATAGTGAGGTTGAAAGAATTTTGGATCACAAGACAAAAGGGCAGAGCAAGAAGGATAGGAGAACCTCTTATCTGGTTATGTGGAAACATAGCCCAATTTCTGAGGCGTCTTGGGAAAAGGATGTGACACTGTGGCAGTTCGAGGCAAAGATCCACGAGTATTTACAACCCTTTTACCGACGAGGATATCGGCTTCTTCTGGTGGGGGTGGTTTGTTAGCACCTTGATTCTCAAGCGTGCTACAGGTGGCATGTGGTGGCACCTTGCACCCGTGTCATCCTTAAGACATGAGGTAGGCATGTCTCAGCAGGGTGACTTGGTGATGCCAACTTGGTGGTGGCATCAATCCCTTAGACAAGCAGTAGTTGTAGCGCAGGTGAAGGTCCAGAAGATTGGGTATGGATGCTAAGTGGCAGCGGCCTTGATGGACAAGACAATTGGGAAACATTGGGCTTAAGACAAGTGGGCTTTGATGGAATTCGTATTTGATGGGCAGGCTGAATCTAGAAGCTTGAACATGTATCCCAAGCCTTACTAGCGTCAGTTATTGGCGGTTACTTGCAGGAAGTTTCATTCAGGATCAAATATGATGTCCTAGCAGACCCTGGCTCTATCCAGCACAGCCCCATAGCAGTTAAAGTTGTAAACTGCAGCACGGTGGAGATCATGGGCTTGTTCATGACCCATCTAAGTGTAGCCACGTTTTTCTTGTTGCAGCCTATATATAGGCATTGCTGGGGCATTTTTAGACAAAGTGTTTTCTGTCTAGACATAGTTTTGGTTCCCTTTTAATTTCTTGGTGAATAAGAAGGGTTGGAAAGGTTTCCGTAATTTGCCTAAGTATCCTAGACGTTCTCTAAATACTGTGTGCGTGTGTGTTGGCTAATTGGGTTTGACAAACCTCAGTACCATTTCAGGAACAATTTGTGTACAGAAATTGACCCTGTAACAACTACTAATATTCAGTTTTCTTTCAAATCAAAATGACCTAAAACCTATCGGTGTTAAAAGAGGAGTGCTACACTCTCATAAATTTTTATCCGAATTCAAAAATTAAGGGTTAAAATTTATTGGGATTTGAAAACTATCAAACACAAGTAAATTTAATCCATCCATTTTTAATTTTAAGAGATTTTCTAGGAAAATTTTCTAAAACCAAAGATTTTTTTGTGTTAAAATGATATGTACAAATACTCCAAGTCGTACACTGGCAGGGCCGGCCCTATGTTTATAGGAGGCCCAAACAAAATAAAAAAATAGGGCCTTCAATGCATTTTAAATAAAAATTATATGTGTAAAATGCACTGACCTCTTTGAAGTTTCTATAATTGCAGAGATTTTTTTTTTTAAATTTTAGAACATGCAATCACCTTTGTTATTCTCTGCAGTTAGTTTTTTATTAATTTATGTTAGTTTTGTCTTTAAATTTGATTATTTTGTCCTTTTTTCCACACTCACTCTTTTAATGTTATTTCAATACCTTTTTTCTTAAGAAACTTTTATGCTATTTTTTTCAAATCAAAGGATTTAAAAAATTTTGTGCATATTTTTAAAATTCTAATTTCACCAATTCAAAAAATGAATGCAAAAAATAAATTGGTGCCAAAAGTTTAAAAAATAAAATTCTTTTGTACTTTTTAGAATTTCGACACTAATTTAAAAATCTTTCTTTCTTCTTTGAATTGGTGCAAATAACTTTTACATGTATGCACAAAAAATAAGTTGTCTATGCATCAATAAAAATTGAAATTTATTTATTAATATTAAATTAGGTTATTTTTACTAATTTATGTGTATTTCTATTAAAATTCTAAAAAAAGTAAAATATGTTTATTTCTAAAATAAAAACTCTTGTAATTTTTTACAATTATACCATTATCGAACAAACATATAATATTTTAAAATATTGAACCGTTTAACGTTATAAATTTTTCATGGAATATTTATTATTTTTATGAGATAATTTTTTCTAGTCAAGAATACTAAATCTAAAAAAATTCCTCAAATATAATTATTAAAAAAAATTAAGACAGAGTGTGTGAAGAAATGGCAAAACAGTCAAATTTAATGACAAAATTAACGGAAGTTAATGAAAACTAACAACAAGGGCGTAATGATCTAATAGTTTTAAAGTAGAGAAAGTGATTGTATTTTTTAAAAATTCAGGAGAAGTCCATGCAATTATTAGAAACCTGAGGGCAAGTCAATGCATTTTACCCAAATTCTATAATATGAAACTAACTTCAAAAAGTAATAATAAAAATTTAAGAAGATAAATCCTAAAAATTATTGATCTATAAAAGAAATTAAACTCTTATTCAAAGATAACAATTGCCATACTCATTCTTATTAGATAGGGGGAGAGAGAGAGATTCTATTTATCATACATACACTTATTTTTATGTAAAAAGAAAATTTTATAAGTTTACATTAATAAGTACTACATATATTGTGTTTTTTTTTATACATTCTCTTAACCAATAGTATAAGTTACAAGTACAATAAATGTCTATATGCATACTTTACACCTAACCCAATAGTCTCATAATGGGGCTTCAATAAAAAACTTAAAAGTTTGACGCATGATTTATTTATATATAATACAAAATAAAACTTAAAAAATTACTACTATCATATATTCACATTTATTATATATTCTTATGCATATTTTTTTCATCTCGTAGTAATTCATATTATCACATGTTCACATTGCTTATATGTTCTATCACAATTTTTTCATCCCGTAATATAAATTAAAGTTATAAAAAATGTCTACAGTATCTGCACCTAACCAACCAAAACCAAAATGGGACTTCAAAAAAAAGTAAACAAAGCATAAATAGGAGTTAGAAGATTCAAACTTGGGCTCCCAAAAGCCACCATGACATCCTAAAAAATATTACACAAAACAAACTTACTTTTATATGTACACAGCATAAATAAACTAGGGGCTCCTATTTTCGAAAAAAATCCAGAGGCCCTGGGCGGGTTACCATGTTGGCTACCCCTTTGGGCCGGCCCTATTCCTTAGGTATGCATCCTATGGGGCATGTGCCAGCCTGACAATCGATCAAACTTGCTGTCAACAAAGCGTGAATAGATTCCGAAGGTATAGACCTTTGATGAATTCGTGCATTCTGGCTTTTAAACGAATACACATGAATATGATGCATTTCTATAATCCCAAGAATATACATTTGAAAGCTGAGACCCTATACATTAGAACTCAGTCGCTCTCTCATGTCTATTTGTATTTTCTCTGCTGCCTTACATCCCTTGATTTCGTTGATTACCATTATTCAAGGTTCGCACTACTCCCTCCTCCATCTTTGCACCGTTGCTTTCCCATAGGTAACTCTCTCTCTCTCTCTCAGCAGAGTTTTTTTTGTTTGTTCTTATGTATTTTCTCAAAAAAATGTGTGTATATATAGGGTATATATACATGTAACACGTATTAAGCGTATGTAAGTTTTCGCGTATGTATACCTATAATAGTTTCACATATGATGATGTAAAAAATAGTAATTAGATCTACACTCATGTTGTTCACTCCTGCACACAAGTTCGGTGGCCGGGGGTGGTTGTCTCGCCAAGGACCCTCCGACAATCAAACTGGAATAGCTTCAAGCGAGGATAATTGAATGTAGATTGAGAATGAGAGTATAACATATCTGTTCTCAAGGCGAGAAATGAGTATTAATACATCGAGAAGAGGAGTGATCTTTGGCGAGAAAATTTCCATCATCTATGCTCACATTATCCCGATAGACTTGCTACCTGATTTTGCACGCCATCTTTGAGATGCTGAGAGATTAGGGGCACCATCCTTGGAATTATTCAAGTACTTGGGGGCGGGCGCATGGCACCACACCCTCGCTCTCAATTGATGTATAGTCTGGGAAAGGCTAGAGTAGAAGTAGACCGAGCAGGGACACACAAAGTAGGGCAGTCGGTTACATCGTGACTCAGGCAACTCTAGTCGGTCGGAGAGCTTGCTGTCTACCTGGTTGGTCAGAGTTCGATCTGGAATCATCAGTTGTCCTCTCATTTCCTAGTTGAAGCGTGAGTTGAGGCGTAGAGAATAATCTTTAAATTTGAAAATTGGAGGTCATTATCCGCATTAATTGTGTGTCACTTCATTTTCAAGTTTTGATGGTTGGATTGTCCACGTGTAAAGATCTCTGGATGTCCCCAAAACTCACGCCCACATTTGGAGATTATTTCCTCATTTTCCAATGCTTTAGTGACACAACTTCTCTCCAATTGTTGCATTCCCCCATGTTCAACAGTTGCGATCGCAACCCATTATGTTGTCTATTTTTTGGTGCGGGAACCCTTATTTTAAATATATTTTTTCCTCTAATGATGTTGAAAAATAGACGAACGGTGATTCGGTTGGCACTTATCACCTAGGGCTCCTACACACAAGCCCAATGAATGGGAGTTGATGGTTCGGTTGTGGACTTTCCGACGATCCAGTTAGAAATATGTCATCGGGAACTAGAAATCTATATTCAATTAGTCTTAGTAGTGATTTCGTACTTTTATTTCTTCCTCTGGATGGGTTTTGAGACTTCAGAGAAGAGAGGGATCAGGGGCTGCCTGTCTGCCACATTTAGCATTCCTACTACCTTTTATAAATGATTGTCCTTTGACTATAGGCTCAGTCTTTGGGATACTGAGCAATCAAATGCTCATTCTTTTGGATATCCCCAATGTTGGAGTGGGGGTAGGCGCGTCGTGCTCCTCTTTCTCTACACGTGCCACTGTACGTGGTAACAAATTTGGTAGCTGACCGAGTGACCAACCGACCAACTTAGGGAAACTTGCTCAATCGATTAACTGCGTCCGAGTTGAGGGACTTCCCCGAGTTGTTGATGCATATTGAACACCAACAGGTCTTGAGTTCAAATTGGGATCATTAGTTGTCTCTCATTCTCTTGTCGAAAGCAAACTGAGACATCGGAAATCATCCCCCAGATCAGAAGGCGACGACCACTATTGACACTTAATACATGTCTCCTCATTTCCCTAACATAGCGTTTAAACCATCCACGTGTCATGACCCGCGAGTCTTTCGATAGACGTGCCCACGCCTGACAGTTGCTTATGAATGCTCGGTCGGCATGATGACACGATTTAATCCTTGTCGTTCATCCCAACCATTTCCAATGGCCTCAATTGGGGCACCATTCTCATTCTCCAGGGATACTTTTAAGAGGGGTCTTTGTCCGTAGAACTCTTTGGTTTCCTTCCTATCCTCTAGTGTTGAAATCCCTCTTTGCCTTCTTTCCCCGTTGCTACTCTTCTTCTGTGCCTTGAATCCATCTACCTTATCGACCCTCAACGTGGTTTTCTCTCCAACCTACTCGGCCTCCTATTTGTTTTGCTTTTTTTTTTGACACTCTCTGTAGGATTTCCCCTACTTTCCTCCTCTTGACAGTTGGACTAGCAGCCTTTAACTCCTAGAGGCCTCTCGTTCCATCTTTACTCTAGACCCATTGATGCGCGATAGGGATTTACAAGAAACTTCTTAATGGCCCGTCGATCTAAACTATTCTGACTCTTTTGACTCATTTTCTTCCTCTTCTGGTCTTTAGGAAAGGGGAGTTCTGAATGTTGTTCCAATAACCATGGTGACTCTTTCTGTTCCCTTGCAAAACCAAACCTTTGTCGCTAAGAGCTTTGTCTCTACCCTTACTAACCATGATATTAAAAGGATCAAAATTACATGTCGCATCCTTAACTATGTCCACCTTGTTAGGATTTTATACTAAAAATTATGATTTAATGTAATGGATTAATGTTTGTTTGGATTATTTATTAATCAATTATTCTTTTTTTTTTATGAGAATCTTTATGGAAAATATGCATTATATCATATCATATTGTGCATGGATATCTCTTATTCCACATAGTAGATAATTTGGTGTGTAGAGTTCGGCTCACACACAGAAAATCAGATTAACGATTATTGTAGAATATAAGTCTTTGGTTCGCAGTCTTAGATGAAATTGGGCACACTACTAGTAAAATTGTAATACAGTATTTCAGTATGTCTGTTTTGAATGCGAAAAATGGTATAGGCTCGATTCAATGTGTTGGTACACTCATTCGATTATGTCAAACCCTGCGGGTTGATATTAGTATCTGATATAACGAATAACTTAACTGAAAGATCTCAAAGAATTTTATAAATGTTGATTAAATAAATTGTCAATAATTTATTTTAATCAACAGATATCTGTAATCTTAACGTGGAGAGATAAATGAAAATTTAATAACATAGAATTCGAAATATAATTTGAAGATATGGGAAAAGAATGCAATTATAATTCTATATAAATTATAATTTATATAATTTAGAATTAATTCAGGTTGGATTAGGATTTCAAATTATATAGGAAGTCCGACCCATGTTTCTCCTTAGAGTCTCCATCATTGCCTATAAATATACTGTTATGTCTTCCAGGTCAGAACAAAACTTAATACTCAAATATTAAAAGAGGTTCTGTAAAGGCAGGGAGATCATGTAAAGACTCATATTTTTAAAAATAAAAATAAATCATGAATAATATTTTTCTGAATATTAAAATTCAATCACGAATTATTTTTACATTGCCTCGTGTATATTAGTATGATAAGTATATATGAATACATTTATGTTTACATGTATTATTATTTAGATATAGTATGTGTACATATACATACACACACATGCTCCATAGAAACCTAAAATCACATTTCATCATGTCAAAACGTCTACATCTTGTTAAGAAATTTTTGTATATACTCATTACATGTACACCTATGCATATACATATGATGATCATATTATACGCTCCCAAAACATAATCTAAGATTTTATACTAACCTTTATTTAGTAGAAGACCTAGACTTTCTAGTCATCCTAATTCAAGTATGATTTAACCTATAACTATTTGATTTTGACTAAATCATTTTCCTCCAACATATTCATTTATCTTAAAAATCTAGAAACCATGAGTTAAAAATCTAGAAACCATGAGTCATCCTATCTCCTCTCTCTTAAAAATCTTAGGTGGAAGTCTAAAGGCTTTAGGTGGAACTCTAAAATGACATAATATACACCTGAGATCTAAACTCTTATTACTCATTCTTCCCTTTGTTGACCATATAAGTCCCTTTCACGCTTATATTTATCCCATATGACACCTCATTCCTCCCTTTGTTGACCTTAGTAGTCCATTTCACACTTATTCACACTTATATTTATCCCAAATGACACCTGATTCCTCCATTTGTTGACCTTAATAGTCTCTTTCACACTTATTCACACTTATATTTATCTCATATGCATACACCTCATTCCTCCCTTTGTTGACTTTATAAATTCCTTTCACACTTACATTCAATTCCTATACATAGATATAGACATGTGTGACTATATCTTAAACCTAAACCATGTAACACATACCAAAATCATATGAGTCAAATCATTTACTCTAAAAACCTTCAACTTGTGCACTTAATTTTCAAATCAAAACTAATGACTAAGCCTAGTGATCTATTACACATCCCATCCATTTAATGCTTGATTTTAACCAAATAATCATCTAACTTTTTCTAACCATTGATCTTGATGGATAAATCCTAACCGTTAGATGTGTTCCCTAGATATTTTTCTAACCTTTGCCTATAAATACAAAACTCCTTCTTCTATTATTTTACACACTTTGAAACCTTGAGATGAAGAAAATCTAGAGAGTAGTAAGAATTCTCAAGTGTTGTGAGAAAATCCTAAGTGAACGAGAATCCACCCTTTTTGAAGGAGACAACCGAAGCAACCATCTTTTCAATCCTTAAGCTCTCACTAGGTAAGTTTTCTACAACTTACTTTCTGGTTGGATAATTAGTCTTAAACCCGAAATCTCTCCAAATATTATGGAGTATGGTGAAAAAGTGGAAGACATCAGTTTTAGCCCTTGCGGCTGCAACCTTTCACTAATTTATCTGCATATGCTTGGTTGCTATTTTTTAGTTTAGCATGTTAGGAGGCATAGTAGATTGTTTATGCTTACATGTTTATATATGCACGTTAGTCAATCACTCATGCTATCCATGATATTTAGATAAAATGTTGTTTATTTTTGTTATACTTTAAATTTCATCTTTGTATTTCAAGTGATATGATTTTAGCATGATGTTAGAATAACTCGATGAAATAAAGAATAATTAAATGATGACCCAGTTGTTGTGGATATGTGTGTCGTTAGCTGTGATGCGGTCTTGCCGAATTTTAACTGAACCATGAGGTGTATTAACCCAAATAGTGTCGTTTAGCCAAGTCAATGTCTTTAGCCGTGGCATGTTAGACAAGCTATGTACTTAGCCGTGTTATATTTGGACGTAACGTGTAATTTTTCAATTGAGTCTAGTAGTCATGTACTTTGGTGTTAACACGTTGTCCGGAAATATAAATGTTTAGGAAATATAATGTTTGGGAACATGCCGTACGGGATGCATGATGTTTGGGATGCACTTGGTGGGGAGCACGGTTAGTAAAATATCGAAAGTGTATCCGTAAGGGAACACCATACTTGGAAAACTTGATGAGATATACACTTGAATAATTTGATGAAATTTGGATGAGATCATAACTGTAGACTAATGGATTTAAAGTCTATGTAAGCTATGGATTTTGAAAAATATCATCTGCTCGGGGTTTGTGATGACGCCTGCGTACGAATGATGAAATACAAAAATTCATGCTCGGGGTTATGCCCACGACGCCTGGGTATGAATACTAAGATATTAAGGTTATGTCTATTAAACAAGAGAAAACTTGATGAGATATATACTTGAATAATTTGATGAGATCATAATTGGAGACTAATAGATTTAAAGTCTATGTATTCTATGGACTTTGGAAAATATCATCTGCTCGGGGTTTGTAATGACGCTTGGGTACGAATGATGAAACACAGAAATTCATACTCGGGGTTATGCCCACGACGCCTGAATATGAATACTAAGAGATTAATGTTATATTTATAAAACAAGAGAAAATAATGTAATGATACAATATTGATTTAAATTTTTGTACTTGAGTGTTATCGCTTTCATATATTGCTCATGTCATAATATGTTACTGTTTGTTTAAAGTTTATAATTGTTCAAAAAGAATTTAAGGGTAGGATAACTTATTGGGCTTTCATCGGCTCATGGTGCAACTTCCTTCTACCCTGGTATTTCATAACCAGGTATGACGAAGATGGAACAGAACCGGACTATTAAAATCATGAAGGCACATATCTCGAAGAAGGCTCGGTTGAACTGTGATTTACTTAGAATAGGCTAATTTGCTCGGACTTTTGATAAAAAGTCTTTTGATACAATAGTCTTTTGTTAGAAGTATTTTCATAATCAGGCTGTATCAAACTATGTTTTAAATGAAATTATGAATTTTGTTATTTTATTCTTTATATTAGCGTGTCCGAAAATTGAGGCATTACAACTTGGTATCAGAACTTTAGGTTCACCACCTCTCGACCTCAGGTTATTGGGTAGCATCAGGTTCTGAGAACGCGACTCGAGTAGATAACGTCATATTTGCTGCTGGTTACCGTTTTCATCAAAATTGTTATTTTTACTAAATATTATGAAAACTCTAATAATTCCGATATAGGATGTCTTCGTTAGAACTGGCTTCAATCTTGTAGGACGACTTCTACCATATGCTGGATCGATTCGGACATCAAGCTAAAGTACGGAGTCAAGGAGGCCATCAATCACCAAGGAGACTTCAATACTATTTTCTGCAGGAGCAAAGAAGGTTGGTACGAGGGCGGTTGCAGAACCATACTAGGAAGTACAGCCGCACGTTTCTAATTGAATAAGACTAATCAGCCTATGTCCTTCTACCGACAAGAACCCTGGCCCATTCATACGTTGCTTATCAAACTCCACTAAGATTATGAGACCACACGACGATCGAGCTATACTGTTGCTAGTCAGTAGCCTTTACTCTCTTGGAATCTTCAGAATACAAATTCTTTTAGTTGATTTGTTAGGCGCACTTGAAATACCAATTCCTTGTCACCTCATACTTGTTTTTAAAATCTTTGAAAGCCTTTTACTCCTATCTTGAACTTTACCTATTGAAAATCATTGTGCATTTAAGACGCAAAATTCTTATAACACTTCTTTCTTCTAGAGAATGTACCTTCGAACAACATTTCATTTCAAATTCTCTTAGTAATAAATTCTTCATTGTAGTCCACTTTATGATAACAGATTCTTATCAGTTATTTCTATACATAATTACCTACAACCTTGACAGGTAACTAGACTTGGATGGTTGATTTGAAGCGTGTTTAGTTAACGCAGTTTCAGGACAATTATCTCGGTTAGTTTCCACTACCTTCGTTCGTAATTTTCTCCAAATTGTTGGCACGAATGAGTTCATTCTTACCGTAAGACATCTCCTTTGAAAACTCTATATAGATACTTTCTTTTATCAATCATCGAATTTCGAGTCATCACAGTCGATGTGATGTCACTCTCTGTCACTCTTCAACCTTCAGTAAACTCAACCTCATATTTAACTTGATTCTTTGTATCTCAAACCAACTATGAAAAGTCGGTTGAAAATCTTTCTTTACGTTTTGCTTCATCTCACACAAGACTATTAGTTCGGACCTTATTATTTATTCAAGGGACTGAGAATTTTTTTTCATTCTTTTGCTGGTTACAAGTACCACGAAATTCTTTGAAGGCACGTGATGTACTTCATGCAAAACAGGGAAGCTACCATCAGAATATACCTAGAGCAATATCAACACAAGGATGAGATCTCTAATTTCTGACGTCAGATCACCGAAAAAATTACGCTATTGCCATTACTTATTAGAAGCAATGCCTATTTCACGTACCAACACAAAGGAATATCAGACACTCGATGCACAAGCTAAGAGACACGCCGAAAGAAGAAAGTCAACTTGTCAACATCATCATACGAGGAGACGCTACGCACACGCATCACCAAAGTCTTTCGTACCTTCAACTCTGAATTTCGAGGACGAAATTTATTAAGGGGGATAGGTTGTAAAGACCCATATTTTTAAAAATAAAAATAAATCGTGAATAATATTTTTCTAAATATTAAAATTCAATCAAGAATTATTTTAAATTGCCTCGTGTAAATTAATATGATAAGTATATATGAATACATTTATGCGTACATGTATTATTATTTAGATATAGTATGTGTACATATACATACACACACATGCTCCTTAGAAACCTAAAACCACCTTTCATCATGTCAAAACGTCTACATCTTGTTAAGAAATTTTTGTATATACTCATTACATGTATACCTATACATATGCATATGATGATTATATTATACGCTCCCAAAACATAATCTAAAATTTTATACTAACCTTTATTTAGTAGAAGACCTAGACTTTCTAGTCATCCTAATTCAAGTATGATTTAACCTATAACTATTTGATTTTGTCTAAGTCATTTTCCTCCAACTTATTTACTTATCTTAAAAATCTAGAAACCATGAGTCATCCTATCTCCTCTCTCTTAAAAATCTTAGGTGGAAGTCTAAAGGCTTTAGGTGGAACTCTAAAATGACATAATATACACCTAAGATCTAAACTCTTATTACTCATTCCTCCCTTTGTTGATCATATAAGTCCCTTTCACACTTATATTTATCCCATATGACACCTCATTCCTCCCTTTGTTGACCTTAGTAGTCCATTTCACACTTATTCACACTTATATTTATCCCAAATGACACCTGATTCCTCCCTTTGTTGACCTTAGTAGTCCCTTTCACACTTATTCACACTTATATTTATCTCATATGCATACACCTCATTCCTCCCTTTGTTGACTTTAATAAATCTCTTTCACACTTACATTCAATTCCTATACATAGATATAGACATGTCTGACTATATATTAAACCTAAACCATGTAACACATACCAAAATCATATCAGTCAAATCATTTACTCTAAAAACCTCCAACTTGTGCACTTAATTTTCATATCAAATCTAATGAATAAGTCTAGTGATCTATTACACATCCCATCCATTTAATACTTGATTTTAACCAAATAATCTTCTAACTTTTTCTAGCCATTGATCTTGATGGATAAATCCTAACCGTTAGATGTGTTCCCTAGATATTTTTCTAAACTTTGCCTATAAATACAAAACTCCTTCTTCTATTATTTTACACACTTTGAAAACTTGAGATGAAGAAAATCTAGAGAGTAGTAAGAATTCTCAAGTATTGTGAGAAAATCCTAAGTGAACGAGAATCCACCCTTTTTGAAGGAGACAACCGAAGCAACCATCTTTTCAATCCTTAAGCTCTCACTAGGTAAGTTTTCTACAACTTACTTTCTGGTTGGATAATTAGTCTTAAACCCGAAATCTCTCCAAATATTATGGAGTATGGTGAAAAAGTGGAAGACATCAGTTTTAGCCCTTGCGGCTGCAACCTTTCACTAATTTATTTGCATATGCTTGGTTGCTATTTTTTAGTTTAGCATGTTAGGAGGCATAGTAGATTGTTTATGCTTACATGTTTATATATGCACGTTAGTCAATCACTCATGCTATCCATCATATTTAGATAAAACGTTGTTTATTTTTGTTATACTTTAAATTTCATCTTTGTATTTCAAGTGATATGATTTTAGCATGATGTTAGAATAACTCGATGAAATAAAGAATAATTAAAAGATGACCCAGTTGTTGTGGATATGTGTGTCGTTAGCTGTGATGCGGTCTTGCCGAATTTTAACTGAACCATGAGGTGTATTAACCCAAATAGTGTCGTTTAGCCAAGTCAATGTCTTTAGCCGTGGCATGTTAGACAAGCTATGTACTTAGCCGTGTTATATTTGGACGTAACGTGTAACTTTTCAATTGAGTCTGGTAGTCATGTACTTTGGTGTTGACACGTTGTCGAGAAATATAAATGTTTAGGAAATATAATGTTTGGGAACATGCCGTACGGGATGCATGATGTTTGGGATGCACTTGGTGGGGAGCACGGTTAGTAAAATATCGGAAGTGTATCCGTAAGGGAACACCATACTTGGAAAACTTGATGAGCTATACACTTGAATAATTTGATTGAGATCATAACTAGAGACTAATGGATTTAAAGTCTATGTAAGCTATGGACTTTGAAAAATATCATCTGCTCGGGGTTTGTGATGACGCTTGGGTACGAATGATGAAACACAGAAATTCTTGCTCGAGGTTATGCCCACGACGCCTGGGTATGAATACTAAGATATTAAGGTTATGTCTATTAAACAAGAGAAAACTTGATGAGATATATACTTGAATAATTTGATGAGATCATAATTGGAGACTAATAGATTTAAAATCTATGTAAGCTATGGAATTTGAAAAATATCATCTGCCCGGGGTTTGTGATGACGCCTGGGTACGAATGATGAAACACAGAAATTCATGCTCGGGGTTATGCCCACGACGCCTGGATATGAGTACTAAGAGATTAAGGTTATATTTATAAAACAAGAGAAAATAATGTAATGATAAGATATTGATTTAAATTTTTGTACTTGAGTGTTATCGCTTTCATAGATTGCTCATGTCATAATATGTTACCATTCGTTTAAAGTTTATAATTGTTCAAAAAGAATTTAAGGGTAGGATAACTTATTGGGCTTTCATCGGCTCATGGTGCAACTTTCTTCTACCCTAGTATTTCATAACCAGGTATGACGAAGATGGAGCAGAACCGGACTATTAAAATCATGAAGGCACGTATCTCGAAGAAGGCTCGGTTGAACTGTGATTTACTTAGAATAGGCTAGTCTGCTCTGACTTTTGATAAAAAGTCTTTTGATGTAATAGTCTTTTGTTAGAAGTATTTTCATAATCAGGCTGTATCAAACTATGTTTTAAATGAAATTATGAATTTTGTTATTTTATTCTTTATATTAACGTGTCTGAAAATCGGGGCGTTACAAATCATGTTTTTAAGCCCACACTCAGTTCGTGATCAAGGTGCAATAGGATTATGGCAGTGGATCGCGAGGTCGATCGAGCAAGACTATTTCAATCGTTCTCATACTTCGATCGGATTAAACTATGAAGGTTGATGAGATCAAATCAAAGAGATCTCGAAGGTATAAACTCTATTTCCGCTTTGTAAGGTTTCATATTTTTTTTGTTGTATAAACAATGTGTATTCATTACTGGGTCTCAAAAATTAATCCCTAACACACCTGCGGCTGCCCCATGAGGATGAAAGGGCTTGTACTTATTCCAGCAGTGAGCTTTGCTTTTATGAAAGCAACTTTCAGTGTGGACTCCGATTTCCCTTTCATTCGACCATTAGGGAGATTCTTCGTTTTCTAAACCTTGTGCTCGGCCAAGTTATGTCAAATGTTTGGCATCTTTTGCTTGCCATGGTCATGCTCTGGCATCACAAGCATAGGTGAGTGATCCCTAACGGCGACCGAGTTTCTTTTTTGCTATTAGTCGAAGGAAGCCAAGCTGGTATTATGACAACTTTGCCCCTCATGTAGTCGTCGGCCTTCCATGACACTCTAACAGCTCTGCCAATGACATTACAACACGTGGCATAGCATTTTGAGAGTGTCTACACCCAATAAAATGTACAAGAATTCTCAACGTCGCTCAAACTTTAGGAGCAGTTATTTAATTGTCTCAATGATGACATATATAGAATGAAAAGTGACAACGTTTCGCATGCATGAGCAGCTGCCATGCATGCGTATAAATCAAAGGAAAAGAAGGTGGCAGGATGTGCATGAGGAACATAGGAGGTGCATGAGGAACATGAGAAGGTGATCGAAGTGAGATAACCAACAACCGCCTTTTGTTCCTTTATCGAAGGATAGATCGCGCAATAAACCAGGCGAAAAAATTCAAAGGGAAAAAATAGCATCCAACACTAGTGGTCTATAAATAGAATCAAGAGTAAAAAGAAAATGATGACGAACCTCCATACAACTTATCATTTCTTTTCCGCACTTAGTTAGACTAGCCTAGCATAGCTGTAGTCGTACCAACCTTGTTCTTCTAACATTCACCTATATCCATAAGAGTAGTTCTTAGTTTGAAGCAACCTGGGTCTTTTGTACTTCTCGGATGTAAATTTGTCTTCAAATTTATCATTCGAAATTAGTTCATTTCACATTCGAAGTAAAACGATAATCCTTTCACTACTAAACATTAATACGAATTGGTATAAGAAAGAAATAATTTCAAACATCAAAGCATCTTAATAACTTGCCTTAAGAAATACGTACGAACCATAATCTGTAGATAATTAAAAGGACGGACCTAAGTTATAACAGGGAAAAACCAAAAAAAAAAATACATCTACATCACTACAACTAGTTAGAAAAATTAAAAATTTCGAGGTCGTAAACATATTGTGGGTCCCTCTTAATGGTTCCAATCAAAATCCATGGGTCATAACCTTTTCTTTCAGCATCTACGATCAAGCTCTAGCACATGACCCATAGATTCATAATTTGAATCTCGCCGTGAAGCCTTCGGCAAACGTTGTCCTGCAGACGATTTTCTCTTCTATCACATATCATTTTGCGTTGTTGTCCTTCCGGGACCTTTGCAAAGAAATTTCTATACTTCGCTTCGAGCTTGTTTCAATGGACAAAAATATTTGGTTATTGTAGCACACCCGCAACTTCCCCATCATATGAGGTCTCATTCCAATCCAGCATAAAGTAGACGTTATGTGTGGCATTGTACTGGACTTTTGGCTCAATGAAAACTCGTTTACCTTGTTTGTTGTGAAGTGCTATGTTGTAGTCCAAAAGTGGAAGGGACTTATGGTCTTCATGCGGATCAATGCTCGTCGTAGGGATCTGACATATCCTATGCCAAACTATGACCCTATTAATGGTTTGACAATCCCCTCAATAACCGCTCATACAACAGACCAGCGAATCTCCGCAATGACCTAAAGTTTTGTCATCGTTGCCATCATCATCCTAATATTTCTTGTTGCCGATCTTTACTATGATCACAGAAAAATTAAAAAATTGAAGTTGAAGTCTAGTAAGTAACTTGTGAAATGTGATGAGGTGTTTCACAAGTCAATAGGTGCGTGCACGACCAAATCCCACTTTGATGCTGAGTAGGTCAGCTGCGTGATGTTCTCATTCTTCATTTTCCACTCTTCATTATCCTCCTAACGTGTCAACATTACCAACCCACAAGCTTTGGTTCCCAGATAACCCCTTTTTGATTCACCCACTCTAAAATTTGTCGCACTTACTTTCACATTCTATTTAACGCTGTAAACCAAACTACTAATAGGAATCATACAAACCCAGAAACATAAATTTGTGTACAAATGTGTTCGGATTCATTTGGTATTCGTGCGTGACATATATGAGAACCACACAAATCGGACGACCCTCTGTAGCATTTTTGGAATATCAAATTCCTTTCGAAAGAGCACGCCCAATTTGGCTGTAGTGATTGTAGACTATAGCATTTAACTAGGCGTTTCGATGGTGCAATGAATCTACTTTTAAAATCTAATTAAAAACTATGCCAAATGAGACTAAGACTAGTCAAGATGGTTGATTTTAAAAACTAATCACCATACACTAAATAAGAAGGGGGGAAAAAAGTCAATGAGAAACCCAAACGAATTCTCCATCTAGGTACATCAAATCAATTATTGAGTGCTTTGTTAAACCAAGGACTATTAAAAAATCAACTAATCAGCATTGTTAAATTAGATACCAACAGACAACAAATCAACCGTATATCAATAATAAAGTGAGAAAACAATATTAATGCAATAATAAATGTTTTACATTACCATAGGGCTAAAGAAAACAATAAAAGATTCGAATACATAGAGATAATATAACAAGGGTGGGTGGGTAGGTAGGTAGGCATCAAGTCTACGCAAATAACAAAAGAAAGTGCGAGGAAGGAGAGAGGTTGCTTTAATACCAATTAAAGTCTCCTTCCACTTCTTTGGACAAAAAAACCATTACTAAAACGTGCATTCGAGGAATCCACTTGCTAGGCTATTTTAATATGTTCGGCTACTTGCTGTTTTATGAGAATAAAGTGAAAGTATTCAAAGTCAGCTGATCCTTCAATTAAAGATTCGGTCGTTGTTTCCAAACATGTCTTGTCTCTTGCTTTTCCTATTCTCCATGTGCTTTCAAGCTTTCTTCCCCAGGAATCCAAAGTTGGTCGGACATCCGTATGGCGAAACTAGAGTGAGCCTGCAATACACTTCCAAAGTTGTTATTAACGTTTAAGCGCCAGCTCTATTGTGACCGTTTTCGTGGCTAAAACTAACAGTGTAATGCAAAATTAGACACGCAAATTCAAAAGAACATGGGTATATGCTTGTTGAATATTGATGTCTTGTGATTAGGCTGCTTAACCCATGGATTCAGAAACAAGAAAGACAGCATCCCAAAACTAAGAACATCATATCACGAAAAAAATCCATCGATGGATATACAAATTAGTCGGGGAATTAGAACAAAGGTTGTAAGGTGGTTTGGCAGTAATGTATCCATTATTTAGGGTTACCTATAATGTGCATATAGGTTCAGTATATGAAACTAAAACGTGTTCGTGAAATGCCACGTGTCCCATACGGCTGTAGTATAGGAGTAAAGTTTAACGTTTTATAATCCACGTAACATCTTGTTTTTCTAATTACTCATTTAAAACAACTTTTTAAAAGTATTTGATCAATTCTTTATATCTTTGTCTTGCAAATCTATGCTTTATCTTTTTCTTTCTTGAAATAAATAGGAAACACATTGAAATCACTTTGAATTGCTGAATTCATGGTCTCGAAATGGTATCGTTGAAATGTGCTTTTCTCAGTACATATAAATCGTTACGTTGTTACTGCTTCCTAGATCCATATATACTTGGTAATCTGACTTTAAAGTAGGCAAAGCTTAGTAGTTCAAGAAAATGAACGTTCCTGGTCACTTCCTGTCTGATTCCAAGTCAAAAAACTACTTAAGACTTTTAAGTACAACTCTCCGTGTAAAACTGTGTCACTACTTAAAAGAGGGGGAAAAAAAGATGAACACGACAACCACATGCACCCACCCCAACTGGTGTGCCGACTGCATGCCATCAGCCAAACCACCATGCATACTTGCGTGAATAAAAATTATCTGAAAATTTGCTGTCAAATATTCTAATATGAGAAACCCCAGATCCTACAAAATCTGCTATCAAAGTGAGTATTCTAAGAATATGGAGCACTAATACTCCATACAACCATTTACCCAACTATTTCAAGTATTTGAACTGCTCAATCTCCAATTAAGATTTAAACCCTTTCTATTTAATCAAGTCAGCACTCGGTATGAACGCAAATATTTGCTCATCTTGGTTAGGCTTTTTCTTCCTTCATGCATTGAAGGTTCATCGGTTAATTGGGGACCAATTCTGAAGTTACGTCGCAATGGCATGAAAATGCTTGGGAACCCATTTTGGGTAGATGAACCAAACGACTGGACCGTTCTAGAAATTTAAGCACCATTTCATAGAAGATTTATGGTTAGAGTTCACGTAGATGATAAATTATGGGGGTATATTATTAGAGCAAAAATGCAGAGAAAGTAAATCCTTGTTGATGGGTTGAGTAGGAGTTGCAACTAGTATAGAGATAGAGCATTCACACTAGTCTCCTTATTTTTTGCACCAATTAGGGAGAAAATTCCACTTTTCTATTTTAGGAAGCCATATTTTCTAATAACTGCTGCATTGGATTGTCTATTCTATCTCTATTTAATTAAAATATTCTTTTTTTCCTTTCATATTCAATTCAAATGTTTATTCCATTTTAGAAGTTGCTGCACAACAGCTATTCAAAGAAGAAGCAAAACATGGGGATGTTTTTAACTCAAGTTTGGACAAAGACCAAAAATATCGGGATGTCTACTGAAAACAAATGGATATTTGCTATTTCAACAGGATTTTTTCAACTCAGGTTTGGACGGAGGCCAAAAACATCCGAATGTTTAGTAATTTCATCTGGATGTTTAACAGAGAAATAAGTGGGGGAGGAGAAATAAAAAGGAACAAAAAATAAAAATAAAATCCTAGAAAGCTACAGTGACTCCTTAGAGATAGGAAGTCGATGTAGCATTTCCTAAATAGGGAGAAGAATAAGAGAGGCTGATATGAGGGTTAATGAGAGTAATCGCTCTTCAAATTGAGGAAAGAGGACATTCCAAGAGCTCGATGTGAATGTTCTAACATGTGAAACAAAAAAAAATAAAAAAAAATCTTAACCTGATATCGTTTGGTTCAAAGAGTTTTATTCAACTCATTTAATTAATAGGGACATTTATCTTCCTTGAACTTATTAGATCGAGTATGTGAGGTCTTTCCACATAACCAATGAGATGCAAAAGGGGGAAAGCTAAGGGTAAAAACAAAACAAAAACGCGGGAAAGAGAAGAGGTTTCGAATTTCCAGAGACGAAAGGAAAGAATCTACGCGAGGATAAAGATTGTAGAGACTGTACCTCTCTTTGCGCTTCTCCAGAAACCTCTGTAGCGATTTTCTCCGAGCTATTGGTAGATCTGCGCACCAAAAATCAATCACCAATAATTTTATTATTTCTACTTTTTTTTCTTTTAAACTTATAGAACAATGATTAATGGTACGATTTCAAGTTTTAATGCCTGTAGGCTGTATTAACGACAAAATTAAACAAATAAAAAGAGCAAAAATCCCACCTCCGTCAAGGGTTTCCAGAAGCATGCTTTGATCTGAGACTCCTCCCTCAGCAAGTTTCAATATATTCTCCGCCTGAACATTTATTAAAAGCCTTAATAAACTAATCTAGAAAAAAGAAACAAAGAGGAAAATAGCGTTAAGATTGTTGACGAACCTTATGCGGTGGGACATTGAAGACGGTGACGGTTCCGTTGTAGAAAATAGTCAGTGGAGCCGTTTCAGGAGTGCTTTCGGAGTTTCCTTTTTTATTATTCCTGGACAAAAAATAATAATTCCCATATAATTTGGCATAAAATAGAGAGAAAACTCGAACTGATTGAAAATGCTTGAATACCAAAAGGCAGGAGTGTAGACAGGCAAAGCGGGAAGCGGATTCTCATCGTGCTTCGGAGTCGACGGAACCGAAAATGACGTCTTCGAGGAAAATAAATTGGCTTTTTCGCTCCATTTAGAAACATTGGAGCTCTGATCCACAGACCCAGATGTAATCACAGCCTTCAGAAGCTCCGGGTTCAGCTTCGAAATCACACTTTGAATATCTGCAGTAACATAAACAAACAGAGCCCGATGATTCCAAGAACCCAACAAAAAAAAAATTAGCAAACCCAAAAAACAACATAGAAATGCAGAGATTTTGTACGGACCTCGGAAGCTTCTACGGTGATCGAGGAGGTTCTTGGGTTGAAGTTTGGCAGAAGAGCTCTCCTTCTCCATCCTGAAGAAATCGAGCTCAACAGCTGATCCTGCCATTTGTAATCTGGTTTGATCGACGACTCTTTGGTTCCTATTACCTTTAGTTTAATGCTTTTGGGTTTCGAAATATAAGTCCTTCAATGGCGAATAACAAGAATATATATAAATGCAAGAGGCAAAAGGACAGAGTGGGGAGGTGAAGAGGAGGGCACGAGATAAATGAGAAGAAGCAGAGATTGGTAGGAGAGGAGGGAGTTAGCGGTGGGGGTATTTCGAGATAGGCACGTATTTCACGAGAGTTGTCATAAGTAAGGGAAGCAAGAACTACGCGGCAGAAATTACGGAAAAAGTATACACTACAGGAAGTGGGCATCAAACCGGCCCTACGCTTTGTACTTTTTTTTTTTTATTATTAAACGACCGACTTTTATTCTCTCCTCCTTTATCTTTAGATAAGGCACGTGTTAAATTAATGGCCTTCTTTTTTTTGTGTTTGGACATAACACGAGAATAATATTACTCGTACTTCATTTTGTGTTTAATATTTTATTACATATTGAGTTAACAGAGCTCAGATGTCTATTTGGCGTAACTAGATTATGTGATTATTGGATTATATTGGGTGCCAAAGGAAATAATCTAGCTCAAAGTGTTTGGACTAAATTATTTGTGGATATGTAAAATTATGTTGTGTTTGGACTAGATTAATCCAGATTTTTTGGGTATATAATTTAGCCCAAATAGGACTAGATTATTTGTCAATAATCTATACAATTAGAAAAATCCAGTTACGCCAAATAGGGCCATAATCGCTCACATAGAAAAAGGAAAATAATAATGTCATCTCAATATAAAATAAAATATAAAATAAGGTGTCACTAATATCATTGATACTGCGAATTTGCCATTGCTAGGGAAAGTTGAAAGACTAATTAAGAGGCGTTTTTTTATTTGAAGTCAATTGCGGTGAAATGGGGTCATGGTGGGGTCCTCCAATTTGCGAAATTGGAATAGGTCGTGGGGAATTGGGGGAGGACGCACGGCGAGGTCTGAGGTCTGGTGGGAACTAAAATTACGTAGTTTGACCATGTTTTGACGCATTTTTTTGTCTATATTAGAACTTCGTGAATTCTAAAAGTTAGTTTTTCTTAGACATTAAATGCTGGCTTTTGTTTATTGATTTAGATCATGTTAAGCATTTTATCATGCCATTAATGAGAACAGAGGAAGTGAATTATGTGATACACATTGATATTGAACTTGTTGGGTGAAAGTGATAAACTTTATGACTCGTGTGCACATTTTTACGGTACGGCACGAACATTATGAGGCACGTGACATATGTGAACACCGTACTAGACTCCTTTGGGAATGCTAGGCAGGGTCATGTACTGGAATGCCTTCGGAAGTGCTAGGAATGTACTGGAATGCCTTCGGGAGTGCCAAGAATGTCTTCGGGAGTGCCAGAATGAACTGGAATGCCTCTAGGAGTGTCAGAAATGATTTTAAACTAAGATTCTTTATGAATGTCAGGAATGACACTTTCATACATAACGATGACAGATTGGTGACACACGAAATTCGTGAATTTGAATTGAATAGCTTAAGGAACCATGTTACACAATAGAGTTATCTATGTTATCTCTCAATCTAATATTGCTTCCATTTACTCTTTCTCTCTTTGTGTTGATATAAATGTTCGTGTGACTCATCATATCATGTCATATGCATGTAATACTTGTATAGACTTTCCTACTGGTCTGTCGAGCTCAACCCTTCTTTCTTTTCAGGTACGACCTTGGAGTGATAGCATAGGGTGCTTGACATGTATGGATCGACATGCATATTTTTGAAAGCTACATCGGAGGAATTTCTTAACATCTTTTATATATCATTTTTGAAAAGATGCAATGAAAATCGTACTTTATTTGTTTCGGTTTCAAATGATGTAAACCACTCAACTCCGTTTTGGCTTTGGAGATACTGATCATTGGTCGAAGTGACCACTTTTGTACTCTATTTCAAACTTATTTTTGATTTATTCTATCATCAATGCACCTTTTGAGAATTTTGGTGAGATTGTGAGTCCTTATTAATGGTAAATGTATAATGTTATTATGTTTAAAATTTTGAGGGCGTGACAAATTGGTATCAGAGCTCTAGATTAGAATACCTAGAGATTGTGGGGAGACTTTTATTCTTGTTGGGTTCAAACTCGTTGCATTTGGACATAACTTGTGTGTGCTTGTGTGCATAACATGCATTGGCATTGCTTATCATGTACGTATAATGATATGTGGATGTTGACCCTTTTGCTAGGGATTTTCTGTTTGACATTGGCCTTGTGACGGCAATAGTCGTTTGATATTGTTAGTATTATTTTTATTATTGTAGAATTGTGCCTCCGAGACGTGGGGTAAGGTTGGGTGGATCTCAAGGCCGAGACCGAGGCCGTTATCGTGAGATACCGTTAGAAGATGTTGTGAGTCAACAGAGGGGGATTCCATAGGCGGAGGAAGCTCACTAGGAAGCGGAACAAAACATTAAATTGCCGGCCGTTCTGAGCGCATTTGCAAGGGAGTTTGTGGCGGCGCTGGTCGAGACTAATAGGCTGAATCAGGCTGCTAGAGCCCATCCAAGTGATCAGGCAATTGATGCTATGAAAGAGTTTCGCCTTCTTAACCTTCCTCAATTCAGCGGAGAGGGTGGTGATTTTCTCGTTGCTAGTCATTGGCTTTCCGAGATCCGTAAACTATTCAAAGCTTTGAGAATAGTGGAGGATGACCTTCGAGTCTCTATGTGGCATGTCAATTAATTGGGGAAGCAAACGAATGGTGGGAGTCTATCCTTGAAGTAAGGAAGGATGCGCGAAGGGCCGCTAGGCATATGGCAAGAGTTAATGAGTCGGATGTTGAAGACATGACTTGGGCTGATTTTGAGGTTCTTTTCGAGAATCGATATTTTCTGGAATCCTATCACGAGCAATTGCGTATCCAGTTTGAGAGGCTAGAGCAAGGAAATATGACGGTGTCAGAGTATGCTGTGAAGTTTCAGAACTTATCCTGTTTTGCACCAGAGTTAGTGACTTCGGAAGATCGCAAATGTCGTCGTTTTGAGAGAGGTCTTCACTCTTCTGTGAGGAGGCTCATTGTGAGCCAGCACAAGATGAATTTTGCTAAAATTATTGAGTGTACTAGGAGTGTGGAGTTGCCCAGCGAGGCACAACGAGGTTCTAGAGTTTGAGAACCAAGATAGTCAGGTACTATGCAAAATTCGTCATCTTCAGGGAGCTCCGGGAGTCAGGGGCGCAAGCGACAAAGAGATCAATTTCAATCTCCACAGAGCCACTCAAATCTTAGGCCACTTACTTTCTCCGATTCTAAGAGTAACACTTTGAGACCACCTGTTGTGTGTCATCGGTGCAACCAACCCGGCCATGTTCGTAATCAGTGTACGATGTAGCTGGGGCTTGTTACTCTTGTGGCCAACCGGGTCATGTGGTTAGAAATTGTCCCCAGGGGATGGGTACACGTAGTGAGGCAGGTTTCGTTCTGTAGTCAGGGCAAGACCATGGACAGCAACAACAACAGTTTAGGGGTATCCAGAGGCAGCATCAGCCCCACTTCCATCAAACTACTTCAGTTCATAGTTCCCATGTTGGCAGGGGTGTGAGTTCGTCGGCACCTACATCGAGTTCAAGACAACGAGGTGGCTATGCGCAGGCTCAGCATACGCAAGGAAGAGTTTTCAATGTCATGTCTACTGCTGCACCATCTTCCTCACAGACTCCAGAGGCTTCAGTTATGAGGGGTAGATTCCTACTGTTTAACTCTTTTGCTAGAGTTTTATTTGATTCTGGAGCATCGCACTCTTTTATTGCTACATCATTTGTGTGTGCCTTGGAGCTAGAGACCGATAGTCTTGAGTTAACTTTGTTCGTTGAGACTCCTTTTGGAGGTAGATCTCCACTTTGCCTTAAAGCTCTTGAGTTAACTTTGTGAGCTTGTCATCCTTCAATGTCGTTTCATCTTTGACTTCATCGTTTTGGACATGTCGGGATTTGATGTCATTCTGGGTATGGATTGGTTATCTAGTTTTTCATGCCACCATCGATTGTTTTAAACGCCGAGTTCGCATTTGTTCACCTAAAAGGGGTTGTTTTGAGTTTCTTGGAGAACGTCAAGAACCATTGGAGCCTTATTTGTGGGGATCTCGAGAGCGTGAGTCTATTTACGCTTTGTTGGCGAGTTTGACTTTGGATGTGGATGTGTCCGCACGTGGAGAGTTACCTTTAGTGGTCCAAGTTTTTCCGGATGTATTTCCAACTGAGTTGCCTGGTTTACCTCCCGAGAGAGAGGTTGAGTTTGCGATAGATTTACTTCCCAGTACCGCTCCAATTTCTATGTCACCTTATCGCTTTGCACCAGCCGAATTGAAGGAATTAAAGACACAATTGCAGGAGTTGCAAGACTTGGGATTTATTCGCCCTAATACATCTCCGTGGGAAGCGCCAGTCTTATTTGAGCAGAAGAATGATGGATCATTGAGATTGTGCATCGATTATCGTAAGCTTAACCGTGTTATCATGAAGAACAAGTATCCGATGCCGAGGATTGACGATTTGTTTGACCAACTTCGAGGTGTGACATGCTTTTCGAAAATCGACTTGAGATCGGGCTATCATCAATTGAGGGTTAGGAAGGAAGACATTGCCAAGACTGCTTTTCGTACGCGCTATGGACACTACGAGTTCGTGATTATGCCTTTTGGGTTGACGAACGCACCAGCTACATTCATGGACCTCATGAATCGTATTTTTCATAAGTACCTTGATCGGTTTGTGGTGATTTTTGTTGACGACATTTTGATTTACTCCCCTACGGAGGAAGAGCACCAGTCTCACCTCGCCGTTATACTAGAGCTTTTGAGGGAGCATTGTCTTTATGCCAAGCTCAGTAAGTGTGAGTTTTAGTTATCCGAGGTGAAGTTTTTGGGGCACGTCGTGTAGCAGAGTGGTGTATATGTTGATCCAGGAAAGGTGGAATCTGTTATGAGTTAGCCGCGACCAAGAGTGTTTTCGATATTCGCAGCTTCTTAGGGTTAGCCGGGTACTATCATCGTTTTGTCCTAAACTTTTCTCGTTTGGCAGCTCCGATGACGCGTTTGACACGCAAGAGGACATGTTTTGTATGGGATGATACTTTCGAGGTTGCTTTTAAGGAGTTGAAGAAACGTTTGACTAGCGCACCAATTTTGATCGTTCCGGAACAGGGAGTTGGTTACTTAGTTTATTGTGATGCCTCAATGGAAGGACTTGGATGTGTTTTCATGCAGATGGGATGAGTGGTAGCATATGGATCTCGACAGTTGAAGGTTCATGAAAGAAATTATCCTACACATGACTTGGAGCTTGCAGCCGTTGTTTTTGCCTTGAAGATCTGGTGACACTACCTATATGGTGAGAAATTTGAGGTATTTTTCGACCACAAGAGCTTGAAGTACTTGTTCTCCCAGAAAGAGCTGAATTTGTGACAACGCCGTTGGATGGAGCATATTGAAGATTACGATTTTGAGTTACAATATCACCCGGGGAATGCTAACGTAGTGGCAGACGCTTTGAGTAGAAGATCGACACATTTAGCGAGTTTGGCGATCCATGAGTGGAAAATGATTCAAGATTTGGGGCTTTATGCGATGTGTTTTTAGGAAGCCCGGGAGGGAATGACTTTGCGCAATTTGACTCATGGATGATGCCCAACTTTATCGGCATTCAACTTTATCGATTCGAGTGGGTGATGCCCAACAGCACGATGAAGAAACAAATGAGTTACGCAAGAAGTTCTTCAGTGGCAATGCACGAAACGGATGGATGATTCATGCCGATCAGAGTTTACGTTACCGAGGGAAGCTATTTTGTACCTATTTCGTGTCGAGAAGATATTTTACGAGAGTTTCATCACTCTCCTTTGGCCGTTCATCCAGGGGGAATGAAGATGTACCATGACCTGCATAGACAATTTTGGTGGTCCAGAATGAAACAAGACGTGGTAAATTTCGTGGCGAGGTGTCTTACATGTCAACAAGTGAAGACCGAGCAGCAACGACCTGCTGGGGAGTTGTAGCCTTTACCTGTAGCTGAGTGGAAATGGGAGAATATTACAATAGACTTTGTTTCGGGTTTAACGAAATTGCCGAAGGGACATGACGCCATTTGGGTGATTTTTGATCATTTGAGGAAGACTGTCAATTTCTTACCTATTCAGGTGGTCGATTTAGTGGAGAAGCTTAGTCCCTTGTATATTCGTGAGATCATTCGTCTTCATGGGATTCTTGTATCCATTGTATTAGATAGAGTTTCGCAGTTTACAGCTCGTTTTTGGCAGAGTTCGCAAGCAGCGCTTGTCACGAACTTATTATTTAGCATTGCATATCACCCTCAGACAAATGGACAATCCGAACGGACAATTTAGATTTTGAAAGATATGCTACGGGCTTGTGTTCTGGATTTTCGTGGTGGTTGGGAGGATCACTTGCCACTTGTCGAGTTTGCATACAACAATAGTTATAATCCAGTATCGAGATGGCACCTTATGAGGCCTTGTATGGGAGACCGTGTAGATTATCTGTGTGTTGGACTGAATTGGGAGAGACGATTTTAGTCGGACCAGACTTGATTGGAGAGACCACCGAGAGTATGAGAACGATTCGCCAATGACTTTTGGCAGCACAAAAGGAGACAACCAAACAGATCAAGTTGATCCGTCAGAGGTTGCTTACCGTGCATGGTAGAAAGAAGAGTTATGCTGATCGTCGTCGTCGCCCTTTATCATTCGAGTTGGGAGATCATGTGTTTTTTGAAAGTATCACCGTGACGGGATTTATCACGTTTTGGGCGGAAGGGTAAGCTTTCACCGCGATATATTGGACTGTTTGATATTATTGAGAAGATTGGAGAAGTTGCATACCTTTTGGCCTTACCGCCAAGATTGTCGGGTGTACACGATGTTTTTCACGTTTCGATGTTGAGAAAGTATGAACCGGATCCGTCGCACGTACTTGAGTGGTCTAAACTTGAGTTGGAAGCCGATGCTTCTTATGGGGAGGAACCAATACGTGTCCTTGATTCACGCGAATAAGTATTACGAGGCAAGACGATGCCATTAGTGCGAGTGTTGTGGAGCAACCAAGGCAAGCAAGAGTCGACTTGGGAACGAGAAGATAAAGTTAGGGAGATACGACTTGATTGTGTAATGTGTTGGAACTTAATCGTGTGGACTTGATAGTCATTACATTGTGATATTTGATTTGGCATTGTCGATGCATATAGCATGTTATTACATTTGGCTAATTTTATGGACTTGTTGAGTCATGATTATGGTATTTTGTTTTGGCATTGTTGATGCATGACTTGTGTTGTTATGTTTATATAATTTCAAGGACGAAATTTCTCTAAGGAGGGAAGAATGTAAAGACTCGAAAAATTTTGAATTTTTATATTAATATACGAGTTAATAAAATAATTAATGTGGAGTGTGAGAATTAGTGTAATAACATGATTTTGGGTCAATATGATAACATGGTAATTTTGAGAGCTTGTGATAGCATGTTGTGAAACCTAGAGGTATAACTGTAATTTTGGGTTATGATTTGGCTTATATCAGGCAAAATCTATTTTTGTCAAAACACAAACCCATTCTCTCTTCTCTCACATACGCTTGAGCTCTCTCTAAAAAATCCTTCATCCGAAACTTGCTCCAAATCTCGATTCTTTCAAGATTCTACGCATTTCCTTCATTCTTGGTTGATATACGGTGGTGGTTTGCAACCATTTGCTTGGAGGAGGTGTTTTTGACATTCTACCACATTTGGAAGTTAGGGCTTGAAGTTGGAGTTTTGATTCTTGAATCCGGAAGTTGAGGTAGGGATTTCTCACATTTATTATGTATATAGAACTTAATTTGGTTGTCATTTGATGCTTTGAAATTGAGTTGAAATGCCCTAAGTTTATATTTGAAATCTGCCAAAAATCGCCTTTGTTCGTGCCCGAGGTACCAGTGCCAATTGTTCTCTATATCTCAGTTTTAGTGTTAGGCACCAGTGCCTCCCTTTGAAATTGCTCTCTATATCTTAGTTTTGGTGCTTGGCACCGGTACTTTGAGTTTTGATACACCGGTGCCTCCCTTTCAAATTCTCATATTGACTAAGCACCGGTGCCTTATTTTTGGTGACACCGGTGCCTTCTTTCTTGAAACTTTATATTGGTTTGGTCATACTTTGGCACTTGTTTTGACGCATTATTTTGCCTATATTAGAACTTCGTGAACTCCAAAACTTACTTTTTCTTGGACATTAAATGTTGGCTTTTATTTATTGATTTAGATCATGTTAAGCATTGTATCATGCCATTAATGAGAACAAAGGAAGTGAATTATGTGACACACATTGATATTGAACTTGGTGGGTGAAAGTGATGAACTTTATGACTCGTGTGCACATTTTTATGATACGACACGAACATTATGAGACACATGACATATGTGAACACCGTATTAGACACTTTCGGGAATGCTAGGCAGGGCCATGTACTGGAATGCCTTCAGGAGTGCCAAGAATGAATTGGAATGCCTCCGGGAGTGCCAGGAATGATTTTAAATTGAGATTCTTTATGAATGCCAGGAATGACACTTTTATACATAACGAGGACAGATTGGTGACACACGAAATTCGTGGATTTGAATTGAATAGATTAAGGAACCATGGTACACAATAGAGTTATCTATGCTATCTCTCAATCTAATATTGCTTCCGTTTACTCTATCTCTCTTTGTGTTGATATAAATGTTCGTTTGACTCATCATATCATGACATATGCATGTAATACTTGTGTAGACTTTCTTACTGGATTGTCGAGCTCAACCCTTCTTTCTTTTCAGGTACGACCTTGGAGTGATAGCATGGGGTGCTTGGCATGTATGGATCGATATGCATATTTTTGAAAGCTGGAGGAATTCCTTAACATCTTTTATATATCATTTTTGAAAGGATGCAATGAAAATCGTACTTTATTTATTTCGGTTCAAATGATGTAAACCACTCAACTCCCTTTTGGCTTTGGAGATACTGATTGTTGGTCGAAGTGACCACTTTTGTACTCTATTTCAAACTTGTTTTGACTTATTCGATCATCAATGCACCTTTTGAAAATTCTGGTGAGATTGTGAGTCCTCATTAATGGTAAATGTATAATGTTATTATGTTTAAAATTGAGGGCGTGACATGAGACTTGAATTTGTTTAGACAAAACCTTTTCGCTAATGAAGTGATATTCCACCTCGATATGCTTGGTTCGAGCATGGAATATTGGATTGACAGCAAGAGCTGTTGTAGAAGTATTGTCACACCAAATATAGGTTGAGAGAAAAGAACAACACCCAAATTAACCAACAATTTGTGTAACCAAGAGATATCTGTAGCCGTATGAGTCAAAGCTCTATATTCAGACTTAGTAGAGGAACGAGCAACTTAGTGTTGCTTTTTCACACTCCAAGACACAAGATTAGACCCAAAGAAGATGGCATGCCCTGTAGTGGACCTTCTATCTGTTTGATCACCTACCCAGTCGGCATTATAATAGGCTTCTAACAAGAAAGAACCAAGATGAAAATGTAAACCTTGATTGACAGAGCCTTTAATATATCACAATATACACTTGACAACAATAAAATAGCTGAGTTTTGGATTATGCATATGTTGGCAAGCCACATTCACTGAATGAGTAATATCAGGTCGTGTGAGAGTCAAATTTTTAAGCTTCCAACAAGGGTTCTATACAAACCAACATCTTCAAAAGAAGAATCAGGAGACAATATTCCAAGTTTAACAAAGGAAGGAGAGTCACTAGGTTTGCAATCTGTCATTCCTGCCTTGACTAATAACTCATGGGCATATTTAGACTAAGAGAGAAACAAACCATAATGATGAGTAATAACCTCTATGCCAAGAAAATAATGCAAATGACTAAGACCTTTCATGGAAAACTTGGAGGCAAGTAAATGAATCAGGATCTCTATATGAGCAGTATCATTAGCTATGACTATGATGTCATAGATCAAGACATAATGTGAGACTCGACCCAAAATAAAGAAAACAAAAAGGAAAGTAAAAAAAAAAATTGGTAAATTTGAAAATTCGATCGAATTACAAAATGGGGACTTTTTGAAATCGTTTCGGTAACTATTGGATGAACGAGGAGTTATTCCAGAATTATTTAGGAATATTTGAAGTGGTTTCGAATTCTAAACAGAGATCGAAGGGTGGTTCAATAATTTGTTTTATGCAATATTGACAACTGAAGGTTAACCCCAATATTACTCTAAGGGGACAACCGAACGAGATTAGGGGTCCCTAAAACTAATTTATTTATTATAAAAAGAATTGGTAAATTTTAAAATTCAATCAAATTACAAAAGGGAGACTTTTTGAAGTCGTTTGGGTAACTATTGGATGAACGAGGAGTTATTCCGGAATTATTTAGGAATATTTGAAGTGGTTTCCAATTCTAAACGGAGACCGAAGGGTGGTTCGATAATTTATTTTATGCAATATTGACAACCGAAAGTTAACCCCAATATTACTCTAAGGGGACAACCGGACGAGATTAGGGGTCCCTAAAACTAATTTATTTATTTTATTTGTTCTTATCGAGAGATAACAAAAAGTAAGATTTATATGTAACAGTACTAATTACGGGTAATGTAAGATTTATAGGTACTATTATGTGAAAAAAAAAAAAGAGGAAAAAAAGACTTATAATTTATATGAGATAAGCTCACACAGTCAACTAGGTGATATACATGGATTAGATATTTACACAATTATTTTCTTTCAAAAGTTGCCAAGATATGACTTTGGCCACCTCTTGCTTCTATATGTCTTCCTATAAATGAACTTGAAGCTCCTCAAATTTCCTCCTTTCTGCTTTGCCGAGAGAGATTGAGAGAGAAGGAAGAAGAAGGTGGACAAAGGTTGAAGAAGGAATTGGAAGTCTGTATTTCTTGATAATTAAGGTACCAACTTCTTAGATTCTTCCATGATTTAGTTGTTAATTCTTAGTTCTTATCAAGTATTAGGTTAGTTTATGCCGTAGCTAGTGTATTAGAAATGTTAGAATGGAAAAACAGAGGAGTCATTTAAGGTTTTAGAGAGCAGCCATGGCTGCCACGAAAAAAAAATAGCTCGTAGCATTCTCCGGAATATTAACAGAGGCTGATTTTTTAGCATTTTGGAGTTTTGATTTGGGGCTCAATCTAACCCTATCTCGTAATCTTCTGAGCATAACATAGGCCTAATTTGGATTTTAGAACAAGATGTGACAAACCCGAGGTCATTTCGACATTGGGAAGTGGGTCAACAGTTATGCAAAAGCCACCTCCGCGATAAGGGTTCAACACTTAGCCTAAAATTGAAAATTTAGAACTCAACCTAGTATTTTCTAAACCGTTGCAACCGAAAGCCAAGCCATCCATTATTTGTCTCGACAACTAATTTAGCATTGGAACGGGACCCTCGAGACCTTCCCAAGGCCACTTTGATGATTAGAAATTGAATACGAATGTTAAACCGAAGACCATCAAGTCATAGGTTTTACCGATAAAACATTAGGGTTTTATTAATACCATTGAATGTTAAACGTCGATATTGTTAAGCGCACTATAATGCATGGTAATGTGGCTCAATGTACTCAATTTGGCATTTATGTATAGGCAAATTCATTGTGCTAGTTAATATTGTACGCATAGTTGTCTTTGTTCCATTTCAGGTTTTTGAACGCTAAAAGTATGTCCAAATGCTTCATTACGACTAATAGGCCTCGGAACCATTTACGACATTGATAAATGTGCAAATGAAAGGCTTGAGAATGATAAAAAAGAAGCCGGAATGAAATAACAAATAAGCCAAAAAAATTAAAGACAGACTCATTCTCTATCAATAGAGAATGGAGTCCTATATCGATTAAGACCCTCTCTATCAATAGAAGAATCGCCTATTGATGCCTATTAGTAGAGGCAAAAGTTCAAAATCGAATAGTACAATTTTCTATCGATAGAGAACCCCCTCTATCGATAGAAGATCATTTTTCACTTAAGAAATAGACCGCTTTATTGATAGAGACTAAGTCTCTATCGATAGAGAGTGTCTGACGCACGTTAAATACAGATTTTGACATTTTGCACTTTAACACTTTTTGGAATATTTCTTCTCATGACTTTTATATTGTAAGAGGATGTAAGGGAGTTTTTTGAGCATTGTTTTTGCCCCTCTTTAACCTCATGCTTGTATGTATATGGCGTAAAACAAAACAAAAGGATAGAGATCTCATACTTAGTTTAGTTTATTTAGTTTTTGAGTTTTGAGAGCTTCTCTCTCTAAAACTCATCTTGTTCTACATTTTCTCCTGAATGTTTTCCTTCAACTGCAAGACATTATCTCTTGAGAAGTAAGTTGATACAAGGTTTAGTTTCATTTTGTGCTTTATTCCTTAGTCTTATTTTTCCAGCAAGTCACAGGAATCTTGTCTATTGATTTTGTGTGTTATTTTCTACAGATTTTTGAGCTTCATTGGTAAGTTTGATTCACTCTATCTTAGTTTTACCCATGCTTAACTTGTATTCCTTCTTCCCTTTTATCTTTGTTAAAAGCATGAGTAGCTAAATTTCTTAAGTTAAGTCTAAGATGAAGTTCATCTAAAACTAACAATGGTTAATATCTCTTAAACACTTTTCATGTTTATCAATGGATCTATACAAGTTCTTCTTCTTAGAAATAAAAAGAGAGTGTTAAGCTTTTGCTTAGTTATTGCCGTATTTTTGGTATATCTAATACTTAAACCTATGTCCTCTCTATTTTGGAATACTTGTTCTTGAACTTAGATAAATCTAGAGACACATCTTTTGATCCAAAAATACTGATTTCTATTGAATATTTTCCGATCTAGAAACTCTAGCCGAAATCTAGATCAAGTTATAAAAGGAGATATTGACTAGTGGAAGTTTATGGTGAATGGATTCCAAAGACTAAACCTATCTTTAATCTTGATTTTGTTCCCTCACTTAGTTAATATAGTGTTAATCACCACCAAATAAACGTTGAGGTTGACGTCCGAAACGTCGAAAAATTAAATTTGCGAAGTCTCATTTTCTAACTACCTTTCCCCGTGGATCGATACTCTGAACTCTCCACTATATCTCTTTTAAATCATTGAGGGAAGACCTATTTTATAAATATTAAACCTTGACTTAGGCCAGCGCCCTAATGATGCACTTTTGCCGGCTGGTTAGATATTAATTGAAATACTCTTGATTTATTGTAGGAGACTGTCAAATAATCGACTACTCAGATAAGACAGAAAAGTGAGTTCAAATACGACTCTATTACGTGTTCAGTTTAGAAAGCATGAAAGCTAATTGTACTTTATCGTTCATATGATCTTTTAACATGCATGCCATGTCAATCACAATTAATATTGTTCATAGTACGAATCATGAGTTAAATGAAAAAATAAATAATAACGTTGAGAAAGGTTGATATTCGTTAAGAACGGTGCCCTGTCTACTAGGGGATAGAATATAGCGAATTGTGTGAAATAAGGTTGGCGACCGTCATACTGAATGCAAATCAGGCAGGTTTGAATATCGAATGAAAATCTAATGACTATAATATAATAAACTTGAACGTTGACTCAGCGTTGACTTGAGCTTAATACTATGAATTCCGTTGACATGAATAAACTGTTGCATGCAATGCACGTTGATTAACATAACAGAACCTGTAATGTTTCTTATTCGGATTCACTAGCAAGTTGTGCTAATGATGTCGTTAAACAACATGCCAGGTTAAGGAGATTCATGAAGGTTTGGCATAGAATAGTGTAGATAGTGTGTCTTCACTTTGATGTCTTTACTGTTTGACCATGTTAAGGAATTGTAATAAATGCTTAATAGTTGTTCAGAAATAATGCACTTCCTTGGTTGACTTTTTAATGTAATAAAGGTTTACGCTTCCGCATAGTCTGAATAGTTTGTGTACATTGTTAGATATCAGATTGGAAATTCCTAAACTAATTATGTTATAGGCATTAGCAAGTTAGACTCGTTGGTTGGTCACTGATCTTTCTCATATCGGAATGGGTCGTGACAGGTAGTGGTATCAGAGCAGAGTTTAGGGAATTTAAAATGATTTTAATTGAAAATCCAAGGAATTAAATGTCAGGACACGGTACTTGCATACTACATGCATAATTTATTTATTATTTGTTTACGATTGGCGCTTATATTTATTAACTGTAGATGTTTGATATGACATTGACAAGAATATATCTTGTGTGCCATAGGTATGGCGGCTCCCCACGATACTGATAGTGAAGATAGCATGGGCCTATACAGGTTCGGACATGATGGAATCACAAATACAGGAGGAGAAAGATATCAAAAGAATGTAAGTGATCATGCAGCTGCTTTAGCATATCTGGTGTTGCAAAAGGCAATCAACGAGAAACCATTTTATACTGATGAGATGCAAAGGATGTTGCCAGTACTGTATTTGGAGACTCATAGGGAAGCAGACGACCTCTCTATTTGGTGGTTGAAGTCAGAGATTGGTTATTAGAGTATATTTGCAGAGCTAGTTGCGAAGGGTGATGCTAGGGAGTGGCCACCTTCGGCATATTTATCGACAAGTGAAATAGGTCAAGATTCGAGGTGGGCCAAAAGGAACAATGCAGAAGAGATAGCTTCTAACCAAGCACCGCAAGAAGAAAATTTAGAATTGGACACGCAACTTGCGAACCCAGAAGGCGCCACTAATAATCAAGACCAGGGGAATGATGATGATGAGGATCCGGAGGATCCTGGTACACCATAGTGGCCGGTTGGGCCTACGGTGGAGTCTGACGATGACTCTGGATCTTCAGTGAATGGCCCTGTGGCTCCCCAGTGAGAGAGAGGTTAGGGAGTTATGTAAATAGGTGGGATGGTTGGTAGGTTGGGAGTAACGGGTTGCATTTTTGTGTTTATAGCTAACCCGATTTTGTGGTAATAGTTCTGGAGGGGTTATGTTTTGTGTACGGTTAACCCCATAATATGTTTATCATTTGTACAGTTTATGACTCGAGTTGTAATAACTGTTGGGTTTGGATGTTTTAGTAGTATGACTTTCTTTTCTGAAGCATTGGTTTTCTTTTTACCATGTTTTATAATAGCAATGTCTAGTTTTGTTACAGTATTGCATGTTGATTCTAAAATTAAAAGATTGTGTTACAGATAATCAAAATGGAAAACACACGTTCTGTTGGAAACGAGGGTCGCGAGTCAAGAAACAACAAAAATAACAATGATGTAGATGCTCAATTTATAGAATTGAGAAGGATGATGCAAACCCTAGTTTGAACTATGCAAACTCAGCAACAGATTCTGCAAGCCCAACAACAGTTACTCCAAGTACATCTGGTGCAATCTCAACCAATTGCACCTCGACCTAGGGAAACCATTCCGGATGGGGCAAACGAGGAAGAACAGAGGGTGAGACATGTGCAATCGAATCCACAAGCACCGGACGTGGCATTGGTTAAAGAGTTTTTCAATCTGAAACCTCCGACATATGAGGGTGGTATGAATGAAGTAAAGGCTAAGGAGTGGTTGTCAGAATTGGAGAAGAATTTTCGACTGTTAGGGTGTGATGAGTATCAAAAGGTGGAGGTTAGATCCTATCTGCTAGTAGGTGAGGCTAACAAATGGTGGAATCTGAAGAGAGGGGCTGAGCCAAGTATGAATTGGGACCATGTTAAAGTCATATTCCAAGAAAAGTACATGCCTAGGGCGATGCAAACTGCCAGTGTTCAGAGGTTGAGCAATTGAAGCAGAAGGGAATGATGACAGTGGCAGATTATGAGGCTGCCTTTACAAATTTGGTAGAGCATGCACCGCATTTGATTGTAACGGATGAACTAAAGGCAAGAAGGTTCGAGGAGGGACTGAGGCATGATATAAGGAGGGTGGTGCGACCTTTTTTGTTATCTAGTTATGCAGATGTTTTGGATAGGGCGATCATGGTGAGACAAGGTGTCGATGAGACCAGGAGGTATCGGGATAACAAGCAGCAACAGACAAGACGGACTAGTAATGCTGGGGGACAGAAACGATAGAATACATGGGATTGGAGAAGAGATGGAGGCAATAAAAAAAAATAATACAAAAGTGTACCCTTTGTGGGAAAGAGCATCCACGGGACTGCTGGAGAAAAAAAGGGTCAAATTGATGTTTTACTTGTGGACAGCCAGAACACACGAGGAGGAATTGTCCCAAGTATAGGACTGGGGCAAATGTGGTACCTGTTGGAGATCAAGGAGGACAGAATATGAGGCAAAACAATGTCAGGAATACGGGGACAAGGCCCAATAATAATAACAACAACAATCGTCAAGGGGTACAGAAGAACTAGAATACAAGGGGACAGAGACAGGGGAAGGCTTTTGCAATGGTACCGGGTGATTCCAGGAATGACGAGACAATGGTGGCAGGTAATATATTTGTGTGTTCGTATCCTACTTACGCATTATTTGACTCTGGTTCATCACATACTTTTGTGTCAAAAATTTTTATGAGTAAACTGAATAGGAGAGATGAACCATTGGGTTACGAGTTGTTTGTAACTCAGTCTATGAGTGAGGGCGTAGTATGCTCCACGGTATACTGAGACTGTGATGTTCGGTTAGGTGACGTGGATGTGAGTATGGATTTAATTCCATTGGACATGGGACATTTTGATTTGATCATCGGAATGGAGTGGTTATCCAAGTATGGGACAAGTATTGATTTCTCTTAAATAGGTGACATTTAAGAAACATGTCGAGGAGATTGAGTTCAAAAGAGGAGTGGTAACTCCTCCATGCTTTATATCGATAGCACAAGCTAGTCGACTTTTGCAGAAAGGCTGTCGCAGTTATCTATGTAGCGTATCGACATTGAAAGTAGGTGAACGGTCGGTGGAAGATATTCCAGTAGTGCGAAAATTTCCTGGGGTGTTTCTCGAGGACTTGCCAAGTATGCCTGTTGAGAGGGAGATAGCTTTTGTTGTGGATATAATACCCGGGGCTCAACCTATATCCAAGATGCCATATCGGATGGCTCCAACAGAACTAAAGGAATTGAAGACGCAACTTCAGGAGTCATTGGACAAAGGTTTCATTCGTTCAAGTTCTTTACCCTATAGAACACCAGTGTTGTTTGTGAAGAAAAAAGATGGGACGATGCAGTTGTGTACTGATTATAGAGAACTAAATAAAGTTACTATTAAGAATAAATATCCTTTGCCTAGAATTGATGATTTGTTTGACCAATTAAAAGGGGCGAAGGTATTCTCGAACATTGATCTGCGGTCAGGTTATCATCAACTCAAGGTGAAATTAGATGACATTGAGAAGACTGCTTTCTGAACTCAATATGGACATTATGAGTTTTTGGTGATGCCGTTTGGAGTTACGAATGCACCTACTGCATTTATGGATCTTATGAATCAAATTGTTAAAGAGTACTTGGATGAGTTCGTCATTGTCTTCATTGACGATATATTTATCATTGAAAAAGGGATTGCAGTTGATCACCAGAAGATCGAGGCAGTTGTGAATTGGCCTAGATCGACGACGGTGACAGAGGTTCGAAGTTATCTCAAACTAGCTAGTTATTATCGAAGGCTTGTTCAAGATTTCTCTAAGATAGCAGTGCTGTCAATAGAGTTGACAAGACAATGAGAGGTTTTTACGTGGACAAAGAAAAGGGAAGAGTGTTTTCAAGAATTGAAGAAGAGACTGACGACGGCACTGATTCTTACTCTATCGAAAGGGCCAGAAGGCTTCGCTGTTTATGCTGATGCCTCGCACCAAGGACTTGGGTGTGTTTTGATGCAACATGAAAAGGTTGTAGCTTTTGCGTCAAGACAATTTAAACCACACGAGAGAAACTACCCGACATATGATTTAGAGTTGGTGGCCTTAGTCTTTACTTTGAAGATTTGGAGGCACTTTTTGTACGGTATCACGTGTGACATTTACACTGACTACCAAAGCCTAAAATACATCTATACCCAGAAGGATTTGAATCTGAGACAGCGTAGGTGGCTAGAGTTTATGAATGATTATGATATCAACATCCAGTATCATCCAGGGAAGGCGAACGTGGTAGCAGACGTGTTAAAATCGAAAGACAAGAAGTGAGTTGAATGACTTATTGGTGGAACTTACAGCGGAAAGTAGTTCTGTTAACAATGGGGCTTTAGTTGAATTATTTCCAACCTAATAAGACGGGTGCCATTACCAGAAGAGGGATTGATCGTCTGCCCCGCTTGCCTCTGTTCTCTATGATTAAACGTACTAGTTCTGCCAATGGTTGACTGAGGAATAGGGCGAAATTTGTTCAATGGTAGTCACTGAACTTGCTATTTTGGAGGAGATAAAAGTGAAGCAATTGAAGGATTCCAAGTTAAAGAAAATTTATGAACAGTCTTTGGTTAATGTTGACTCTGAGTTTAGTATGGTGAACAGATAGTTCAAATTTCGGAATCGGGTTTGTGTAGCCGCAGATGAGGAACTTAAACGGAAGATTTTGGATGAAGGCCACAAGACGAGGTTGACTATTCATCCTAGAATGATGAAAATGTACCAAGATTTAAAGAAAACCTATTGGCGGATGGGGATGAAGAGGGATGTTGTTGACTATGTCAATTGTTGTCTTCAGTGTCACCAAGTCAAGGCAATATGTTAGAAATGTCAGAAACGAGTAGGGTTACTTTAGCCTTTGCCTATTTCCAAATGGAAATGGGAATACATTACAATGGACTACATGGTAGCGTTTCCCCATACGGTGAAAGGGAATAATTTAATTTGGGTGATCGTTGACCGTTTGACTAAGTCAACGCCCTAACAATTAAGAATACTTATTCAATGGATCAGATGGATAGTCTTTATATGAAGGAGATTATAAGGTTACATGACGCATCAATATCGATTACGTCAGATAAAGATACGATGTTTGTCTCTAAATTTTGGCAGTCGCTGCAGAAGGCCATGGGTATTAAATTGAATTTTAGTACGGTCTTCCATCCTCAAATAGATGGACAGTCTGAGACGACTATTCAAACATTGGAGGATCTATTACAAGCTTGTGCACTAGAATTCCAGGGTAGTTGGGAGGAACATCTATCGCTGGCAGAATTTACTTATAACAACATTTTTAAGGCGAGTATCAATATGAAACCGTTTGAGGCTCTGTACGAACGAAAGTGTAGATCGCCATCTTGTTGGACGACAGTGGGAGAAGTGGAACTCCATTTCTCCATCTCCATTGATCTGGCATTTGACAATTGAGGTTCAATTCGTGATGACAAGTTACTGCTGTATAATTTGTCTTGCCACATATTTGACACCCTGTTTTTTCACCAAATCCTGATTTATTTCCTTTCACTTTACTTTAATTACCAAAATTCTAATTGTTACCAAAATAGACAGTAGCTTGAGATGTCAAAGTTTGAGTGAAGTACTAACAGTTTGGCTGTTGCCGAGGCTGGAAACTTGGTGTTCCCTATGTTGAAACCTTACCAGAATGACTTGGAAAAATATAACCTCTATTTGTTACATCAGTACTAAATTTTTGTGTTGTGAGAAAAACACTAGTTCTTTCATCAGTCTGAACTTGCATTTTTCCTGTCAAGTGTCTATGTTCAACATTTAATATATTTACTAATTCATGAAACTGTATTGTGTCTCCTCTTGTTCAAATGAAAGTTTTGTGTTGAAAATAATGCTATCATGTGAAACATGTGAAGACCCAAAAAATTTCTCATTTTTAATTGTGTTGAGATGTTTATTAATGAGATATATCATCAGAGGATATTTGTTTTGGGCTCGAGTAAGTTAGGACTTGATCCGGGGGATTAATTTTGTCAATTTAATGAGATGAGGGCATTTTAGTCATTTGGCCAATCCCCATGTCGTGCTCAAAAATTAGATTTTGGGGGAAATAGAGCTTAGATTTCAAAGCTCAAGTCTCTTTCTCTCAAAATCCCTCCACCTTCTCTCTAAAATTGCCATCAATCCAATCGATGGATTTCGAATCCCTTTAAGATATGGAGTGGTCTATGCGTGCTTAATGCATATCCAAAGACGGATCGTCGATTCGAAGTTTGAGGAAGGAGAAATGAAGTTCTTGACGTCATCCGAAGCCAGGGTATCATCTTCTTCGCCAAATCCATCATCTTAACCTTTGAGGTAGGGACATAATGCCTTATATAAGCATGTGTGGGTGTGTAGAGTGGTAGAATTACATGATGTCTTCGTGTAAGAGTAGAAAAGTTAGTTTTGGTTCGTGTTCTTGAATCTATTAGAAAACCCAAAATCTACCCGACTACTCGAGCGGCCTTTAAATATTTTGACACCAGTTGAGCAGTTGTCAAGCGGTCTGTCGGGCAGTGTTTTTTTGTTCTCTGAAATTTTTGGAACAAGTCAAACGCTCAAGCGGCCTCCAACTCGCTCAAGCAACCTCCCCTGATTTTGGTAGATTTTGCTGATCTTTTTAGATGGATTTTATTATAGTTTTGGGCCATTGTTAGATACTTTTTAGTGATATTCCGAGAATCAATGCATGTTTAACCCTATGATAACTTGGTAGGGTGAGTTAGCTCGATATTTATCTTGTGGCCTATCATGTATTTGACAATTGAATGAATGATTATACTTGGATGAGTACTGGACTCCTTCGGGAATGCTAGGGAGGTACTAGATTCTTTCGGGAATGCTAGAAAGGTACTAGATTCCTTCAGAAATACTAGGAACACAATGCGACTTCTGCAAACATGTTGGGGATATGAAGATAACGATACCTTTCTTGTATTGATTTGGTAGGAAGATATTATTTATTCTGTGAGTCAACCTATCAAATTGGACGAATATGCTTATTTGATTTCGCTTAGAACTTGTTATGACATCTCCATCACTTGTGTTATTCCTTTAGCTCGACTGACTCATAATCATATTATTATTTGCATCAACTTGTAATATTAGTATCGATGTTCCTACTAGGGTTGTAGCTCACCCCTTCTTTTATTTCAAGTACAAATCTCGAGCAGTAGGTTGATTGGCATAGCATGCCTGACTATTTGCACATCTTGTAGATTTTGCATGGAGTTACCTGACATCTTTTGACTTTGATTTTGAAAAGATTTAACATAACTCTATTTTGATCAAAACACAACTCATGATGTAATCACCCAACTCTATAGTTTGAAAATGATTAAATGGGGTATCGATGGCCTATTTTGAATATTGTGTCTCTTACAAACTCTAGTCTACATGGTTTCTAGGATTCTAGATTATTACCGAAATTTGAGGGCGTGACAAAACATTTATTTGAGTATGTTTTGACGATGTCTTCTATAAAATATGAATTAGAATTGAATTCTTGATAATAACACGTGTCATTGGAAAATCTAATATCATCATCCGAACTCTTATTAGTGCTTATGCAATTTGGAGCATGATTCATCATGATAATATGTTGTTATGTTTCACAAAAAATAGCCTTGATCATAATATGTCAATCGTCCCATTGATTATGTTGTTGTATTGCCTAGATTGAAGATGGTAATTTGACGAAAGTGGATTGAGTTTGAAACTTGTTATATATGTCGTCGGTTGACAAAAGTCCCAAAGTATGCACTTATCATGTAATACATTTTAGAAATAGTTTTGATCACATATTTTGAGGTATTACATGTTGAATAATGTTCTTGAAAAGTTTCATTGTAATTCGGATTGAATACAAATCACAGGAAGCAAAATATGTAAGTCACGGTTGACCGGCACTGTCAGGCGGTTGACTGGCCAAGCCATGTGGTCGACTAGACAAGAAGTTGACCAACCAAGCCATGTGGTTGATCAAATAGGAGGTTGACCAACCAAGTCATGTAGATCGGATAGAAGGTTGATTAGTACCATCGTGCGATCAACCAGTCATTGTTTGTTCGAAAATCTTCTGACTTATTTTTGGCAGGATTTTGATTTGACTCAATCTTTTCTTATGGGTTATAAACGCTCGATTTTATGCTTATGGAAGGTTAGAAGATTGATTGAGTTGATTACGATCTGATTGAGGCTCCTTGAAGATTGCATTGTGATTTCTAAGGTTTTATAAATCCTTGGTTGCTCATCAGATAGGTATAACAATTTCAAACCAACTGATTCTCAAGCAACCAAAATCTATTCTCTGCAAACTTCGAAATCCTCTAATCTTGATTCAATTTGTATTTAATTTTTGAGTGAGATATTGAGAGAGAAGAAGAGAAGTTATATATCGTATTCACTGTCACTATTCATCTTCTTCCCTATTACAGTGTTGAAGACATCTATTATAGTCTTCTTCACCAATCTGTATCAGTAGATTATTTGAGAGGTTTGTGGATTGTAAACCTTGAATAATCGAGTCTTGGGGATAAAAACTCGGTGGTTTAGTTAGCTTATCGAGAAAGCTAACGGAAAGGAAAGATTGTAAAGATTTGTGCAACATCCAAAGTCGTTCAAATTTCTTGTAGATTACGTGACTCCTAGAGAATGGACTAGGATGGGCAGTGGATATGCTCAGACTGAACCACTATACATCGTTTGCATACTCTATTCCTTATCTCTTTATTTATTTGTTGATTATCATATTGTATTGCTTGTCATCACTTCTTTTTTTATTTAATTAATTTCAAACAATTTTTATTAGCAAATAATTTTTATAAACACAATTCAACACCCTCTTAGCTTGCCACCTGGGTAACAATTAGCATCATAGTAAGGGCTCTAATATTTTAAACTTCATCCTCATAGAGTTTACTTTCGGCAACCTTGAGTTCTTTCCTAGCTGAGGGTCAATCTGCCAATCGACCTCAATTGTTCTTCGAAAATCACTATAATTATTGGAAAGCTAAGTTGACTATATTTATTCAAGTCACTGGTATCGAGACTTGGCTCATTGTGACTAGAAGGCCTACCATACATTCTAAAATGGTGGATAGTGTTAGTGTTTCAAAATTAGAACATGAATGGAATGAGGCCGATAGGCGTGCTATTCAATTGAATGCTAAGGCTAAACATTTCTTATATTGTGTTTTAGACTCAAAAGAATTTGATCGCATATCAACATGTGAAACTGCAAAAGAAATATGGGATAAATTAGAGGTTTCACATGAGGGAACAAACCAATTTAAAGAAACAAAATTAACATGCTAGTCCATAAATATGAATTGTTCAAAATGCATTCTGATAAAAAGAATATATGTTATATTTGCAAGATTTACTGAAATTGTTAATGGACTAAACTATCTTGGTGATGTGTACTTTAATGCAGAAATGGTTAGAAAGATCCCCAGGTGCCTGCCTAAGAATTGAGAACCAATAGTCACAGCAATTCAAGAAGCAAAAAATTTGAATGTGCTCGGCTTGGATGAACTACTGAGTTCAAAGTCCAAAAAGGGTAAATAGTATCTCGATAGTGGATGTTCGAGACACACAACTTGAGACAAATATTTTTAGTGCTCACTGATAAAGACAGAGGTTATGTGACATTTGGTGATAACAGCAAATGCAATATCATTGGTATTGGTAATATTGATACTAGTCAACAAATTTGGTTACTTGATGGAGATGCTTCAAAAGAAGAAACCTTTAGTCCTACTACTCCACAAAACGAGGACAATCAGGAACAAGGAGGCAAAAATGATGATTTACCAAAAGAATAGAAATTCATCTAACATCACCCAATTAACCAAATAATGGGTGATCCATTGAAAGATTATCTACTTGCTCATCTCTTAGAAATATTTACAGTAATTTAACTTTCTTATCTCAATTAGAACCCAAATAATGAAAGTTTGATTTTAGTAATGTAAGATGAGTTAAATCAATTTGAAAGACATAAAGTTTAGACCATAGTCCCAAAATCAAAAGATCACTCTATAATTAATACTAAATGTGTTTTTATAAATAAACTTGACGAACATGACACAATTGTTAGAAATAAAACTAGACTAGTTGCAAAAGTCTACAATCAAGGCGAATGTATCAATTTTGATGAAACATTTGCCCCCGTATCCATATTAGAAGCAATTCGGATGTTATTAGCATTCGCATGTTTCAAAAATTTTAAATTGTTTCAAATGGATGTTAAAAATGCTTTCGTAAACAATTTCATTCAAAAAGAAATATATGTTAAACAACCTCCAATTTTTTGAAAATTTATGCATTTCCTGATCATGTTTACAAATTTACAAAAGCACTATATGGATTAAAACAAGCTCCATGTGCATGGTATGATATGTTAATTAGCTTTCTCATTGAAAATGATATTTCTAGAGGAACGATCGATACAATACTTCTCATCAAAATTAAAAATAATAACATGCTTATCGTGCAAATATATGTTGACGACATTATATTCAGTGCTACTAATGAATCTCCTTGCAAGGACTTTATTGAAAGTATGCAGAGAGAGAGTTTGAAATAAGTATTAGGCCCAAGTTCTTCCTCCTCTTGACGTTTTGACTCTTCCTCCACATGAAAGCGGATAGCCAATTGTTCCAGCGTGAGATCCTCGATTTTGTCTTTAAGACTTTTCTTTTAGTCTTTCAAGGAAGGAGCAAATTTATCGATCACAAATGATATTACGATTGATTCATCTATATTTGGACTTTTAATCTTAAACCGATTCAAGATATGTTGAATTTTATGTAATTGATCAATCACAGACTTGTTATTTATCATTTTAAAATTCATAAACTGACTAACAAAAACCTTCTTGCTTGTCACGTCTTTTATCAAGTAATGACCCTCCAATGATTCTCACATTGCCTTCGCAATCTCCTTCAATGTTTCGTCTTATTTTTCCTTCCCGATAGACGGTAGTGTGAACATACACGACATTCAAAGTCGTAAGCATGAATTGCATCTTCTTTTACCAACGCCTGAAGTTACCACCATCAAACTTGTCGAACTCCACAAAATGTTGTGTCAACTGTTGAGAGACTTTGATGCCATTGTAAATACTATTTTTTCGATTGTTGGTGCAGAATCTGTGACCTTTGAAAAATGAACAATATGATGAACTTTCTTCAAGGTGCGTTACAATGTCACTTTTTGAAAAATAGTATTCGCCCCCACCAGTTGTGTGTATCGGATTGCAGCTAATATGTTTCGAAGATACAACGAAGCCTTATCGAATGATCTTTTGCTTGCGTCTGCACAAAAGAAGGACAAGCAGAATGCCAAGTCAAAAATAAAATCAAACGAACTAAGAAATGGCCGATTATAGCTTCTTTTTAAAGCCTCGTAGGCATCGCATCTGTCTATTCACCAGATCCGGAACCAGGGTCAGCTCGTACTTTCTTTTGCCATGGCGGGAGGTCTTATCTCGTTGCTTGGGCCGTTACGTTTGACCGACTGCAAATAGGTCTGTAGTTGGGTAGGGACGCATCGCTTTTCGAAACAAGAAGTGGTTTGTTTTCTCTAAGTCGCTCTGCGAAAACGGTTTTCTGTCTACGAGCGCCTGTCTGCCTTCACGGCGAGAAAGAAAAAAAGCGGGGGGAGATAGGGAAGAGAATATTAAGGAGAGTCACTCCATAGATAGTGCACACAGATTCTTCTTTTATTTTCAATTCCTTTCGTGGAAATAGCGATCCTACATGAAATCAATCATGAAACTTCTTCGCCTGTTATCTAAACATCTGCCGAGCTGTTAAATTTGTTTCTGTAGAGTAACGAATTAACAATACAAGAAGAATGATTTTATAGAGTGAGAGTTTCAGGAACTTTTTATTTTATTTTTATTTTTTATCAAATGGATATGGTCTGAATTCTATTTATAGAGACCCAGATGCACCTAATCGCATGAATTATATTTGTTCGCATCTGACCGTTAGATTAGACTCCTCGGTGCAGATTGTACCATTTTGAGCGGACACACCCACACCCACACCCAATCAAATGGGCATGTCAAGCCGCACCCTAGTCGGTACGAAATAAGAAAGGGCACCTATAAGGTGTTTTGCACCGATGTGCAAAGTGTGACATCAAAGCGCCACACAACCCTTTGCTGCGCGGGTGAATGTGCAAAGCACACCTTCTTCGCCGGTTTACGGTGCAAAACATTTATGAGCCAATCTACTTTAATGCTAAGCTATTAAAGTGAATTTAATAAGTGTGTTTTCATATATAAATCATTTAACATTTTTCTACCTAAGCAATATGGAATAAACTCTACACTTTTAAAGAAGCCTTCTCAAGTTTTTTTTTTTTTTTTTTGATAAAACACCCAATTAAAAAATTTATTTATTTATGATAAATTCCAACAATAATAACCATTAAAAGAATTAGTTCAAAATAAAAAATTGTAAAGAATTTTAAAAACAAAAAAAATAATAAGACAATAATAAATAATTACTGCCGTCCAAATAGAGCCTAAGAGCATCCGCACCAGTCTCCCTATTTTTTTCTCCAAATTAGAGAAAAAATTTCACTTTTCTATTTTAGGGAGTCATATTTTGTAATGTCTCCTGCATCAGACTCTCTATTTTATCCCTATTTTATTAAAATATTCTTTTTTCCATTTTATATTTACTTCAAATGTTATAAGGGAGGAGAAAAAAATTTTAAAAAAATGTTAGGAGTGAATAGTGACACTCTAAAATTAGGGAGTCACTATTCATTTTGGAGAATAGGGAGGAGAGATAGAGAGGCTGGTGTGGGAGTTGTTAAGAGGATTTGTTCCTCAAACTAGGGAAGGAGGAGATTTGGGAAGGTTGATGTGGATGCTCTAACCGTCTGAATTATTTCACACAAGGCCGCTATCACCTTATCATCAGCGCAATTTATGCAGTGCAAGTGTAGTCAACACTCCAATTACCAGGCCTTCATTGAGGACGAAGTATGGAGTAAACAAGGTTCTTTGGCCCATTTCCATCATTAGCCAAGCACAAGAATTTATTTATTTATTTAAGCAGGGCAGTGACTTCAGAGCCGGCCCCCACGTAAGGCAGGCTTTGTGGCTGCCTCGAGCTCCCAAAAAATTGTCAAAGATAGGAACTCCGATTACGTGTACTCACAACAGAAAAAAAATTTGGCATGTGTGTTGAATAAGTTTGTGAAGTTCGGGTGATTTGCCACTTTCTTTGCTTGACTACAAGTATATTGCTTGTTTCAAGTACTTTTAGCACCCATTGACGAGCTAAGCCTTTTTGCCTTAAAAACCTTTTTTTCTTTTTTTGTTTGGGTTTGTTTTGAATTGAATAAATTTATTTATACGTACTTTCACAAGCTTGCATTTTCTATTGTACCCTATATTAGCCTAATTTTATATTTTTAAATTTTATAGCTAACTTCTTTTGTATTGATTTATCTTTAGCAAGCGCTCCGCCCCATGTTAGCGGTTTGCTTTAGAACTGGCCTGTTTTTAAGTCCAAGGCTTCATCAGCTGTGCAAAGTGTGAACATCAGATATCAAAAAAAGGATTTCAGAATTAATCCAATGAATGAAATGACCTAAACATTGTTGGCAAGGCAGAGACAGGGAGTGATGCAAACAAATAAAAACAACCAGAAACATTGCAACTTTTATACAAAAGTACACACAGAGAGAGAAGTTGTTTGATCCCATAGAAGAAGTCACAGTAGCAGGATATGTTGGCTACAATTTGTATCACACACTAAATAAGCTGTAGAGTTCCTGAGACACCATAAAGAACCAATTATTGCTTATTCCTTGGGATCAATGCATATCTTCTAAGCCTAGAAGCGGCCGCAACACTCCTCCAGCATACAACAGCAACAGAGAGCAGCCAAACTGTGGAAGTAACAAAGAGTGGGATATGGAAAAAGAAAGGTTGCATACATCAATTTAGTGACCTCGTGTATATAAAAATAAACTCGAAATGAAGTCTAAAATTAGGAACCATTTAATCAAAGTGTGTGGTAGTTGACGAGGTATTAGCAAATCACAAGATAAGGTAGATTGACATTTTGCTGAAAATGACGGAAAATGTAACACCATAAAGGTTTCAGCAAGTCTTGCATGTTTTGGATCCAGTACTCGAAAGTCGTTACTCCCAAAGCTTATAAGACTTGCGTAATTACTTCCAGAATGTTTCAAAAAAATTACAAATGTACAAAAGTGTTCATACACTATCATCATAAAACCCAAGAATTATCCTTGGCCTTATAAGGATGCTATAGATTCTCAAGCCCCTAAAGAATTCGTCATATCATTCAAATACTTGGAAAGAAATGTAAAAGACAGTGGTCTCGAAGTTCAGAGTAAAGGTTTGCCAATCCCACAAACAAATACCAATTTCAATTGTAAACCCTTTCTGTTGAGTCGTATTTACCATCACGCTGTATTTTGTTCATGTTAGGCTTGTTTTGTTGAATGCCACTTAATGGGCATAAGCTTTCAGAAAGAGACTGCTATAAAATTACACAGGGTTTCATTTTCAGATCTGACAGCACCGTATTTGCTGCCAAAACAAGCAAAACGGTACACAGAGGGTTTTGGAAGCTTGTACTTCATTTCCAACCATTGTTGAAGACCTACGGTGACTTCCTGAGGCGTGAGTCGTGGTGTAGACCAAACTGAGGTGGATCCCGGTGTAGACCAGGAACTAAGGTTGGATCCCGAAGGCATTCAAGTACAGCTTCTTGTGCACAGTGGTTAGGAAAGATAGGCTTAAGTCCATATGGGTGCGGATTCATGGTTTGGGTTTAAGGTCTATTGTAATTGCAGTTTGATTCATAATAATTGAATTTCTAGGTTAGGTCCTATGGTGAAAACCCGTTCGCATTTCCCACGTAAGAAACGTGTGCGTCTTTCTGCGCTGGATTTCATTGTATACGATTGAGCATGAATTTAGTAGTTTGGGGGCTCGGGTCTGGCCCAGGAAGGTCAAGTATCCTTCCCTAGAACCTGTATAACTCCTCATGAATTTCAATTGTGCTAATATTCATCACTGCAGGATTTGGGTTCAAGCTTTCCCAGCCCCTTCATGTCGGCGCCAGGGGGGCCCTAAAAAGGGGGATCCTATCAACTTGTTCCGGCCTAGGATAATAAGCTCATGAGCTTGGTTTGACTTCACCTTCGAGAAACGAAAGAAGACTTCCATCTCCAAGTTTCACTAAGTTGATTGGTTAATTAAGCCTTGATTAGTATTGAATTCCAGTAGATTAATTGTTAGGGGTGATAATTGGACAACAATTTTCCTTCCAATTCTAAGACTTCGTGTAATTTCCCAAGAAAATTCATAGGTCCAAATTACATCATCTAATAAGAAAATTTCATTTGGCATCAGAACCCTGGTCGCTAATTTTGATTTTAAAAGTTCATTAAAGAGTCCCTATAAATTTGCAATAATGAAGTTGCCCAAGGAAGGGACTTCGACTGCGAGACCTGAACAACTTAATAATGGCAATGAGTTTTAGATTCTGGGAACCTAGATGGGAGAACTTCTGGAATCTAAAGATGAACCTGTGCAGTTCTTGTCTATTGCAGTTATGAACCTTCAACAATCATCAAGGGCAGAGTGGTCATCCCCAAACCATCTAAGGATTTGAAAGCGGGAGAGCTGATTTACAAGAAGTTGATTGGCATGTCAAGGCTATAAATGCCTTGATAGGAACATTTTTGTGTAACTACGAACCTTAGTCATGCAAAAAGGGTGAGTCCTTCAACTAATTCTATGGAAATTTGAACTGAAATTAGTGATGCTTGTTACAAACTTACAACCTTGGTGAGAGCATCCCTGAACACAATGTTGTGAAAAAGGTCTTGAGGTCATTGACCAAATTACAACCAAAATAATTTGTCGTTGAAGATTTTTCAAATCTAGAGGATTTGCTTCAAAACCTCTGAACATAGGAGACAGGTTTGCAAAAATCCAAGTCTAATATTCAGCACTTAAAGAGTGTTGCCGTTTCAAGTATACTAACGACCAAGATGGTGAGGAGAAGTTCAATTGCAAGGCACTGACCATGTTTATAAAGAAGTTAAAAAAGAATTCCAAGAACAAGGAGCCAAATGCCAAGGGATCACACAAAACAGGTAGGCAATGATAATATTGAGGTTAAGACGAGGGGGAAATACTTCGACTGTATCGAATAAGCTCAAGAATGTCCGAACAAAGTTAAAACACACGAAGTGTAGACCGTCACATTCAGGGTGATAAAATTTGACTCAGAAGAGTCGAAACAGGGAGAAGGTAACAATGGCAATCATGGCAATGCCTTCACCGCTGCTTTGCATTCGCAAGGAAATGAAGCGATAGCCCTTTAAAAGGTTTGAACAATGTTGAACGGCATAATAGAGACAGGGAGGAAGGAGAAGAAACTGAAATTCAGAGGTTTTGAAGGAAGCCTATAACAAGCTTTAGAAAAGAAGCTTTGAAATTGAGTATGATTAGCCAGTAGCCACAAGTTTACGAAGATAAAGTTGAGTGAGAAGTCTAAAGGGAATCCCACGCTAGAGCTTCTAAAGCTCAATCACAAGCCATTCAACTGAAAACCAACAAGAAGCCTCTTCTTGATCAATGTGAAAATCTTCAGAAAAGGTTCAAAACTGCATACTTGTCTCGAATCCAAAGGGCTGCTTGAATCCAAGGTTTCGAAGTTAGAAAGTAATCTTAAGGATGCAACGCCACTTTCTAACATTTCAACACAGTATTGAAGGTATTGGATCACATCCCTAGTTCTCACAAAATAATTTCCCATAAAGCAGGGTTGGATCTTCGATATCCAAGATGCTAGGAGAACCCTATTTGTAAACCCAAGGGCAATGTTCCTACTTCTCCCTAGTTTATAAAGCAATCTTTTGGAAGGGCCACCACCAATGGTGATGTAGTAAAAATTCTTTTCAAGCCTTCATTTCATCACTGTGGGCTGGTTGGTCACATAAGACTTCCTTGTAAGTTACATACACACCTCTTACTCCTAACATGCATAAAAGCTCACTCACGTGGATATGAAAATTTTGTACTTACATGTCATTTTCGTGACATCTAAGATCTGAATGTTTCCGACTGAATGGTAGTAACCATGTGCAGTCCAAACAAAACGTAGAAGTATATTTTGCTATTCTGTTACCAAGTTTATCTAAACAAGGAAACCAAAGAGATCTTCAATCACAGTCCACACTAAAGATAACAAAGTGAGTAGACTAAGTTGGATCTAGTTCTGCAAATGAGCAGTATTTAAGATCAACCTAACTGCAAACAGCAAACCTACACTCAGGCATATGTCCGAACCTTAGTATTAGACTATTGAGATCAACAAGTAAAAATCCAATCCAAACCAATCCAATCCAGGGATAACATGTTTTTTCAAGATTTCAGCTGTGTTGGTAACAGAGAGAAAATTTCACCCAACTGCAACCTTACAAGACGGAATCAATAACTACTCATGATAAGTCCTGGTAACCGGCCAAAACATTAGAATTTTGCACATCAGATAAACCTCGGAATCATGATACAAAATTGTTTCTTTCCCTTTACTACAAACAACTAAGGCCAAAAGTACTGCATTATCTACCTCACAAATCAAACTGACTTTAAAAAGGGAAATTTTGATAAGAGGTGGCTGGCCTTAAGATTTTTTATGTCCTAGGTGAACATGGAAAATATAGGCCTTATGTATTTCATTAGAAGATTAAAGAAAACAAAGTTAACTTCAAATGGACAACCAATCCATCCCATAAGCTTTATTTTTATCCGAATAATGACAAACCATTCAAACAAGAAAATTGATGGTGGGAGTATATGTTTTTCTTCATTAAATAAAGTAAACTTCGAAAGGATTGCATTCCACATAATATATGATTCACATTTAACTGATACAATTTAAAACTTAGCATTAGATATTTAATTATTAATAATTTGGGTAATTTTACTAAAGCAGTTGGGGTCTCATAAGAAAATATATTTGAAACTTAGTATAACATTCATATCATTAATCACACATCCAAAGGTAATATGAACAAGAAACAGGAAACGAATACTTCTCATTACAAGTTAAGTTTCTATTAACAATTACACCTTAACGTACTTCTCTCTGACTATTTAAGTCCTATTTGGGATACAATTTGTAATTGGCTCATTTCGTTAAGAATTTATTCTTTTGTATTCGTCTAAAATAGAGAAATAAAAAAATTTAAAGAAGCATCAATCATCTTGAACAAGAAAGAAAACGTCAGCTAAAGTTAAAACTAAGCAATTTTTTTCTCAAGTATGACCTTTTTGTACTAAAATATACTCTAATCAAAAGATCTAAAAGCTAATTATAGCAATGTTTAATAAACCAAAGAAAGCCTTTTAAATAGTAAAAATTCCCTATGGTACCTGAGTTGAAACTAAACTACCACGAACAAGGAATTCAATGACAAATGGACATAGCAACTAAAGGATGACACGCTTTTCCCTCAGCTAGCATACTTTCTGGATATTACTACAATTTTTAATATATACTCATAGTTATACCTAATGAGGGGTCCTAATTTTTAGAGGCCCTAGAATGGTCCTAGGGCCAGCCCGCAGACCCACAATCACTCTTTTTATCATCAATTCCAAAAAAAATAGGAAGATGAAGAAATTATTATCATGATCGAATTCACATAATCAAAAGCTAGGTTGACGAATAAATTATTCCTGTCGTCGAATTAAATTAAGCTCCAACTAGTTCAAAATCTAGTAAACCGACGATACTATCAACAATATCACAGCATAACAAAATTTCCCAAGTATTACAGTTGGCCAACCAAAAAGAACCCACTTATGAAAATGAATTTCAGCCAACATATCATCAAGCTAAGATGAAGCCCAAAAAGTGTTGGAGATGGAGAGATGACGTACCAGCCTCTGAGAAGTGGGGGACATGCAGCGTCCTCTCGGCGATAGTGGTTGTGCGCGTACTGAGGCTGTGGAGGGTAGTCATTAAAGTAACCTTGATAGCTTGGGGGACCCGGAGGCCGTGGCGGCGGAGGGTACCCTCCAAATGGCGGTAGAGCCGACGGGTAACCTCCAGGCGGCTGCGGCGGACCTGGCCCATACCCTGAAATCAAAAGAAACAGAATAGTAGGCAGAAATTCATGAGTAAATGATGCGTAATAGAGATTCTCAGATTGGGGAAACGAAACAGTGAATTTGCCTGGTGGATTGCTGGGGCCTTGATGGCTGGTGTGGTAAACCTGACTCATTTGCTCGCTCGATCTCTCTCTCTCTCTCTCTCTCTCTCGCTCTCTCTCTCTCTAAACCTTGTGATGCTTCAGAATGGAAATACGACAATTTTAGAAACACGCATCATGCGTGTTTACTGATGTGTCTGTATGCACATTAATGTCCCCAAGGATGCTTCCTCGCTAAGGTTCTTAACAATCGACACCTTGCAATAGCTGATTTACATATTGTAAGACTTGTTAAATAAAATATTAACATAAGAGTTTAAAATTGATTAGATATTAATAACTTAATTTGGAACACTTATTTTTAAAAAATAGGCATTCTAATAATTATTCAAAAAATAAATTATTTTGATCTAGTAGTTAAAAGTATAAATAAACTTGAATTTATATATACATGTTTTGTTTGACGACTTATATAATATGAACTACTAAAATAACAGAGAAAAAAATATACGAGTATCAAAAAAAGAAAAATGTTGTGAATAATAATCATTTGTACAAATGTACGGTGACAACTCCTCTCCACAATCACTTGCCCGCCTTTTTTTCACCTCTCTTGGAATGGGAGGTCATGCAAAAAATTGTTTTGGCGGGCAAAAATTTGTCCGAATAATTGGACAGTATTTAGACAATTTTTGAGTATTTTTTTTACGCATCATACGATAGTTGGGCTCCTAGTCTGCTATTTCTCTCTCTCTTTTTGGCAGCCACTTGTCTCATCCCTCACACATTTATTTTTTGATATATCAAATAAGATTATTATTCTTATTCTTCAATTTTTTATATTTATTAAATTCTTTTTTGTAGTTTTTTATTTTGTATTAATTGTTTTCTAAATTATTAGTATGTATTGACAAAAGAATTTTAAAAGTATAATTGTTTGTCTACAAGTTAAAAGTAATTCAGTAATGATAAAAGAATACGTCTAAACAAGGTCTGTTTCGATTTATTTTCTGTCTTTTATGATTTTTTTAGTTTTTGAACATAATTTTTTACTTTTTTAAAATATCTCGTCTAGAGAAAAAATAACTAATAAAAAACTAAAATATATAAAAAATTAAATAAAGACTTATTTGAAACATCTCGTCGAAAGGAATCAATCGTTAATAAAAAAATTAATGCAAAAGAAAAAAATTTAAAATTTTCAATTAAGCCTTATTTAGAACATCTCGTCGAAACGAACTAGTAACCAATAAAAAGCTAACGCAAAATAAAAAATATAAAAACAATCAAATAAGCCTTATTTAAAATATCTCGTCGAGACAAACCAATAAATAATAAAAAATTGATGCAAACCTTATTTGAATTGTTTTTATTTTTTGTTTTGCATTGATTTTTTATTATTTATTCGTTCATATTGATGAGATGTTTCAAAAAATAAAAAATTATATTAAAAAACTAAAACAAATCATAAAAGAAAAAAAAGAATTGAAACATACCTTGTTCAAGCTTATTTTTTTTTACCTTTAGTGAATTTTTTTAACATTTAGATATAAAATTATACTTCTAAAATTCTTCTTGACAAGACAAGACGATACGATAATTTATAAAAATTATAAAAAACAACTGAATAAATACAAAAAAAAATTAAATGATAAGAGCAATAATCTAAATTGATATATCAAAAATAGATGTGTGAAAAAAAACAAGATTTTGAATACAGTATCAGCTTGCATAAGTATCGGTCTTTATATTAGTATGAATGTATTGGTACCGGTCATATAGCGGGTACCACATCGAATTTACTGCAATTATCAACATATATAAATCAAAGAGAGAGCCAAAAAAATTAACTTTTTTTTTCTTAACTATCAATGTATATTAGCCGGTATGGCCGGGATATGGGCCAGTATTTAGAACAATACAGTATTAGAGGTATCTGGTACCGTTTTTATGCCAAAATGATATATATTACGAATGAAAAGGAATATAAACTTTTCTTATACAAGTATATTGCAAACTCGTTATTTACAATGAAGAGCTTGGGAAGTATTTATAGCAAACTAATTAACAAACTAACAAACTGTTAAGTGCTAAATAACTACAACTCTAAATACTCTCCCTTAAGATGGATGGCATAGATTTTTGACAGGAAAGACGAGGAAAACACACAGAAGATGGTAAAGCCTTAGTCAAACAATCAACAAGTTGATTTTGCGTCCGAATTGGCATAAGACGAGTAACTCCTTCAACAACCTTGTCGTGAATAAAATGACAATCAAGTTCAATGTGTATTGCTCATTCATGGAAAACGGGATTAGAAGCAATATGTATGGCGGCTTGATTATCACAAAATAAGAGAGTGGGAGGTGAGACATCAATGTGAAAATCGTGTAACAAATGTCGAAGCCAAACTAATTCGTTAGTAGTAGAGGCCAACCGCAGTATTCTGCTTCAGGAGAGGACTTGGAGATGGTTGTTTGACGTTTAGATTTCCATGAAATCAAAGAATCACCAAGGAATATACAAAAACCAGTCACGGATCATCAAGTATCCAGACATACTCCGCAATCAGAATCTGAAAAAGCTTGGAGATGAAGAGAAGAATGAGCAGAGAAGAAAAAACCTTGATTAGGATTGGTCTTGACATACCTCAGCAAATGACGAGCCGCTTGTAAATGGGAAGTGTGAGGATGAGCGAAGAAATGACTAAGCCAATTAACGGCAAAGGTAATGTCGGTTCTTGTAATAGTGAGGTAAAGCAATTTCCCAATAAGACGATGATACAGAGAGGCATCAGGAAGCAAATCACCATCATCACTATGCAACTTGAGTTTAGGATCCAATGGAATAGATGTTGGTTTACAAGCCAAATAACCTACTTGTTCAAGTAAATTGTAATGCATAATTGAGTCGGGAAACAACAAGGCCATAAAAAAATCTTGCAACTCCGAGACCAAGAAAATATTTCAGTTGTTCTAAGTCTTTGAGTTTGAACTGGCTATGGAGAAAATGCTTGAGAGAGTCTATCTTGTGAACATTAGGACCAATAATAACAACGTCATCAACATAGACTAGTAAAGCAACAAATGAAGGATCGAAACCTTTGGTAAATAAGGAGTAATGAGCTTTGGACTGAGTAAAACCAAATTGGATAAGAGCGTGAGTAAACTTAGAATTCCACTGTCTTGAGGCTTGTTTAAGACCATAGATAGATTTATAAAGATGATAGACTAACCGGGTTCCCTGGGACAAATGCTCCCCCTTAGGGTGATAGCCAAGAGGGAGGTCCATATACACTTCTTCAAACAAGTCGCCATTAGGAAAAGCATTGTTAACATCAAGTTGAGATGGAAACCAATTCTGACTAGTAGCAAGAGCCAACAACACCTTAACAATGACCAGTTTTGCAACTGGAGAAAATGTTTCAATAAAATCAACTCCTTTTTGTTGGGTATAACCCTTAGCAACTAAATGAGCCTTGTGTCTTTCTAAACTACCATCAGAATGATATTTGAGCTTATATACCCATTTACAACCGATAGAAATTTTATTTAATGGTAAAGGAATAACTGTCCTTGGGTGATTGGATTCCATTGCATCAAGCTCAACTTGTATAGTTTCTCGCCATTGTGGAATTTGGGCATCTTGATGATAGAATTGGGGCTCAAAATTAGAAGAAAATTTTTTGTAAGATGGAGATAAGGAAGCATAAGACACAAAGTGAGAAATAGGATACAGAGCGTGGCAAGACAGTATAGATTGTTGCTGTAAAAGGTTGCAATGATACTCTTGTAGATAAAAGGGTGGTTTGGAAGGTCTGGAAGATTTACTAATAGGAATTGACGCTGGATGAACAAAATCTGGATTAGCAAGAGAAGGTGTTATACTAAAATCAAATTTAGTAGCAGGAGAAGCTGTTGGAATAAGAGAAGAGGAGATGGATTGTGGTGTTGGTGGAATATGGGAATGAAAGGAAGATAAGGGCAAAACAAAATTAGGAAAAACAAGGCATCCAAGCACAAGCGAGATCTTGGTTGAAATTTGGTTTGATGAGCTTTAAGCGTAGAAGCAAAAGAAAGGCATCCAAACACCTGAAAACAAGAATAATCAATAGCTCAATGAAAAAGAAGTTCATAGGGAGTTTTTTGATGCAGTAATGGAGAAGGAGTACTACAAGTGATGATAAAGGTGGCTGTTAAGAGGCATTCAATCCAAAATTGAATAGGAATTCTAGACTGAAAATTTTAAAGCTCGAGCAACATTGAGTAAATATTGATGCTTTTGTTCAACCATTGAATTATGTTGAGGGGTGTCAACACAAGTAAACTGATGAAGGGCACATTTTTTAAAAAAGAAAGTAGGAAAATCTAACTCAAGGGCATTATCAAATCTAAACACTTTGATATTAGCCTAGAATTGAGTTGCAACCATATTGAAAAATTGGGGAACAATGGTGTATACATCTAATTTGGATTTGAGCAAGTATATCCATGTGAATCTAGTACAATCATCAACTATAGTAACAAAACATCTATATTTTGCATAAAAGGATATATGATATGGTCCCCAAATATCATAATACAATATGTCAAAAGGGAATTGTGACGTGATTATTAGAAACAGAGGATAATCTTCTTTGTTTAGCTAAAAGACAAATGTAACAAGGCTCTCTATTTAGATCTATAGGATCACAGTGGAAATGATCTTTCAAAGCACGAAGTTGTTTGGAAGATAAATGGCCAAGGCGATTATGCCATGTATGAGCAAACATTTGGTTGATATGTATTTCCTTTCCAACAAAAGAAGAGCCAGTTTGTAGAATATACAGTCCTGCAATTTTCTCACCCTTGCCAATCATTTTCTGATGTATAACATCCTATATGATGAAGTGGTCATGAAGAAAACCAATAGTAAGAGAAGAATCCTTGGTAAGAGCAGTCACATATACCAAATTAAATTTGAACTAGGGTACAAATAGTAGATTTTTTAGGACAAGTAAAGGACTGAGCTGAATATCCCCACTCTAATGAACTGGTATATGCGTATGATTTGGAAAAGTTACAAAAGCATTTTGAATGGACTTCAGAGAAACGAAACTAAGCAACATTGGAACATATTTGTTGTGTAGCTCCCAAGTCAACTATCCAATACTGGTTGGAATAAAAAGTAGGATTTAGTAATACAAAAGTACAAGTACCTGTAGTGTGAGAGGTAGAGGGTTCCTCATTAGAAGAAGGTGATGTAGATGTCAATTGACTTGGAGAAAGGTAATCAACTATTAGCATTGCTCACTATTAAGGTTTTGTGAAAAAAGCTTAACATTTGCCTTATGTGTCTATCTTAGAAATTGAGGAAGTAACTTGATTGATAGCAGACATGGTAGAGGAAGAAGAGATACCATCCTTCTACCTAATAGTAAAACTAGGTGGATAACCATGGAGTTTGCAGCACTTGTCAATTGTATGACCTTGTTGAGTACAATGAGTACAAAAAGGTCTATCCTTTCTTTGACCTTGATAACCTCTAGAATTGTATTCTCCCAGTGTTATTCTTTTGATTGGTATTGTCATATCTAACAACAAATGCCATTAGTAGGTGGGTTGGAAGTTTAAGAGAGATTGCAATGCTTTTATTAATGATTTGTGGTTTACAACTCCTGCTGCTAATATTTAGTCTATATAGAAAGCAAGAAATGAGGTTCTTTTCAATGGCTTGGTTATGAAGTGGGAGGTGTTGGTAGAGTCTACAAAGTACAGATTAGTTCTATGGGCTTTATCTCATCGAAAGGAGGAATCTACTCCTATATCAGTAATTTTATATAACTTCAAAGGAGTCTTAGTGAGTGCCAAGTTTTCATACTAGGGAATGGTGTAGTTTTGTGTTCACATCACTAAGGATGAGTACTTGTGATAGGCTCTCTGGTTTTGCTGCTGATGTGTATGGAAACATATGGGGAAATGCTGATAAGGATAATAATGGTGTTGTTCAATCTCTGCTCTGTTCTATGAAATCTGGTTTACTGCTGTTGTTTTGTCTGTGATGTTGTGTTGCAAAGGGTGACTCCTACTTCTTGTTGCTTTCTACATATTGTTGTTGTTGAAGGCTGCAGATGCTTAGATGCACTGCTGCTATCTTCGCTCAAATATTTAAGGATTCAGAAGAAAAGGTTGCTATTTTTTTGCAGGCTGTTTTGTTGTAGATTGTTGTTTGAGTTGGTTTTCTACTGGTCTGCTGCTGCTGTTACGGTCTGCTACTGTTGTTTGCTTGCTTGTTTTGAATGTGTTTATGTTTGTCTAAGCCTATGTTTACATTTGGTTTTTCCTTTTAGGTGTCTTCACTTTTTAGGATTCAGGAAGATCATTCTTGGTGTTTGTTTTGGTGAGGCCTTGTTTCTTTTTCTTTCTTCTCCTTCCTTGGGTTCGTATCTTGCTAACTTTTGGTTGTATTTGTACATTCTTCTCTTATCAATATATTCTTCTTTGACATTCAAAAAAAAAAACAATGCCCTTGACAAAGCTGAATGGGGAAAACAAATTCATGTAGCCGACCTCAATTGATCGAGGGTTAATGTCATGCCATCAATTTCAATAAATTAAAACCACATATATATATATATATATATATATATATATATATGGTAATTAAAGCCTCAAAATTTAAGCTAACCATCCCAAGTATCCTTTCAAGATATGCCAATGAGTTTCACCAACAATAAAATTATAAAATAGATCATCTCAACTCGAATGGCCATTTAGAAATTATAGGAGTTCCAAAGAGTACATTAAGAGTTATGAAACCAAACTAGAGTTATATTACGTCTTCTCAAAAAATGGTTGATCAAAGATTGTGGATAACTTTGCAAATAAGTCTTGAAAAGATGCATACACTCAAACATGTCATTCAACAAGCTATTGCTCCGGAATAGTATTTGAAATGAAAAATGAGATGAGCTACAAGCCCCGTAAGAAATATCTACATCAATATATCATGAGCATGAAATGAAATGGTACGTCAAATAGACGCACAAGTATACTAAAGACATGAATCAAGCGTATTACAAAGGAAGTGATAAGCAAGTACTTAACAAGCCATTGAAGTTAAATTAGTCATTCATCAAATGCTCTATGTTATCGAGTAACTCACAAGTCTCATCAACATATCATAGTCATGCGTTGTGATGTCATTTCCTGATACTCTCCCGAAGGAGGTTATTACATTCCTAGCATTTTTGAAGTAATCTAGTACATTCCTAGTATTCCCAATGAAATCTAGTACATAAGATAATGTCTTGTCATTGTTTCACGTATCAATGTTCATCAATGTATCCAATGGTCATTTTTGTCCAACGTTACCATGTCAAGTGTAGTTCCCATGTTCAATTATTAATGCACGTTGACAATTTATTGTATAAAGGAAACAATACCACGATGAAAATATTAACTCCAATATTCAAAATGGAAATAATTAAGTAACAAATTCATAAAGACATTTGATAATTCAAGACTTCAATATTTGGTTCCAAACATTATTCCCATATTCGTAATAAATCCAAATGAGGTCATCTAAATGTTTCAACAAGAAGATGAGAGACCACGGCATAAGATGGGGCACCAAAAGAAAAATAAAAATAAAATTTTGTTAATCCTGTCTGGTTGACACTGATCCTCGTTTGGACGCTCGACAAAAGCCTAGGACTGGAAATTCTGTCTGGGCGGACATCATGCGCATCCGAACACATGATGCAATTTTTGATAGAATATTTTTACATTGAACACGATTTTCCAAAAATAAAATTTTCGCCCATTGACCACGAAATCAACTCAAAGACATGTATAATGGAGTATATGTCCCTATCTCAAGGTCTTGCTCCAAAGAAATGCTCAAACCCTCGAATGGTGGTGAGCTCCAAAAGATGATCTCCATACAATTTTGTGCATTCAAACTCCGGATATCAACCGAGAGTGAAGGGATGATGAAGACTCTTCAAGGGATGGAAGATATTTGGAGGTTTGCGCAAGCATTCAAGGCTAGGGTTATAGAGAAGTGAGAGTGAGCAGAGAGCTTTTGATTTGGGGTGAATTTGAAACCCAAAATCTAGTGCACAAGCATATAAGGGACCAAAATGACCTCAATATCCCTCATCTCACTAACATGCCTAAAACAAGCTCCTAGAGGCAAAGCTGTTACTCACCTGAGCCCAAAGAATATTCTAGTTACGTCAAAAACACGCCCTAATTAATGTCCCGTACATCAATTTAAAAACAAAATTTTTTTCGGGTCCTCAAAATTAAGGCTCGGTTTACTTTGTTTGAGTGGTTTCTATGGCACTTCACTCTTGCTTCCTAGAATGCATTCTCGGTATGTTTTGATGTCCTATCCCACATCGAAAGTCTACATGGGTGATCCTGGGTATATAAGGGACCATATAAACTACTACTAATAACTTGGGCTTAAGTATTTTTGGGTCACGTGGTTGAGCTCCAATAAGTTGTTGGGTCAGTGATAAACATGGGGCATTATAAATGGTATCAAAGTGACCCGTGTACACAATCGATTGTGGGATCCGAACTTTTTTGATCACTAGAGAACAGACCCGGGGGTAAGGCCATAGTGAATCTAGTGTTCAACCCTTGTAAGGGCGCAAGGTCTTAAAGGTGGGGACATTGTAATGTCCTGCTCCACATCGAAAGTCTATATAGGTGATCCTGGGTATATAAGAAAGCATGTAAACTACTACTAACAACTTGGGCTTATGCATTCTTGGGCCACGTGGTTGGGCTCCAACAAGTTGTTGGGTTAGTGATATACATGGGGCGTTACAATGATTCTCTTCAATTATCTTTTGATATTTAAAGTATCTGCATTTACTTCACCATGGAGGATGACATGTTCTTATATTTTTATTTCTCATAGCTAGGTCTTGCATAAGTAACTTCGTGCTCTTACTAGAAATGGTTGACAACGATATCTAACCCCTCAAAGCCCAAACTGTATTTGATTTTTTTTCTTTCTGGAATGGTTAAAAGCTCCATTAGATGGGCCTCGGTAAACTATTTCACCCACTTATTTTTGGGCTAGGCCCTAGATGCATCCTTTTGTGGAACCCTAAACATCAACTACACCCTTCAACCATCGCCTCCTCTTCTCACATCTTTTGATCTTGTACCCATTTGGGTGAGATCCACAATCTGATCTCTTCATTAACAAGATTCCACATTGGCATCTTGATCTTTGCAGAGGAGTTCTTGAGACTTCAAAGCTTTCCTTGGGCGATTCTTAGGGAGGGTTTCTTGAATTCCGTCATCTAAAGCCATTAGACAGGTAAATAGGTTTCCTTTATATGGAGCTCATGATTTTGAATTTCTTGGTATGGTATTTGGATTTTTACAAATCACGGTTTTTCAGTCCCCTTTTGTTAAAGACTTGTTTCCAGAAATAGGTGTTTGCTTTTAATTTACAAATTCTTGATAGGGCTAAAGGATCAAAATCTTTGTACACTTTTTTGTCTCTCATATGATTATGAAGCTCTGAGTTCATCATGTCTTAAATTTACATGTTCAACTAGTCAATCACTTCAGATATTTGGCTATGAAAATATGAACAAAAGATGGGATTGGAAAAAGGTGGAAATATGAAAATGAATCTTTCTGGGTGCAATATGAAAATGAAGCAATGTCTTGGTTTCAAAAGACAATCCGAGGAGATACTCACTTGTTAACTGACCGTATATCGAAAGAAATGAATGAGCTCAATTTCATTCGGTGCCAAAGAACACCTAAACGTCTAGGTGCTAATTGGAGTGACCTTCATGTCAGAGAGGTACTTACTTTCCTTACTTTCATTAAATTTTGTATCTGTTTAAATCATACCATGGTTTTTTTATATGATTTGTATGCATACTTTTGTGCAAGTTTAGTTGTCTAACGGGCAAGTTGTTGATTTGATGCCTTGGTGCCTGCCAAACACGACTAAAAGGCACAATCAATTGAAGGGAGTGTTTGGGAGGCTGGATTGGGAAGGGAACTAGAAAATTAAATAGAACCATATTACAAATAACAACCAAATAGTGAAGAGACTAGGAAATGAAAGTAGAGAAGTTTGAGAAAGAAGATTTACACTTACTTAAGACCAAGCACATTCACGAACTGTGAGTATCCGATCCTGCTCAGGATGAAAGCACATCCCTGCTTTACCCATGGGTTGAGGGTCAGTTATGGCGGTTGGAAAGTTCCCTTCCCAATCCAGCCTCGCAAACAACCCCTTCCATTGATTGTGCCTTTTGGCTGTGTTTGGCAGACACCAGGGTATCAAATGAACAACTCCCTTTAGACAACTGAACCCTGAACAAAAGTATGCATATCAATAATAAAACCCATTATATGATTTTAGCAGACACAAAATTTATTGAAAGTAACTACCTTTTCGACAGGAAGGTCGAGCCAATCGGCACCTGGATGTCAAGGTATGCTTTGGCACCGAATAAGATTGAGCTCATTCATTTCTTTTGATATATGGTCAGTTAACAACTGAGTATCTACTCGGATTGTCTTTCCATTTTTTTATTTTGTGTCTTAAGTTTAGTACTATTTTATATGAGCAAGGATCTCAAGAAGATTCATTAAATTACTACTTTGTAGTGCATTGTTGTTGAAATATATATGAATGTTTAGATGAGTATAATTTTCCCAACTACAACTCTCCTCCAACAAGCTGTATGCTGCAATGGTGGCTCCAGGTTCATGATCTTACCTCAAAATTAGAGTGTTGGGGTGTGACAGTGTTAGTCTTGTTGATTGGCTGACTGTCAAACACACCTTGTGCTTTTTGGTGTGTATTTGAGAGATCATCACCTAATTAAACTTATCTTAGTGTCCTTTGTGATTGTTTTGCCAAGTCCGTTTCTATTAGTGATAATTTCCAGTCGCTGTTATTGATAATATTTGTAGTTTAATAACAACTAATAATATATAAACATACTGATGTATATACTCCAGTTTTTCCTTGTCCTCACTTTGTGTCTGTGTACCCATTTTTCTAGATTTGCCCGGTCTCTATCCGTGTCCATCCTTCTTAGAGGCCTAGCTTGGGATTTTTAGATTAGACTTTATAACGCGGTTTATAATCTTACCATGTATTGCAGACCCATCCCAACGTAGCCAATTTAACACTCGCCCCGCATGATAAGTAGTCTATATAGGAGATATAGGGTGCACAATGAACCATCAATGTTAGTACCAAAAAGTTGGACTAAGGCTTTTGCTTCATATTTATATTAGGCCCTGACAAGGCATTTGCCCATTGGTCTAATAGTACAAGGGGTATCAGGGAAACTTATGTACACAACTGGGAGGGTCGGGACAATACATTGCCACTAGAGGAAAGGCTTAGCCATTGCAATGGTACATTGGTGAATCTAGTCATTAGAGAATAGTTTATGTCTACGGTGTAGCGGTTGACTCGAGTACTATAAAAGTGGGAAGTCTCTAACACTTGATCAATCCCCTATTGGATGTGTACTTGCGTGAGCTTGAATATAAAATGAATCGTGTAAGCTACTTCATGCAATTAAGTGTATGCATTTTGGGTCACGTTGTAATGCTTCAACAAATTCTTGGGCTTCTGAGGTGTTGATACAACCGAGTCTACCAACAAATGTTTCACCTCAATATCCTAAATTTAGAAACTACTTTGAACACCGCAACTACATCATACAAGATAGTCTAAAACTATGGCGATCATAAATATTAAAAAAAAACCTACAGACTTAGTCATATCAATGTCCTATCTTGGTTACTTTTTCCATATTATTGTGCACATATTCGTGCTTCATAGCTCTCAAGGTAATGTTCACATTTGGGCAATATAACTCTAATGTGTTGGGGAAGAAGGCCTGCTCATCTATTTTGACAGTTAGAGCCTATCCCACTTTGTGTCATTATTACCACAAAAACTAGTATATAAGTTTGGACGGCCACTTTATTCTTAGCCTATTAATTTTGAGTTGGATGCTTTACCATGGTCTCAAAATTGGGCTTTTGATGACTAATTGACAAGACTCTCTTGGTTGACTGTCCTGTTGTTTGTGCCATTGCTGCACTTAATTTAGGTAAATTGCTCCAATAGACGTTGTACAGGATAATTTCATAGAAAAAATCTATCTACTCAGAAGAGGTTCCTAAAGTTTATACTAACATGTTTATGGACCTGGGTTATCCACAAAAATATTTAAAACTTGAAACCGGAATGGTACTCACATTTATATTGGATTTCCTTAATTTAGGAAAATGTCATTAATAACATCCCAAATAAAACTTGATTCCCCAGATACCATTTAGGACATATTTGCTGGATACACTCTAATGGGTGATGGAAGAATAGAAGCAAAGGTATTTGAGGTACAGAGGAAAGTGGTGGTTCTAAAAAAAAATTAGATATGAGATAGAGAAGAGAAGAGGCCCAGAATGAAAGGAAGTCTGAATTTCCCTTTAGGAAATGTGAGAGAAATTTTGGTAAAACACAAAAACAAGATGAATAGAGGATAGTACGTAACCCAAGAGGAAGATTAGAATTTCCTTATTGACATAAACACGCTCTTGTGAAACAATCCACCATGGGTATGGACATATTTGATGGACACACTCCGCTGGGAGATGGAGGAAGAGAAGGAGGGTGGTATTTGAGGTACAGGGGAAAGGAAGTTTGAATTTCTCTTTAGGAAATGTTATGTTTAAATAGCATCAGTAAAATCTGGTTGGAGATTTTTTTAATGACATTCTCTTTGGTGAATCTGGTTTATATAGGATGTCATTAATGATATTTTCCTAAATTAGGGTCATCTGATTTTTTATCTACTTCCAATTTATTTCAAGAGAAACAAATTTTGAAGTTGATAAAAAATCAGATTTCCTTAATTTAGGAAAATTTCATTAATGACATCCCATATAAAACTAGATTCGCCAAAGAGAATGTCATTAAAAAAATCTCCAACCAGATTTTACTGATGCTATTTGAACATAACATTTCCTAGAGAAATTCAAACTTCCTTTCCCCTGTACCTTAAATGACACCCTCCTTCTCTTCCTCCATCTCCCAGCGGAGTGTGTCCATCAAATATGTCCATACCCATGGTGGATTGCTTCACAAGAGCGTGTTTATGTCAGTAAGGAAATTCTAATCTTCCTCTTGGGTTACCTACTATCCTCTATTCATCTTGATTTTGTGTTTTACCAAAATTTCTCTCACAACTTCACTAAAAACCCCTCCTTCATTGTTCACAAACGAGCCCATTAATATGTCAGTATATCGTCACCCTCATTATCATGACTTGGATCTACACATCGTATGTGTGAACCAAAGTTGGTTTCCCCATTATGATCATAGATTTGGGCAAATACAATTTGGACATTGACTCTTTTTCCATTTCCAAGTGCTTCCTTAGTTCAGGACATCCAATGCTGAACAAGAAAAGATGTTTGTAAGAATTCTTCTTTCGAATTTCTGTTTGTATGTTTGTATGTTTGTATGTTTGTATGTTTGTAAGAGTGGCTTGATCAGTATCATTCTAGGGGGAATACTGGAATGCGAACCAAAAAAACTGTCATATGTTTCGTGTAAATGAAACTGCCAAAATAAATACTTAGTAGCCTATCTCTAATGGGAGCAACAAAACTAAATAGAGTATTTTCATGACAAGCAACATCTAAATTATGGACAACAAGAAAGTCCAGTTACTTGCCCTAGATATGTCCGAGTGAGGTATTTGAGTGAATGGCTAACCAGATTTATTTTCATAAAGACATTAAGTTCTCTCCTCAACAAATTGAAAGTAGAAAGCAAATGCAGAATTTTATGCATCACCTGCTAAACTCAAAATTTTGGGAAGACAAGAATATTGTGACCTAGAAAATAGCCCAAGTCAAACTAAAGTTTTAATTCAATTTCTAATGCCATCAGGCATGCAAATCACTCGTTCCAACATTGAGCAGATAGACAATATCCAGTCAATCGACAAGTTTGCTCCAAAAATATTAGATATCTCCTAAAACACAATTCAAACTTCAAAAAATACTACAGGGACAAGCCTAATATATCATAAACAAGTGCTACAGGGACACGAAATTGTCTTGCTGATTCATTTAGGACACCAAAAATAGAGATCATTGGATATCAAATATCACGTGATCAGATCACATTTATACTTTGCTCACTAAATGTGCCATATTTGGTGGGTAAATAAAATTTGATCACCAATTGTGTTACGTTTTGCGACCAAAACAAGGTTGGTCACATAAAGTAATCACCAAAAGTGTAATTTTTAAAATTTGATTGGAAGAACAGATCCAATGACTCACATCAAAGGATTTGTGAACTCCATGATGATTTATGTAGGCCTTGACAGCCTATACTATAAGGTTTTTTTCTTAAGTTTGGGGGAGACAGCCATGAATTGGTTCCAGGCCCTCCCTTTGAGGTCTATCACTAGAGGCAATTGACAGACCTGTTCCTTAAGCGATTAGTGGCCAACCGAGCTCAAAAGAATTATGTGGCTATGCTTTTGGCTTTACGAAAAAGATCCGATGAGGACCTCAAATAATATGCGAACAGGTACTGGGCCACCTATAACGAGATCGGGAACTGCACAAAGGCCTATGCTGTAGAGCCCTTTAGGTTGGGGCTATCGTACCAAGAATGGTTGAGGGAATCCCTGACTATCGATCCTCCTAACACCATTGTCGATCTAATTGGAAGGGTGGAAAAGTATGCGAAATTACGGATCGATTTGCTAGCAAGGTGCATAGGAGCGCTGCAATTGAACCAACAACAAAGAGACCAAAAACCGAAATGGCTGAAGTGGCACAAGTAAGGAAAGAATGCAGACCGCCTAGCGCCCAGGCATAGAGCAATTCGGAGTTTTCAATACTCCGATATTCAAGCTAATCTGGCTATTGAAAAATGAGCCCTTCTGAAAGTGGTCGCCGACCTTAGGAGGAGAACCCATGAGACGGGATCCAAATAGAGATTGGTGTAGCTATCACCAGAACAATAGCCACATCACTGAGAAGTGCAAGGCGCTTAAACGGTTCTTAGAGGAACTAGTTGAAGCCGGGCACCTTAGACGGTTTGTGGCCGACCAGGGGCAACCGAAGGTTCAGCCAGAACCAATGGAAACAGAATCCTCTGAGGAAAAGGTAATGGCGACCGGGACCGTCGACGTCATACATGCTGTGACGCCGATCTTGGATAAAAAGGAAGTTTGGCTCCAATGACGCCGCGAAGGACATGAGCATCATGTCCAACATCTCGGTCAAAAATGAAAAGAGCCCGAGATGAAAACAGATACAGTGGTATCCTTTTCTGACAAGAATTTAGAGGGGGTCACCCATCCCCATAATGATGCGCTAGTAATCACGCTGCTGCTCAGCACCATCAACACGGAGAGAATCCTAGTTGACTAAAGCAGCTCAACAGAGATTTTATACTATGATGCCTTCAAGAAACTCGAACTTGATAAGGTGGATCTACAGAAAGCAGACATCCCACTTATAGAATTCAGCGCTGAAGTGGTTTGGCCCCTAGGTATCACGACCCATCCCAAATAAATAGGGTCAGTGACCGGCTAATGAGTCTAACTCATTCAGGCCTCTATCTAAGGATTTTGCACAGTTTTTACATAAAATGTCAGAGTGAAAGAAAATATAAATAAAATAAGTCAGAGCTGTGTGCACAGATATTAATACATACATCCCAAAGTAATATTACCAATCCAAATAATAAGGTCTTCCTGGGCGACCAAAAGTCAATGATGTAACGCCACTTGGATCCAACGAACTTATCTAAACGGCAATCATCTTCCCTCTGTGTGATCCGTATCTCATTAGTTATTGCAACATATATTATCACCTGAAATGTCGTATTACAATATCCATTAGCATAAAGCTAGTGTGAGTTCGAGTTATGCCAGTATTACAAGTTCGCCATGTTAATTATTTAAAACATACCATAATTCAATCGTCATTTGTCATACAAAATTTCATAAATCATGGTTGTAGCCTCCAATAATAACAATAGTATCAAAATCATCATTTAGTCCAAATATTCATGTATTTCTTCATTTCAATATCTAGTCCAACGACTGCCAACTATTCGTAGGTGGGTGCGACCCCCTTTCGTGCACTTAGGCAACATTTGGTATGACGTCATCCATTTCACTGCATTAGCCACGGTCGCCTCCCTTATAATCCATCCGCACTATATTCTAATCCCCTAGCGATTGGGGTACCGTTGGACTTTTAAATCAACACATTTCATTAACATGTTCTTTGATCAATTCATGGCTTTGCAAAATAAACATAACATTGTGTATAAGCATGGCATTTCATTGTTGAAAAGGAATCATTCTTTGGTAAAGCATCACATGCTTAACATGTCTTAATAAATTATCAAGTAAGAAAGACATAATCAAGACTCACCTTAAGTTAATGACATGTGAAATATTCCTTAGCAAGTCGCCACCAGTAAGTTCGGCATCCTATAATTATATTACCGTTGTATGCAACGTCACGTGGGTTCTCATTAACATGCCTTCATCCTTTGTTCATGCCCTATATTCATAAAACATTACATTTAATAACCAATCGTCAATCTTTAAAGTTGGAGTCCTAACTTAGCTCTTACGGCTTAAGCATGATCATTTTCTAATCGTTCGATCTTCTTCTTAATCGAAAGCTCGGAATCGTCCTTTATTCCTCATCAGACTTTAATTCTACTACTATTCTAAGGTCATGTTAAACCTCAAATGATCACGGAGTCAAAATAGAGGTTTCGGGGTCCAAATCCTTAATGTGTAAAACTAGACAGCATTTTTGAATTTTACCTCAACGAATGTCAGCGTGAAACCCCTATAAATATAAGTCCAAAGATCACCAAATTCGACATCATGGTAGTTTAAGATGTTGGGAACATTTTATATGAAGAGTAAAAAGCTTAGAATGGTTTTTAATTAAGTTAAAATCCCATTAGAACAAAACTGGTCCAGAACTAATAGAGTTTACAAAAACTGACATTTCTGTTGGAATGGAGTGATTCAAATTGGACATGTTAGATAAGGCATTGATCTAGATGTGGTCCAAATTTCATGATGATCCGATGAGCCAAGCGGTCTAAGAAAGCTTCCAAAGTCAGGGAAAAATCTGTTTGTCAGCACCCAGTCGACCGGGGCAAGGTGGTAGGTCGACCGGCCATAGGTTGACCGGTCTTGAAGGAGTGGTCGACCGGCCGGATACCAGACATGAAGAATAGGTCTTAAAACCTCCATTATTGATGCTTCTAACCTCCCCAATTACTCTTCTAAGTCTCAATTAAGCCTCTAACAATCAAATACAAGCTATATCTACATTTTATGATCTAATTGCAGAGGTTTAAGGGGTGAATTTATACCTTCCATCCTTAAATTTTAACTGCCAAAACTCCAATATTCAACAATGGCTTTCTTCTTTCTCACTTTTGATTCCTACTACTGCCTTCAACCTCAGCTTCTTCTTTCCCAACTATTGATCTCTCTCTCTCTCTCTCTCTCTCTCTCTCTCTCTCTCTCTCTGTCTGTACTTGGTAGGATTTAACGTGCAAAGAAATTGTGAGCAATCAAGACCTATCTGTATAGGCTGGGAATCAATAGATTGATACCTCAATCCACGAGGTGTGCTCTCTCTCATCTCCCTTCTTGCCACCTCCCATATGTAGCACCCCTTAACTAAATGTTAACAAGTGTCCCAAGGTATACGTATATACATGCCAATATAACCTCTTGTTAGAAACATTATATTATAATGCTAATTACACCAAACCCTTTAATAAGTTTCAATTCCAAACATTAGCTCTCTTACGCTAGTAAACCTCAAATAACCCCTTAATCATTGTATTACCCGCAATTCATCCATAAATTATACCAATATTCAAAATTCGACGTAGTTTTTGAATTTAGGTTGGGTCCTTATACTAGGTTCCATCACTATTCCTGTACGAGCAGGAAGGGTCACCTTAGACATCGACTTCTTAGTTGTGGATGTGTCATCGGCTTACAACGAGATTGTATGAGGACTTGGCTCCATCCAATGGGTGCGATTCCCTCCACATATCATCAAATATTGAAGTTTTCGGGCAAGAAGGGGATCAAATGTGTTCGGGAGAATCAGATAATGGCGAGAAGCTGTTATGTGACTTCCATAAAACACAAATCCAAAGTTGAACACGTGAAATCTATAGAGATCCCGAATCGGCCCACGATAGAGGATATTGGGCGTAATCCAACTGATCGAGTAGAGGAAAAGCTCAAATAGATACCGGCACAAGAGTCAAACCCGGAGCGGTATTTTCTCATCGGAGAATAGTTATTTGAATAGGACGAGAAAATCCTAGTTCAGGTTCTTAAGGAACACATCGATGTATTCGCTTGAACACCTCAGGAGATGCCTGGGGTGAGCCCGAATATTATCTGCCATCAACTAAATCTGGATCCTATCCACAAGCCAGTAATGCAAAAATGAAGGAGGTCAACAGTCCATCACACCGACGCAGTTATTGAAGAAGTAGATTGGCTTCTAGAAGCCAGGGCCATCGGAGAAGTTTACTACCCCAAGTGGTTGTCAAACACTGTGGTGGTTAAGAAGAAAAATGACAAGTGGAGGGTATGCGTTGACTTTACCAACCTTAACAAATCCTGTCCCAAGGATAGCTTCCCACTATCAAAAATAGATTAGCTAGTAGACGCTACTGCTGGGTATAGACGCATGAGCTTTTTGGATGCATATTGAGGATATCATCAGATTGCCATGTACGACCAGACCAAGAAAAGACATCATTCATAACTCCACGGGGTCTATTCTGCTACAAAGTAATGTCATTCGGGGTAAGAAACACAGGAGCTACGTATCAGAGATTAGTCACACTTATGTTTAAGGAACTGCTCGGGAAGAGCATGGAGGTATATATCGATGATATGGTCGTCAAGTCTGAGGAAACTGAGACCCATATCACCAATCTCTGCAACACCTTCAAAGTGCTCGGAAAGTCCAAACTCAAGCTAAACACCTCAAAATGTGCATTCGGGGTTAGCTCAGAAAAATTTCTAGGACATCTGGTTACCAGAAGGGTTATAGAGGCCAACCTCGATCAAATCATCGCTTTACAAAACCTCCAAAGTCCCCAGACTATGAAAGAGGTACAGAGGTTAACCGAGATGGTAGCGGCTCTTAACAGGTTCATCGGTCGATCATTTGACTGATATCGACCATTCTTTCAATTGCTGAGAAAGCAGTCCAAATACTCATGGGGAGAAGAATACGAGAAAGCCTTCCACAAGATCAAGAGTTACCTGGCAAACCACCGATCATAACTCTCGAGAAGGGAGATATCCTGAAATTATATATTGTCGTGTCAGAACACGCGGTAAGTGCAGTATTCTTGAAAAGCAAGGATGGCGAACATACACCCATCTACTACGTGAGCAAGACACTGCTCGATTCTGAAATAAGGTACCTCCCCCTAGAAAATTTGATCTTATCCCTAGTTGTAGCTTCTAGAAAATTATAGCATTACTTTCTAGCTCACACGATTGAAGTACCAACCAAGCATCCCCTTAGCGCTATCCTGAGAAAAGTAGAGCTGTCGGGTAGGGTGGCCACTTGGTCTGTGGAGCTCGAGAAATATGATATTAGGTTTCTTCCCATAGCTATAATAAAGGGTCAGGTCTTGACAGACTTTGTTGCCGAATTCTCACATGAACAGGTAGAAGAAGTGTCGGTCGTCTCAAAAACTAGCCCGCCCGAATAAGAACCACCTCAAGAACTCACAGCCGATTAAACACCCTACTGGAGGCTATATGTCGACGGATCCTCATGTTCTCGAGGATCTGGGGTCGGCATCGTCATCGTGGAACTAGACGGATGTTACTTTGAACAATCTATTCGGCTGAACTTCAGTGCTTCAAACAATTTGTCGAATACGAGGCACTAATCTATGGACTCAAATGCGCGTATAATCTTGGGGCAATATACGTGACAGTCTACTATGATTCTCAGCTCGTCCTCAATCAGCTCAATGGCGAGTACACCATCAGTGATGAGAAAATGACTGCATACGCTGTGAGAGCTAGAGCAGAATTATCTAACTTCAAGAAAGTTAAAATCACTCAAATCGGTTCTAGGCAGAACGAGCATAAGGTTGTCCTGGCATGTCTGGCTCTGACAATTCCAAGAGATAAGCACCAAATCATATATATGGATGCCATCGAATACCCGAGCATTATCCAAGTAGTCGAGAAAACTTTGGAGATCGATCTCAGCCCCAGTTGAATGGATCCAATTATCTCTTATCTCACTGGGGGTATAGTGCTCGAAGATAAAAAAGAAGCTCAGAAGTTACGAATCAAGACAATACGTTTCTGACTCTCACCTAAGCAGGAGCTCTACAAGAAGTCTTACACCGGACCCTACCTGAATTGTGTACACCCAAACTTGGAAGATGCAAAGAAATATGTATAAGCTTGCGAAAAGTGTCAGAAATTTATCTCGATCACCCATCTTCCTGCTGCCGACCGAGCACCGCTCACCAGCCCTAGCCCTTTGCTCAATGAGGCTTAGACATCATTTGTCCACTTCCTAAAGCCACTGGAGAAAGGAAGTACCTCATAGTCGGCATTGATTATTTTACAAAGTGGATAGAAGCGGTACCCGTAGCCAAAATCACAGAAAAGAACGTTCAACGGTTCATTTGGCAGAATATCATCACCAAATTTGGCATCCCATACGCAATCGTCTCTGATAATGGGACCTAATTTCAAGACAAGTTCAAGGCCTTCTACTCATAATATCAGATCTGCAACTACTATGCCTCAGTGGGATATCCTCAATGCAATGGGCAAGCAGAAGCCTCAAACAAGAGGATACTAGGAGGTATCAAGAAACGGCTGGAGAAAATCAAAGGCAAATGGGTAGAAGAGTTACCTCTGGTCCTATAGGCATATAGAACCACGTCGCACAGATGTATGGGAGTCACCCCATATTCACTTGCATATGGCACTGAGGTTGTCATCCCATTAGAAATTGGCCTCCCAACTATCCGAACTGAACTGATGGAGCAAGGAGGAAACGACCAAGCTTTAGCAGTAGAACTTGATCTCGCCAATGAGAAACGGGAATGGGCTATGATCAGATTAGCCTCCTATCAGTCTATCATATCCGGGTCATACAACAAGAGAGTCCATCAAAGAGAATTTAAGCTTGGCGACCTGGTACTCCGCAAAGTCATGGGTAACGCAAAGGACCCAGCAAATGGAAAACTTAGGGCTAACTGGGAAGGCCCCTATAGAATTGTAGGACGGCTTGGGAAAGGCACCTACAAGCTCCAAGATCTTGACGACAAAAAAGTACCACGTACTTGAAATGTCTCAAACCTCAAGAAATTTTACGAGTAGTGTCAAATTTCTCTTACACATTTATTATTATTACAGCGCTATGTTGATGAATAAAAGCACCACTATTTATTTGTTCATTACGCATACATTCAGTAAGGCTGTAAATGTCATAGCTTCCTTCACTGCCTCACTAGGGGACAAGATAGACAGATCCGAACATACTTAAGAAAAGTATGAGTTTAAACTTGAGGAAAGTTAGCATTCGAACATACTTGAGAAAAATATGAGCTTAAACTTGAGAAAAATTTAACATCCGAACATACTTGAGGAAAGTATGAGCTTAAACTTGAAAAAAGTTTAGCATCCGAACATACTTGAGAAAAGTATGAGCTTAAACTTGAGAAAAATTTAAACATCCTGACATACTTGAAAAACGCATGAGTTTAAACTTGAGAAAAGTTTAAAATACCCAAGCACACTTTAGAAGGGTATGAGTAAAACTTGAGAAAAGTTTAATTTGCAACCTGAACATATATGAGAAAGATATTTACAAAAAGGTCTTACTCACAATTAGGGTAAAGGATCGCCCAAGTGCAAGAGAAGTTCTAAAGATGACTTACTTATGAAAATATAAGTGAAAATTGAAAAAACTCCAATTCAAACAGTATCATTGACTATCAAGTTCAGTACACAAAATGTGGTAATCAAAGGCCATCCGAGAAGTCTGCAACAAAAGTACACAAGCAAAACATGACAAAAGATTCTAAACTTCCACATGGGCATACTCCTCCACTTCAGTTGCATCAATGACTCCAGGATCGATTCACCCGTCACCCTCCCCGTCAACTGCGATAGTATCCACGGTCTCGGTAGCCTTTGCATTCTGTCCAGACACTTCGGCTGAGGGCCCTTTAGCATCCAAGTTAGTGGGAGTTGGCAAAGATGTGTACAGAGGCAACTCCTTGGGGACGTTGCACGCCTCCAGCACAGCCTTCCATCCTTGAGCAACGAAGTCGACTTGGATTTCTGGCATCTGATTCTCGATAAAGTCAGCCGCAGCATCCGACATGCCTTTCTTGTATGCTTTGGCTTAACCCGCTTTAGCTCCTCTTCATGATGGACCTTCAGATCAACCATCTGCTTCTCTAGCTCGGCGTTCTTTCCTTGCTCTGCGCCCATCTGATATTGCATAGTACCGGCCTTCAGGTTGGCCTTGTGGGCTTGCTTTTTCGCCACGGCTAGATCATCCTGAGCCTTCGTACACTTTACCCTCCAATCGTTGAGTTCCATATCAATGGTGTTGTACCAGGCTTCGAGATCCTGACAATGGCTCAAGTACATCATAGTCTTTTGCATAGCCTGCAAACATATGGCAAAACACGCAATCAGAACTATGGAGATAGCAATAAATAGAAATGCATGAAGATACTTACAAAAGCCTCATGGGCCATCATAGAGCGTATAAAGGTCGAGAAATCAATCCCTTTGTATGGCTTGATGTCCTTGGGCAACATCATCATCCCAGCAAGGGTCTGAGCCACGTCTAGATCCCCGGTTGAATCAGCAACGGTTAGGGGATCGGCCCCATTTACCAGCATCGAAGGGGTCCAGGGTGCGGCCTTCTCGGTGATTTTTGCCTTCTCTGGCTTTGACGACTCAGAAGGATCGTCTTGGAAGCCCTTTCTGGGTCTTCACCTCGGCAAGAGAGGCACATCAGCTTCAGCAGAGGTCTCCTAGGAGGCCAAAGCGACAGATTTTATTTTCAAGCTCGATAGATATGTCTTCTTTGGAGCCGCAACTGGCTATTTATTCTTCAGGCACATCAGCTCCTGAAGATCGGGACATCTGGGTTGCGGGCAATCACATCTTGATCAATTTCGCAATCATCCTCGAAATTCCAGGTATGGGGTGATTGAGAAGGCAATTCCTCTGCACTTGATGAAGAGGACGAAATAGAGATACCTTTGATCGTGGCGACGATGACCGTATTCGGCTCTGGCAACTCAAAAATTGGCACACCTTTGGAGAAATCACCAGGAAGATCGGCAGCAACTACGATAGCGTCGGGAATAGAGTTCTTGATGTAACCTCTGTAGCTCGGCGCGTACTTTAGAAGAACTTCGGGAGAGCAGGCCTAACTCCGACCCAGAGAACATTTATATCTGATGACCTTCTTCACGTCGTCAAGTTTCACCAGTCTTTTGATCCTGTTCTTGTTGGCATTCATAGCTGCATAGGAGAAAGACACAAGATCAATATAAGATATAGTCACCGCCAAGAAGGCGAACAAAATCAAAGGGACGAGATCAGGAGACTGACGATAACCCCAAATCAGATCAGAATGTGGAACTTAGGGCGTTCTGGTTTGTCTTGACTGATCTCCCAGTTACCAGTAACGATGAGCAAGTTGTCATTGTTTCCTCAGTTCAAATCTGTTAGATAAGTGACAATCATTTCGATATGTGGCCGGTTCTTCAGATAATAGGCATCGGTGCCATTTCTGACCATATCATAGTAGAATTGAATTTTCCTAAGCCCTAAGTTTGTGTCATTTATCCTATTAAGTTCAACTATACAGTGAATAATCCTATATATATTTATGAAAATCTGTATAGGATGTAGATGGTACCAATAGAGAACTTCACGAAGAAGGCGATTGAGGGGAGAGCAGACTCCGCCCTTGGTAATAGCCATCAACGGAATGTGAAGGGTGTCAAGATCATTCCCATCATGAAGAGTGGTGGGGTCGTTCAATTCGATGGCAACATCATGGGAGATGTCGTATTGACATCGGAATTCTGTCATTCTTTCCAGCATCTCTACTAACTGCCTAAAAATCCCCATCCGGATAAGGAAAAGGGACACATGAATAGAAAGAGAGAAAATGATGTGGAATCAAGGAAAGACTTACAAAGATTAACGAATAGAAGCCTATCAGAGCGAGAATGACGATGAATAGAGTTGGAGATAAAACAAGGGCACAACAAAAGGACACAGAAGAGTAAAAAACAAAATCCTATCTTTTGGAAATAAGACATTCCAAGGGGGGACGAACGGAAATGGTTTGAATTTCAGCACAAGCGAGAAGCGCATAATCCCTAGACAAAAAGCATACCACGACGCCACGTTGTAATTAATGCGACGCTGCGGATTCAAAATGACGGTTGAGAAGCAATATGCCCGATGAGGGATATATTCGAAATGATAGCATCCTATGATAGCTTTTACCTGCTTCTCTAGCTTGGTAGAAAGCAGCCGAAGCTAGGGACAATTGACGAGGGTAAAAATGTAATTGAGAAAATACATTTATCCCCCTTGGCAAAAGTTTCATCTCGACACCAGATAGAAAATAAATCAGGACACACATGCCGATCACGTGGTGGTATGGCCGACCTGAGAATGGTTATTTGTACTTTATTCGAGCCGAGAAAGTTGAATATACGATTAACCGATCTAAGGAAGATGGCTTGGTAAGCAACCGACCTGAAAAAGGTTGCCCAACGTCCTTTCTACCTTAGAAGAGTGGTCCGAGATACTATCGACCCGAGAAATGCGATGAGTGACTGTTATTTCGTGATAAAACAGAATCCCGAATAAGTTGGGATACAGGTCTAACAGATATAGATGAGAAATCTACGACCAATTTAATTAATACGATAAGTATCAATTGAACGAAACTCTAATGATAGAAGATAACTGTTTGATAGAGAGTTATCTCATTAGTGGCTAATCAGAAGACACTTCACTCTAACAGAATCCTAAGAAAATTAGGATTACAGAAAAATCTATAAATAAAGTTCCACGCCAACAAAAAAGGTACATTTTAACTCGTGCATAATTTCGCTTGCTAATAGAGAATATTGGCTTGAGTTATTGATCATCCTATGAGATTTGCCTAACTTAATCATCGGAGTGTCTTATTGCCACGGCGGCAGAGGGCTCTTTGACAATTTATTATTTTGTAGATCACAGGTCCACCAAATTGAGAGCATTGTTTCTACTGCAATAGTGAGGTATTAACTTTCTGTCCTGATTGAGAAAATCCACTCATCCACAGTAGGAGTTGAAATGGCTCATCCTGTATTGACAAATTGTTTGAGTGCATGTCTTCTTGAATTTTTGTTTATAAATTATTTGGCAGCTAATCAGGAAGGTGACCACTTAAATATAATATTTACTTATTACGAAATTCAAAGATAAAAAATAATGGTCATAGAAGAGTTACGTGTGATTTCACTTAGCACTATGTGAGAACATTATTGGATGTATCTATTTGCTTCAGTAAGCCATGCTCGGTATATCATGTTTATCTTTTATTAAGGGAGAAAAAAATGTTATTAACTTTTAAAAAGGGGAATTTCTAATTTAATATTATTATTGGAAATCACTCCCCTTGATCACATGCTCATGTCTTATATTCTTTGAGTTTGCAACTCTCAATATATGTTAAAAGGATTAAGTTGGGTGTTGTGAGCTCTTGAAAATTAAGCTTGAGAGCGGAAAATCTCAAGCTATTTATGTAGGTTTTGTTGGAAGTGACCAAAAATTGCTGCCATGTTCCCTTAAAAAAATAAAACAATCTAATAGACATGTTGCATGGGCATGTTCTTGCACATCCATACATCTTCAACACAGATACGACGACTTACTATAATTTATATGCTCATTGGTCCCCTTATCGATTTGGTTTTAAAATGAGCTCTGTAGAATGTTATGAAGCACGAACACTCCTAAGAGGTTGTCATATCTACGTCAAACACACATGGATATGTAGGGACATGCAAGGGACATGTATGGTACACACCATGTAACGTGTCCATTTAATTTATACATGTTTCATAGGAGACACGCTAGGGACATGTTGTATCCCCATGAGTGACCCGATATGTTGCCATCGTATTCCCATCAAAAACATAAAAATGTAATGGATACACTTCATGGGCAACATATATGTACACACCACGTGACACGTATATTACTATGCTTTAAAAGGAGGACATGCGAGCGACACGACGAGGACACATTGTATCTCCATGAGTGTCTCATTGTGTCGCTTTTGTGTTCCCTTCAAACAATGTAAAATGTAACGATATGCTCCCATCTAGTACAATATTGTCCACTTTGATTGTTCAAATTCCATGAACTTTCCATCAGGTCACCCATCTCTGCATAGCTGTAGAAAAGCACGCTTAACTATGAAGTTCGTTGGGTTTTAACACCCTCACAACTTTAAAAGACTTTGTACAAAAAAGAGTTATGATTTATTATATATAGCATTAAACTTTGCATCCATCAAGCGATATGAGACCTTTGACAACTCATCTGGAAGTTCACTGAGACTCTCTCTTGGATGCATGGCCTCACAACTAAGCTGGGGTGTCACAATCTCCTCCATTTAGGAACACATGTTCTCGTGTGTGGGGCCAAAATTTATCCCATATTTTCGATTGGTGCAGGCTCTAGTACTAATTGTAATGACGTGCTCTTGCTTTGTACGAGATTGTCTACTTTGGCTGCTCAAATTTCATAGACTTCCTAGTAAATCACCCATCTATGCATTGAGGATGAGAACGCGAAACTATGAAATTTTACTAAATTTTAAAGCCCTCGCTGCTTTAAAAAGTCTTGTACAAGGTAGGGTCATGTTCTATTATATATAGCACTGAACTTTGCATCCACGAAATGAAGTGGGACCTTTGATATCACTCATCTGAATGCCCATCGAAACTCTCCTATGCGCCCAATCTCACAACGGACACTACAGTGTGGCTGGGGTGTCACAATCTTCCCTACTTAGGAACACATGTCCTCATGTGTGTGGTCAAAATTTGTTCCATATTTTTGGTTAGTGCAAACTCTCATACTATTTGTAACGACTCGCTCCCGTCTTGTACAATATTGTCTAATTTGACTGCCCAAATTTTGTGAACTTTTCAATAGGTCACCCATCTATCTATTATTATAGAACGAGCATGATTAACTTTGGAGTTTCATTGGATTTTTAACACTCTCATGGATTTAAAAGATATTGTAAAAAGTAAAATCATGATGTCACGACCCATCCCGTAAAGGTTGAGGCACGTGACCGGCCACGAGTGAAACTCGTAAGGCCCTTTAAAAATATATCAGTTTAGGGATTTTCTATCAACATAACTGATATCAGAGTGCGAAAAATAAAATTAACTCCAGAGTTCAGTGCATAAAAGAAAGTGCAACAATACAACCTTTATGGGCTTAAAAATCATGACTACGGTCCAAATTCTCGACCGGTCAACCAAATACATTACAATCAAGATCAAGTTACATTAAAATATGCTAAGTTTAGAGATTACAAAAAACACTTCAATTCCAATACAACCTGCAGAATTCAAGCATAGTCAGAATCGTTAATTAAAACCTGTTGCATCAACAACTTCATTAGCACTAGGCTAGTGTGAGTCTAGATATGACAAGTCTACTAACTTTCTGTATTAAGATAGCCCGTATTCTTGAAATTCATTATAATTAAATGCCAACTTTATATGATACACGAATCCAGCTTTTAGGCTTGCGCTGTAACCATGCACACTATCAAGTGATCATGTTATGTGAAATATGAATCCAGCTTTTAGGCTTACGCTGTAACCATGTATGGTAACGTTATACGATCTACGGCCCACCAGTAAATTAGGGAGCGACCCCAAATATAAGCCGGCGTGATATCACCCGTTGGATTACCTGGCAAATAATCCCCACCCTTATTACTTCACCTCATCGCTAGAATCTTCATCTGCCCCCTAGCGGCCGGGGCGCCGTATTGATCTCATGCCATAATATTTTCATGTTTTCATGATGCCATGATTCTTGCTAAAGTTTTAATATGTCATGCTTAGCCTACTGTCAATTTAGTAGCATAGATGTACATGTATCAAAATAAGAATTCATTCATTTCTACTATAAAATGAAAGTAAGCAAGTCATACAAAAGACTTACCTGAAATTAGTCCGCACTTTTCTTGATATCAATTCGACCCGATAACCTCAACTCCCGGATCTATCATAATAAATAAAAAGCAATTATTGCCAATAAAATACATAGTATCTTAGTGACTCAAGTCGCGTAACCGCTCGAACTCCTCGCTTCGTAACGGTACAAAATATAATTCGGGTTCTAGGGCAAAGCAAAGTGGTCTTTTTATCTAATTTTAACAAGTGGCCTCGAGGGCTTTCTCGGGATTCGTGTAAATCTCATTACTTAATCCTTAGTCTCGTTTGTATATTCTAGGGCTCGGATGACTCACGTTCGATCGGTTTGATCGCCGGTTACTTAGACCGTAAAAGAGTATTCTCGTAATTTTGCTATTGGCCGTAAAAATATAACCGAGGCCCAGCCCACTTTAATTTCAGTCCTTATTCACGTCAAAGTCTAATTCCATGGTCGGTCCGTTCGTGTGGTGATTTTAGTGTCGGTATGCCAAAAGTAAGTGAGAGTGGCGTTTTGGTAATTATACTCCTCGGTCTCCGAAACCCGGGACCGAGACTTATCCCGTACATTATTTAACCCCAATTCCATCATGGTATGGTCAATTTCGTGATTCGGCTAACGGGTGTGGCGATTTAAGTGGGTGCATGAGTGGGGTTTCTAGAGAGAGAAAATCCCAGAAATGGGCTGTTTTTCGGGCTGACTTTGGGGTCGTTTTCTGTGAGCTACGTAGGTCTCGAGGACGATCCAATCCATCTAGGTCCAAGATTTAATGTTTGTCTACAACTTTCGTGTTTTAAGAAACTGATTTTGACCGTCTGAACATCAAGATTCAAGGGCCCGAAGTTGACAAAAAAATCTGGGATATCTGGGAAAGTCAGTGTAATCAAGGTCGCGGGTCATTTTCGTAGCATGATTTTAACACATTCAAGATGTCATAGAGTAAATCCATTCCGTCTATGTTCAAGATAAAGTATTCGTCTCGAACTTTCGTCTTTTGAAAAATGTAATTTGAGCAACGAAACATCAAGATCTAAGTCTCCGAAGTTAAACAAAAATCAGCCAGCGAAAAATCTGGGAAAAATCTGGGAAAAGTCAGTTTACTTGAGTTTACGGGTGACTTTGTAGCTCGATTTCTACGGGTCTAATGGTCCGAAAGTCGATCCAATCCATCTATTTCGAAGACTAAGTGTCCTATTACGAGTTCTAACAATGAAATCTAGATTAAACCATATAAAACATTAAGATTTAACAACCTAAACTTAGATAAAAGTATGCGATTATACCTCTTTGGTGGCCAAAAACAGTGACTCGGCCGCGGATACAGCATTCTAGACGGAACCCCGGCGTGTCTTAGTGCATGTGGTGACGTGGATGTGGTGGTTGTATAATGGTAGAAGATGGTGATAAAAGGAATGAAGAGGAAAAGAAGGTGGAGAAGAAAAAGGAGTGGAAGAAGGAGTGAAGGAGTGAAGTGAGAGTTAGAGAGTGAGAGAGAGGGTAAATTCTGCCGTGTGGGAGAGAGAGAAAGAGATCACCAATTCCCTTCCCAACCATCTATAATACATATATATGCATTAATTGGAGTAAAATAAAATAAATTAATAAATATAGATTAGGCTAGGTTAATTATTAAATTAGGGAACATACCCCTTAATTTAAGGAAAAAGGGGATTTGATTTGACCATGATGGATTTATATCGGTCAAAGGCTTGGTCGCGCGCGCGAGCGCAAAATACTGCACGATCCCGAGAAACTGTTCCGTTACTGATTTTTCATATGAAAATAGACCGGGTGACTTAGAAAATTTCGAGGATCGTCATGGCGTGCTCGGATTTCTCATACGAGTATTCGTTGGTAGGCTGATATCTCAAAACGTCATAAAATTTAACGTTTTAATGAGCGTAGGTTCCGAAATAAGATAAAATCAATAACATAAAATAAAATCAATTAAATTATGCTATAATTGTAATTATCCGCACTATTTTTAAATTTGAATAATTAAATCGGGTCGGGATATTACATCCTCCCCACCTTAGGAAGTTTGGTCCCCAAACTTGATCTCGGCCAGTATAAGCAACAAAATAATTGGTGATCTAACCGGAGTCAATCAACATAGATGGACATAGTATAACGATTACAAAGAGAGGGTAGCAATAGTCCGAAGTATCATCGAAGCACATTCTTCCAATAAGTGCCAATAAAAATAATGATCGATAGATATCAGATTAGCTCAAAAGCTTATGAGAATCAACCGTAATTACAACAAGTTCGGCCTCTTTTGGTCAACAAAAAATATCAATTAGGGTGACTGATTGAGATGAAGAAGTTGGCAATAATAAGACATATCCAATGTAAGTCCGAATGATAAGAGGATTGCAACAATTGCAAAAAGACTTTGTAACAAGGCCAAAGGAGCATTTGGAAAGATATAAATGATTTGCCAAAGGAGTATTTGCAACAATTTTGATAACTTGATAACCGTAATGAAGTTGGTAATTGAAGTGTAACACATAGCAATACATATGGATTGTGAAGTCATACAGACTACCAATCGAATTTCAACAGAATCAATTTGAATCAGTGGTCTAAAACGAACTCCTTTAAGAACGAAAGTGGCTGATCTGAAATAAGTGGCATAGAATACCATTCAAAATAAACGAAGCCTGAAAGTGATTGATCTGAAATAAGTGGCATAGAATACCTTTCAAAGTACGATGAGAAATACCACCCATGAGCAATATAAAAGATCCTTCCGAGAAATTTCGGGATTAGGATGACAATCTTGTAGGGCTTCAGATTAGACTTGACTCGCAAGGAGTGGGGGGATTTATAACATGGAATCACAAAAATTCGACATAAGGTTTTAACAGTTTGGCAAATGTGATAGCTCAACAATCGATGCAATATATCTTGTACGAAAAGCTGACAAAGGAGTCAACAAGAAGATTTTAAACAATGGAGGAGTGGGTGATAGCTTATCCAGAATGTGGGTGACATGTCAGTCAATATCTTCACTCGTACTATGTTAGGTAATAACGCCGCTCAAAATAATTTCGTTACCAATCACCATTTGTGTTCACTTGTAGCTAATTGCATATCGTCTTTAGCTTGCGATCCTCCATATGCTTCAGTTTGATCTCTCCTCTAATTTTCGGTTCTATGATGATTGCCGCGCAAAAGCCTCCTTCGTCACGAGCTACTATCTTCAGTCTCAATTCCTCCATCTCTTTGATTAATTGTTGTTGTTGAGTAAATAGATTGTTCAACGAGCCGATCACCATCTGGCTCAACACGCCCGCTACTACGTCAACATCTCTTGGGTAATATTGATGTCGTAGTCCTTCATCAGTTCTAGCCACCTTCTTCGGCTGAAGTTCAGTTCTTTCGGTGTGTAGATATACTTCAACTTTTCTGATCGGTGTAGACCTCGCACGTAATTAAATATAAATAGTGGCGCCAATTTCCAAAAAGAATAATTGCTGCAAGTTTTCAGCTCGTGCGTAGGGTTCTTATCGTATGGTTTCAACTGTTGTGAGGCTTAGGCGATAATCTTTCCGTGCTGTATCAAAGTGCATTTCAATTCTTAGTGTGATACGTGACTGTAGATGGCAAATTCTCTTGTACCCTCAGTTAACGTAAGTATCGGTGCCATGATCAACTTCTTCAAATCTTATAAACTTTATTCTCGTTCCTCATGTAAAGAAAGGTTCCTTCTTGCGGGTTAGCTCCGTCAATGGAACTACCGTCTTTGAAAAACTTGGAAAATCTCCGATGGTATTTTGCAACTCCTGGAAAACTATGAACATCTAACGTCGACATTTGTTTCGGCCTATCACTCCATTCTTCTAGTTGCCCACCACAATTCCCTCGTCTTTGGTAACGTTGTCGAAGAAGGTTACGTTGATTAACCAAAACTCGCATTTCTTGAACTTAGTATATTACTCGTTCTCCCGCAACGTATCTAATACTATCTTCAAATGCCCCTCGTGCTGCTCCTCGCGTTTTGAGTAGATCAACTTATCATCAATGAATACAAACGAAGCGGTCTAGGTACGCCATTGAAAACTCGATTCATCAACTTCATAAAAGCTGCTAGTGCATTCGTCATCCCAAGGGTATCACTAAGAACTCGTAGTGTCTGTATCATGTACAGAAAGCTATCTCCTCAACATCTTCTATCTCCTCAACATCTCCCGACTTCTCCTGGAGTTGGTGATTCCGAACGTAAATCAATCTTAGAAAACACGCGTGCTCCTTGCAGTTGGTCAAATAAGTCATCAATTCGTGGTAGAGCTACTTGTTCTTGATGGTGACCTTGTTCAATTCTCGATAATTGATGCACAATCTCATCGTCTTGTCCTTCTTCTTCACAAATAACTCTGACGCTACCCATGACGTTGATCCTGGTCGGATAAATCCCTTATCAAGTAATTCCTGCAACTGTAATTTCAACTCCTTTAGTTCCGCTGGAGCCATGCGGTAAGGTGCCTTAGTGATTGGTTGGGTTCCAGTACACTCTCTGTAAGCAAGTTGATTCCTCGATTTGGCAACTCGTCAAGAAATACATCCGGGTAGTCGCGTATCACAGGTATATTGGCCATAGTCAAATTTCTATCTAGGGTATCGTGACAACTGCTTTTTCGTCTCCTAAAAGTTTCGTTCTCGTTCCGAAGTAACAACATCGTAATTGGTCTAGTTGCGAAATGGTCAAAATCAAATGATACTTAATAGTAATTACTGACAAAATATGTTATAACGAAGTCATGTCATATATAAAGGTAGACTGATATGCCAAATAACAGCAGTACATTACATCCTACACATTCAAAAACCTCATGCCCTAACTACCCATGGGTCCGGCCCGATGACCTACCATAGTCAAAAAGAGTACTCCGGATGATATACAAAAGTCATTCATATACTATTGGCATGATGGGAAAATGTACTGCTGGCTAGTCCTCGATCTAGTCGTCATCAGATTCGCTGGGCCACTCGTACTCTGGGGTCAACCATTCAACAGGTCCTTCTGGTGGGTCTGGATCCTCTTGCGGGTCTTCTTCCTCAAGTTCGTTCAACAGTTCAAGTTCATCCCAATCTTCTTCCCACTTCTCTGGGTCAGCCATCATCGGATCTTCATTGACTTCGTCTCCTGGTTGTGGGTCAAGCTCCAATCCCTGCTCTTGTGGTACTTCTTCTTCTTCTGGCTCAACCTCTTCATCCTCCTCGTCCTCGTCATCTTCTTCATTGTTTGGCTCCTCTTCTTCACTATCAAACATATGCACTCCAGAAGTGCCTTCTCCATTGTTTGCCAATTTCCTTACGATTTCCTTGAGTTCATCCAGTTTTCCCCATTTTGGTAGTGTTTGTAGGGCAACCTCGCATGCCCTTCTCTCCGCCTCAATACGGTATTGAATCAGTGATCGCAAGTTGTTGTCAGATCGCCCTTTGTACCTGCGCATCATACCTGCTGCCACACCTGCAGCTATCATCCCTGCTTCCTTTCCTATCGCCTCGCGGTATGCGTCTTCATCCAACGATATCACCCCTTGCGGTCCGACTTCATACCTCCCATAAGAGTCGTCACTTGTATACCCTTCTTCCTCGCTATCATCATCGCTAAAGTCCATACCTACAGTACTCAAGATATAGTTTTGTCAGTACCGACTACAACGTCTCGTTATTAAAGTATAGAATTACATAAGTAGTAAGCATGTCATCACATAATTATACACGTCATATGCGACCATCGTGTGATCAAATTTATAACTCTGGGTTTTATTTAAAGAAAATCCGAAAACTTAGGCTCTGATACCACTGTTGTCACGACCCATCCTGTAAAGGTTGAGGCATGTGACCGGCCACGAGTGAAACTCGTAAGGCCCTTTAAAAATATACCAGTTTAGGGATTTTCTATCAACATAACTGATATCAGAGTGCGAAAAATAAAATTAACTCCAGAGTTCAGTGCATAAAAGAAAGTGCAACAATACAACCCTTATGGGCTTACAAATCATGACTACGGTCCAAATTCTCGACCGGTCAACCAAGTACATTACAATCAAGATCAAGTTACATTAAAATATGCTAAGTTTAGAGATTACAAAAAACACTTCAATTCCAATACAACTTGCAGAATTCAAGCATAGTCAGCATCGTTAATTAAAACCTGTTGCATCAACAACTTCATTAGCACTAGGCTAGTGTGAGTCTAGATATGACAAGTCTACTAACTTTCTGTATTAAGATAACCCGTATTCTTGAAATTCATTATAATTAAATGTCAACTTTATATGATACACGAATCCATCTTTTAGGTTTGCGTTGTAACCATGCACACTATCAAGTGATCATGTTATGTGACATATGAATCCAGCTTTTAGGCTTACGCTGTAACCATGTATGGTAACGTTATACGATCTACGGCCCACCAGTAAATTAGGGACCGACCCCAAATATAAGCCGGCGTGATATCACCCGTTGGATTACCTGGCAAATAATCCCCACCCTTATTACTTCACCTCATCGCTAGAATCTTCATCTGCCCCCTAGCGGCCGGGGCGCCGTATTGATCTCATGCCATAATATTTTCATGTTTTCATGATGCCATGATTCTTTCTAAAGTTTTAATATGCCATGCTTAGCCTACTGTCAATTTAGTAGCATAGATGTACATGTATCAAAATAAGAATTCATTCATTTCTACTATAAAATGAAAGTAAGCAAGTCATACAAAAGACTCACCTGAAATTAGTCCGCACTTTCTTGATATCAATTCAACCCGATAACCTCAACTCCCGATCTATCATAATAAATAAAAAGCACTTATTGCCAATAAAATACATACTATCTTAGTGACTCAAGTCGCGTAACCGCTCGAACTCCTCGCTTCGTAAGGGTACAAAATATAATTCGGGTTCTAGGGCAAAGTGGTCTTTTTATCTAATTTTAACAAGTGGCCTCGAGGGCTTTCTCGGGATTCGTGTAAATCTTATTACTTAATCCTTAGTCTCGTTTGTATATTCTAGGGCTCGGATGACTCACGTTCGATCGGTTTGATCGCCGGTTACTTAGACCGTAAAAAGGTATTCTCGTAATTTTGCTATCGGCGGTAAAAATATAACCGAGGCCCAACCCACTTTAATTTCAGTCCTTATTCACGTCAAAGTCTAATTCTATGGTCGGTCCGTTCGTGTGGTGATTTTAGTGTCGGTATGCCAAAAGTAAGTGAGAGTGGCGTTTTGGTAATTATACTCCTCGGTCTCCGAAACCCGGGACCGAGACTTATCCCGTACATTATTTAACCCCAATTCCATCATGGTATGGTCAGTTTCGTGATTCGGCTAACGGGTGTGGCGGTTTAAGTGGGTGCATGAGTGGGGTTTCTAGAGAGAGAAAATCCCAGAAATGGGCTTTTTTTGGGCTGACTTTGGGGGCGTTTTCTGTGAGCTACGTAGGTCTCGAGGACGATCCAATCCATCTAGGTCCAAGATTTAATGTTTGTCTACAACTTTCGTGTTTTAAGAAACTGATTTTGACCGTCCGAACATCAAGATTCAAGGGCCCGAAGTTGACAAAAAAATCTGGGAAAATCTGGGAAAGTCAGTGTAATCAAGGTCGCGGGTCATTTTCGTAGCATGATTTTAACACATTCAAGATGTCATAGAGTAAATCCATTCCGTCTATGTTCAAGATAAAGTATTCGTCTCGAACTTTCGTCTTTTGAAAAATGTAATTTGAGCAACGAAACATCAAGATCTAAGTCTCCGAAGTTAAACAAAAATCAGCGAAGAATCTGGGAAAAATCTGGGAAAAGTCAGTTTACTCAAGTTTACGGGTGACTTTCGTAGCTCGATTTCTACGGGTTCTAATGGTCCGAAAGTCGATCCAATCCATCTATTTCGAAGACTAAGTATCCTATTACGAGTTCTAACAATGAAATCTAGATTAAACCATATAAAACATTAAGATTTAACAACCTAAACTTAGATAAAAGTATGCGATTATACCTCTTTGGTGGCCGAAAACAGTGACCCGGCCGCGGATACAGCGATCTAGACGGAACCCCGGCGTGTCTTAGTGCACGTGGTGACGTGGATGTGGTGGTTGTATAATGGTAGAAGGTGGTGATAAAAGGAATGAAGAGGAAAAGAAGGTGGAGAAGAAAAAGGAGTGGAAGAAGGAGTGAAGGAGTGAAGTGAGAGTTAGAGAGTGAGAGAGAGGGTAAATTCTGCCGTGTGGGAGAGAGAGAGAGAGAGATCACCAATTCTCTTCCCAACCTTCTATAATATATATATATGCATTAATTGGAGTAAAATAAAATAAATTAATAAATATAGATTAGGCTAGGTTAATTATTAAATTAGGGAACATACCCCTTAATTTAAGGAAAAAGGGGATTTGATTTGACCATGATGGATTTATATCGGTCAAGGGCTTGGTCGCGCGCGCGAGCGCAAAATACTGCACGATCCCGAGAAACTGTTCCGGTACTGATTTTTCAAAAGATATGAAAATAGACCGGGTGACTTAGAAAATTACGAGGATCGTCATGGCGTGCTCGGATTTCTCATACGAGTATTCGTTGGTAGGTTGACATCTCAAAACGTCATAAAATTTAACGTTTTAATGAGCGTAGGTTTCGAAATAAGATAAAATCAATAAGATAAAATAAAATCAATTAAATTATGCGATAATTGTAATTATCCGCGCTATTTTTAAATTTGAATAATTAAATCGGGTCGGGATATTACACATGATCTATTATGTATAACATTGAATTTTACTTCCACCAAGCGATATACCTTTCACCACTTATCTAGACATGCACCAAAACTCTCACCCCCGAAACCTAGCCTATTTGATACTTAATTCCACATGAATTAATAGAAAAAGTTACGGGTGTAAATATAAAGCGGTAAATCGGACTGGATTGATAAACTAAACCTAACCGATGATTCAGCTCAATTTTTAGCTCAGGTCGGTCCGATTTGAGTTTTTTAAGAAATTTCAATTTAATTTTTTATTTTTAATGTGTAGAAGCCGGACCGAACCGGACCGGACCGATTTAGTAAATGTTAACACTAAAAATAAAATGATATTGTATATCAATTATAATTTATACTAAAAATTGTAATTGATTCTTGGTTTACACTTTGAATGAAAGTATTGTTGGGTCTACAACTTTATTGTCTTGATTTGCACCCCCGTTTTGGATTAGATAGGATTATTTTTTATTGTAATTGCGATACTATTATTACTGATTATGAAAAATTCTTTAAAAAAAAATCTGTTACAATTGGGTTTTCAGACCAAACCAGCCATAAACCGGCCAAGCCGAACTAGACCCGGCCGATAGAATTTGATTTGAGTTTCGATTTCATCATTTGTCCAAACCGTAGCAACCAATTTGCTCTGATTTTATTGGCCATGATAGGTCATGATGCGCAGACTGAGCCGGTTAGCATTCTGCTCGGTTCGGTCATTTCCTCGGCATCTTAGGCTCAGCCAATGTCTTAACATCCTCAGCTCAGCCAGTGTCCCGGTCTCCTCAGCTCAGTTATTGCCTGGGTATCCTCAGCTCAGCCACTATCTGGTCTGCTCAGCCCAGACATTGTCGGACCTATTCCGCTGAATAACTCTCCACAATTCCTGGGATCTATCTGCCTAAAACGTATCGTTCCACTAGGAAAGGAAGATCCCAAAGATCTCTCCACGTCTTACGCACCATCTTCACCCGATTCCGTTATTTAAGGCAAGGGGGATTGTTGGGGATTCAGTTACCTAGTTAAAGGCCACTAGCCTTGATTTGCTCCACCAAATCAGGAGTGGACCACGTCCTTTCCTGATTTGTCTCCAACGAGATCTCTATATAATGGAGGCAGCTCTATGGTACAAGGTACGTACACTCTGTCCAATTCAACTGAGTCAGTTCTTCTACATTATTCCTCCATCCTAGAACTGACTTAGGCATCGGAGGGGTGTTGGCAAGATACCACACCGGTGTCAAGTTGTTTTTGCAGGTCAGCCGGGGACGATCACAAATCCGTTTCATCAGTTGGCGCCGTCTGTGGGAACGATTAGAAATTTATTGATTGATCGGATTTATGGTCTTGACCCGTTCAATGGCTTCCAATGATAACAATGCTCAGTCCGCTCCACCCGTTGCAACCGCTGCTGATTATCAAGCCCTCCGTCAGGACGTGGTGACGCTGACGCAAGGGATGCAGCGCATTCTGGAGCAGAATCAGGCCTTACTGCAGCGCCTGCAACCTGAACCTCCTACTAGAGATCCACCACCGCCATTGGCCCCGACGACTGATCCCCCTGCCCCAGGAATGGCTGGAGTAGATTTTGATGTTACTGGGGGGCATGGGGAGACCAGCAGCCATGCTGCAGCACCTCATTATGGAACTTGTTCTGGTTCCACATTTCCTGAAGGTCTCATGACCGATCAGATGCGCCAGATGAAGACACAGTTGGATAGCTTGACGAAGCAGATGAAGGCCAAAGCTCCAGCCTCTGTGGATGAGTTGGTACAAACCACTGAGCTTCCTTTCACTGCTGATGTGATGGCGGTACCCCTCCCCCCAAAATTCAGAGTCCCTCAGATCGACATTTTTGACGGGACAAAGGACCCTCTTGATCACTTGGAAACTTATAAATCCCTTATGCACCTTCAAGCAGTGCCTGACGCCATCATGTGCAGAGCCTTTCCCATTACTCTCCGAGGAGCTGCTCGGATGTGGTTCAACAAGCTTGCTCCAGGCACAGTCAGTACCTTCAAAGAGCTCAGTCGCCTCTTTGTAAGTTATTTTATTGCTGGTCAACGATACAGGAGACCAGCTACCTATTTGCTCAACGTCAAACAAACCAAGGGGGAAACCCTTAGAGAATTCACTACCAGGTTCAACAAGGAGTCCATGCAAGTAGATAATGCAGACGACCAAGTCGCTATTGCAGCGTACATGTCAGGTCTCAGGCCAGGGCAGTTCCTGTTTTCCTTGTCTGCGGAACCACCAACTAATATGGCTGAGCTCATGATGAGGGCTCAACGACAGATGAACGCAGAGGACACGCTTACTGCCCATCGCAATCGCGAGAGGGAGGCCTCTGCCTCCCAGACAGGGCCTCCTCAACCAAGCAAACGGAGGAAAGAGACTGGGCAGTTTAGGACTGAGGACTACCCAAGAGGGAAGAAGATGGACAGGAGAGATTCTCCCCAAAGGGGGAGGCCAGAGAGAAAATTCCACAACTATACTCCCCTGGTCGCAACAGTTAATCAGGTGCTGCAGGAGATAAGTGATTACCCTGAGCTCAAGTGGCCAGGAAAGATGAAGACACCGGCTGAGCGACGTTCTCGTCAGAAGTATTGTCGTTTTCATCGTGATCATGGGCACGATACAGATGACTGCATTGAGCTGAAGCAACAAGTTGAGGGGCTGATCAGACGAGGACGTCTCCAGCGATTTGTTCGTAAGGAAGGGGAATTTAATCAGCGGGCAGGTCAGGCTGCTGGACCAGCTGATCACAGGCGTGAGAGGACTCCTCCTCCTCCTCCTCCTCATCGCCCCGTGGGGGAGATAAACACGATTTCTGGGGGACCAGGAGTTAGTGGAGATACCAGGGCTGCTCGGAGAACCTATGCCAGGGAAGTGTTCAATGCAGAGAGACCAGCCAAGCGTACACGGGTGATGGATTCAGCTATCCAGTTCACGGCAGAGGATGAGGAAGGGGTGCTCTATCCTCATGATGACCCATTGGTGATCACAGCCCTCCTCGCCAACTGGACAATGAGGAGGATCCTCGTGGATACAGGAAGTTCAGCAGATATCCTCTTCTTACCCGCTTTTGAGAAATTGCAGCTGGGAAGAGATAGTATTAGACCTGTGCAGTCTCCTTTGGTCGGTTTTTCGGGAGAAACTGCCCATCCCTTGGGCATGGTGGTCTTGCCTATCATGATAGGAGATGCGCAGAGGAATGCCACTGCCTTGGTGGATTTCCTGGTGATGGATTGCCCTTCAGCTTACAACGTGATATTGGGTAGGCAGACCCTCAATAAGTTCAAGTCAGTAGTCTCCACGTTTCATTTGAAACTCAAATTCCCTACAGCTGGTGGTGTTGGGGAGGTCAGAGGAGATCAGAAGAGAGCAAGGGAGTGTTATATCACTTCGATAAAGACAAGAGAAGCCCTTTCAGTCAGTGGGCTTGACACAAGGGATGAGGAGAAGCTCCAGCAAGGCGAACCAGTTGAGGAACTGGTCGAGGTGCCTGTGGTGGAAGGACAGGCTGAGAAGACGTTCCGTTTGGGTTCAGGTCTGGGGCCTGAGGAGAGGGCTGCTCTGGTAAAATTCCTAAGAGATTATGTGGATGTCTTTGCCTGGTCACACAAAGATTTGCCAGGCATAGATCCCAGTATCATCACTCATCGGTTAAGTGTGGACAATGCTCATCGTCCAGTAAAGCAGAAGACGCGCACGTTTGCTCCAGAGCGCAATGCAGCCATTGCCGCAGAAGTGGATAAATTAGAGGAGGCCCAGTTTATCAGAGAAGCGAAATACCCCATGTGGATATCCAATGTGGTGCTTGTCCCTAAGCCCAAAGGAAAATGGAGGATGTGTGTAGATTTCAAGGATCTTAACAAAGCCTGCCCTAAGGACAGCTTCCCCTTACCAAGGATTGATCTCCTAGTAGATTCTACAGCCGGTCATGAGTTGCTCAGTTTCATGGACGCTTTTTCTGGCTACAATCAAATCCAGATGCATCCTGAAGATGAGGAGAAAACCTCCTTCATCACAGCTAGAGGACTCTATTGCTACAAGGTGATGCCCTTTGGGCTTAAGAATGCTGGAGCAACCTATCAGAGGCTGGTCAACCGAATGTTCAAGGAGCAGATAGGTCATAATATGGAGGTTTATGTTGATGACATGTTGGTTAAGAGCCTGAGGAGGACAAGTCATGTGGAAGACCTCAGAGAAGCCTTTGAAGCGCTGCGAAAGTACAAGATGAGACTCAATCCGAGCAAGTGTGCCTTTGGGGTCAGTTCAGGAAAGTTCTTGGGATTCATGGTGTCCCAAAGGGGTATAGAGGCCAATCCTGAGAAGATCAGCGCCATCCTTAGTATGGAGTCTCCCAGGGGAATAAAGGGGGTCCAGAAGCTCACTGGGTGCATTGCAGCCCTCAATCGTTTTGTTTCCAGAGCTACTGATAAATGCCATCCGTTTTTCCAAGTCCTGAAGAAAGCTTTCCATTGGACGCCTGAATGCGAGATAGCCTTTCAAGAACTAAAAGGATATCTGATGACTCCTCCCCTCCTCAGCCGTACCATAAGGGGGGAGGATCTATACATTTACTTAGCTGTCTCACCTCACGCAGTGAGCTCAGTACTGATAAGAGTGGAAGCCAACATACAACGTCCAGTCTACTATACTAGCAGAGCATTAAGGGGCGCTGAGATCAGGTACCCTCAGGTCGAGAAGATAGCCTTTGCCTTGGTAACAGCAGCAAGGAGATTGAGACCTTATTTCCAAGCACATCCCATCAAAGTTATGACTGACCAGCCGCTTAAGAAGACATTGCACAGTCCTGAGACGTCTGGGCGGCTAATCCAGTGGTCTGTAGAGCTGGGAGAGTTTGACTTGGAATTCTGTCCTAGAACAGCCATCAAGGCCCAAGCCCTTGCTGATTTTATGGCAGAATTCTCTCCACCAGATGCTTCAAATGCCCTGCCAGCTGAGCCAGTGGGCTCAGGAGTTGAGGAGCCAATGGGCTGGTTCCTTTATGTTGATGGCTCTAAAAATACAGAGGCCAGTGGAGCAGGGATCATCCTAATCTCTCCGGACAAACTCAAGCTTCTGTATGCCATCAGGTTTAGTTTTAAAGCTACCAACAACGAAGCTGAGTATGAGGCACTTCTGATTGGGCTCAGACTAGCAAAGTCATTGGGAATCAAAGATCTCACTGTGGGCAGTGACTCCCAGTTGGTGGTGGGACAGGTTCTGGGAGATTATGAAGCCAAGGAGGACAGAATGAAATTGTATCTGGATAGGGTCCAACATCTCCAGAAAGCCTTTGACACTTTGAGGCTGTTGAGGATTCCTCGTGAGGAAAATGAAGAAGCAGATCAGCTTGCACGGCTAGCCACAGCTCGAGAAGAAGCCCTCAGTCACCTTATCCCAATCCAAAGGATGGAAAGACCAAGTGTGGAGTGGCCTGTTCAGGAGGTAGTTGCTGTCAATTACAAGAACTCTTGGGCAGATCCTATTGTTGGTTATCTGGAGAGGGGCGTGCTGCCCACTGATAGAGACCTAGCTAGAAGGCTGAGGCTGAGAGCAGCTAAATATCTGTGCCTAGGGGGAGTCTTGTATCGCAGGAGTTATTCATTCCCATTGCTGAGATGTCTCACTAAAGAGGAAGCGGAATACGCTATGAGGGAAGTCCATGAAGGGTCATGTGGAAATCACTCTGGAGGAAGAGCATTGGCACAGAAATTGGTCCGAACAGGGTATTACTGGCCTACCATGCAGAGCGACGCAAGGCAGATGGTCCAAAAATGTGAGAAATGCCAGAAGTTTGGCAACATTCTTCACCATCCTCCCACTTTGTTAACCCCAATCCCCTCTCCTTGGCCGTTCGCCCAGTGGGGATTGGATCTAATTGGGCCTCTTCCTATAGGCAAGGGGCAGAACAAATTTGCTATTGTGGCTGTAGACTACTTCACCAAGTGGGTAGAAGCTGAGCCCCTTGCCACCATCACTACGAAAAAGGCCATCAACTTCGTCTGGAAAAATATTATCAGCAGGTTTGGGTTACCCAGGGTGATCATCACTGATCGTGGCAAACAGTTCCATAATGACCAGTTTCAGGAATTTTGTGAGCAGAGGGGAATACAGGTCCACTATGCTTCCAAAGCATATCCTAAGGCCAATGGGCAGGTTGAAGTCACAAACCGCACAATCAAGAAGAACCTGAAGAAGAAGTTGGAAGCTGCAAAGGGAGACTGGCCGGAGGAGTTGCCCAGTGTCCTGTGGGCTTATCGAACGACCGCACGCACGGCGACTGGAGAAACCCCTTATTCTTTGGCTTATGGGGTGGAGGCAGTAATTCCTGTAGAAATTGGGCTGCTCAGCCATAGAACTCGGGATTTTCAAGAGGAAGAGAACCGACAGGGACTCTTGGAAGGATTAGACTTCCTAGAAGAGAAGAGAGAAAGAGCAGCCATTAAAATGGCCTCTTATCAACAGCAGATGGCCAAATTCTACAACAGCCAGGTCAGGGAAAGAAGTTTCAGAACTGGGGAGTTGGTGCTGAAGAAAGTAGATCCCACAGGGAAGAGGATTGGGCATCTAGGGCCAAATTGGGAAGGTCCTTATCAAGTAACTGAGCACGTGAAGGCAGGGGCCTATCGTATAGCTACATTGTCAGGGAAAAAGCTCCCCCAACCCTGGAATGCTGAGCATTTAAAGAAGTATTTTCAATAATGCTTGCCAAGTGTTTATCCATATTATCTTATTTCACTGTTGTTTTGTTGTCCTGTCTTGGTATGTAAACAGGAATTATCAAATTTATTACAAGTCCAGTCAAGATGGACAGATTGTTATTTCTATGAAGTTGTCTGAATTAAGTCTGAAGATAACTAAACGTATTGATTAAGCAGCCCTGACTGCTCAGACATGTCCTCCGGGACCATGCATCCAAGCAGCCTTGACTGCTCAGACATGTCCTCCGGGACCATGCATCCAAGCAGCCCTGACTGCTCAGACATGTCCTCCGGGACCATGTATCCAAGCAGCCTCGACTGCTCAGCCATGTCCTCCGGGACCATGTATCCAAGCAGCTCTGACTGTTCAGCCATGTCCTCCGGGATCATGTATCCGAGCATCCTCGAGTGCTCAGCCATGTCCTCCGGGATCATGTACCCGAGCAGCTTTGCCTGTCCAACAATCAAGCCTCAGGGGCAATCAAAGTGTTATGACAAGGAAATTGTTCAACTTTAAGTTGTGTTTCTTGAGTTATATTTCTTAAGATAGGTGTCAAGACATCGCACACAGAAACAGAGACAGAAAAGAAAACAGAAAGTTATTCATTCAGCTGAGGCATAACATGTGGAAATTCCTCATTCTATTCACCGAAGTGTTTTTCTTGCAAGCGCTGAGAAAACAAATGGAAGATACAAAAAAAAAAAAAAAAAAAAAAAAAAAAAAACTAATTATTGTCTTCCAAAGGTCCTAGGACCGAAGACTGATCAGCCAGAAGAGGGGGTTCCTGAGCTGAGGGGTCAGCCACCTGGTCTACAGCCGGAGAGGGTTCCTTGAGGACTTCATCGGCAATTTCCTCAATAAGGGCACCCCCCGCACGCTCCAAGATCTGCTCAGCCATGACCACGGCGGGATCACCCACGGCCATAGGGAGCAGAGGCTCGTCATCCTCAGGGATTTCTATAACGACCGAGCCTTCTTCACCTTGCGTGATCCTGAGCAGACCACGGTTGGTTGTTCCCTCCTTGAGTAAGGCCCCAGCATGGCCGCCCTCCTCCTCCTCTTCCTCGTCCTCTGAGGCCTCCTCCTCATCAAATTCCTCCAGGCCGACGTCTCCTGCCTCCGGCTTGAAGGAACTTAAGTCCAGCTCAGGATAAGCAGAACTGATCTTCCTCTTCAGAGACATGAAGCCTCCGAAGAAGTACTCGGTCATCAGATCTACAAACTCCGGAGAGTCCTTTAGTTGATCCATCTGGGCTGACCGAGCCTGTTCTGTCAGTGAGTTGATCTTCACGTCCTGTTCTGAGAGTAGCCGGCCCTGCTCATCGCATCTCTGGAGGAGCTCTCGGACGTGTTTTTGTTGGGACGTCAAACCCAGCATTGCATCTGCCAGCTTCTTCTTCAAGTCAGCGGCCTGGCGTTGCTCCAGTACCAGCTGGCTCTCCAGCTGAGATGCCCGCCTTTCATGAGCTGAGGAGACCTCCGCTAGGCTTGAAAGCTGAGCCGAGTGGATCGAGTTCTCATCTCTCAGCTGAAAGATCTCATCTTTCAACTTGGAGTTGGACTCTCGAAGCTCGGTCTCCGATTTCTCGCTTTGGTTGAGTTTCTCCTTCAGCTCAGACACAGCCTCTTCATCATTCAGGGCTTCTTGCACCAAGTCCGAGCTGAGAACTGACGCCTGCCACGCAGTAAAAACAAGGATTAGAGCTGATAAAAAGAAAAAGAAGAAGAAGAAGGAAAGAGGATTACCTTGGCCAAGCAGACGAGGAGCTTTGCATGCTTCTCCTTAGCAGATTTGCTCCTCAGAAACTCCCGATCCTTCATGGTCGGGAGCTCATTCATTACGTCCAGGCAATACCCGGTGTTGAGCATAATGGACAGCTCTGGCGCGGGTGGTGGAAGCTCAGCCTCTGGTGTTCGGGAGATTGAGGGAGAAGCTGAGCTGCTCTTCCTCTTCTCACCCTGCTGAGTGTGAATCTCCTCAGTCAGGTGTTGGGCTACAGGAGCCTCCATTCTGGAGGCAGTAGCGGCAGTCTCCCCGTCAATGATGACCTGCTCGTCAGGAGCAGTCCGCTGCTCGCAGGAGGTGACCACCTCGGCCTCTTCCCTTCTCGATCTTTTGGCTGAAGGGGCAGCATGTTGCTGACTTGAGCTAGTCACGCCCGAGTCCACAAATGTGGATGGATCGGTCTGGACCTTCCTCTTCTTGGTTTTCTTGGGCTTGGTATTGGCCCGCTCCGAACGCTCGATCATCTCAGCCAGCTTGTCGGCGTTCAGCTTCATCCCTTCGTCCTCTGATAAACACAAACAAAAGGTCAGAGTGAGATGGCTTCATCTAATAGAAGAATTTAGAAGAGGAGATACCTCTCTCTAAGGCAAGGGCCTCACGTGTGGGTTCTGGACCGAGAAGGTAGATCGCGAGAGTCTCCGGAGTGATGAGGACTCTGTGGTCACGCTCGGAGTACTCGGCCACGGCCCTCAGCTGCTCTCTGACTTCAGCCGAGATCACGGGTCTTTGTTTTCCTACTCAAGACACAATAAAGAAAGGTTAGCCAGGAAGAACATGATAGATAAAAATGAAAGGAAAACTGAACAGGTGCGGGAGGTCAGTGCTCACGGGATGGGCAGACTTCTCCCCAGAATATGCGAATCTTGGAAGCGCTCGTTCGCTCTTCCCAAGCAGGGAACTCCCATCCTTCCCCTGAGAGGAAGAAAAACTTGTCTTTCCACCTCTTGTTGGATGAGGGGAGGCCTTCAATTGCAGGAGCTGAGCTGTCCCTCCTGGAGAAGTACCACCACCCCTGAGCAGCCATGCTTATTCCGTGGCAGTACAGGAAGGCCTCTGGGGTCAGCCTTGCCTTGTCCTCCGTGGCAGCTGCCCAGAGCACGCAGCAGCTGACCAAGATTCGCCAGGCATTGGGCAAGAGTTGTCCTGGGGATAGCCCCAAGAACCAGAGAACCTCCCTTATGCAGGGATGGAAGGGAAGCCTCAGCCCAGCCTCAAAGTCTGCCACATAGAGGCTCAGCTCGTTGAACCTGGGGGCGTTCGCTCTCTCGTCTGGACCAGGGACTCTCAGATGAACTGAAGCAGGGATTTGGTACTTTACCCTCAGGACGGCGAGATCAGCCTCAGTCATCGTCGAGGCTATTCGGTCGGCCTCTATAGGTCTGATGTGTAAGGCCACACCTCGAGGCTCTGGGTCTTCTACAGGATTTGTTGGCCCTGAACGGTCAGCCTGGGTGGCCTCCCTTCGTGAAGGGGTTGGTACGGACATCCTAACTTGTACTCGCCTAGAGCCCATTCTATGGAAATCAGGGACGGCCGGTTTTATGATATCAAAAATGTCCTGGTAATATCGTGAAACGGCTGGGGAATGGGCAAACTCTCCTAGAGAAGGGCAGTCGGAATGGTGGTGCAGATAGCGACAGAGCCTGAGGAAGAAGAATGCCCAGGAATGTCCTAAACCTCTAGGGTCTGGAACAAAGCTGTTACCAGCCAGAATCAAAGAAAAAATGACTCGAACGTACCTAGATTACGAGAACTTCGATTGTCTGAGGCGAGTGGCAGACGGTGGTTTTTGGCAGGCGTTCGTGAGAAACTTGGTATGCTGTTGGAATAACGAAGGAGAAAAACCCTGATAAGTCTTGACAAATCCCTTTTATAGAGCCTCCATAGGGAACGTTCAAATGTGAACCGTTGATTAAATACACGTGGCGCTCTCAGATTAAACGCCGCCTCCAAAGCACTCAAGCGTTTCTGACACAGCATTAAATGCGGCGTATAAATCCAGACAAGGCGTGAGCCGTCATGATTCAATGCATCAGACCGTTGATATTTCCTCTCTTAAAGCACGCCAACCGTTCGGAAATAGGGGAGTAGCTGATAGGTCATGATGCGCAGACTGAGCCGGTTAGCATTCTGCTCGGTTCGGTCATTTCCTCGGCATCTTAGGCTCAGCCAATGTCTTAACATCCTCAGCTCAGCCAGTGTCCCGGTCTCCTCAGCTCAGTTATTGCCTGGGTATCCTCAGCTCAGCCACTATCTGGTCTGCTCAGCCCAGACATTGTCGGACCTATTCCGCTGAATAACTCTCCACAATTCCTGGGATCTATCTGCCTAAAACGTATCGTTCCACTAGGAAAGGAAGATCCCAAAGATCTCTCCACGTCTTACGCACCATCTTCACCCGATTCCGTTATTTAAGGCAAGGGGGATTGTTGGGGATTCAGTTACCTAGTTAAAGGCCACTAGCCTTGATTTGCTCCACCAAATCAGGAGTGGACCACGTCCTTTCCTGATTTGTCTCCAACGAGATCTCTATATAATGGAGGCAGCTCTATGGTACAAGGTACGTACACTCTGTCCAATTCAACTGAGTCAGTTCTTCTACATTATTCCTCCATCCTAGAACTGACTTAGGCATCGGAGGGGTGTTGGCAAGATACCACACCGGTGTCAAGTTGTTTTTGCAGGTCAGCCGGGGACGATCACAAATCCGTTTCATCAGGCCAAATCCGATCAAACCGAACTAGTTACACTCCTAGAAAAAATAAGTATGCATCACGGAGACTACCTAATAATTTTTCCTATTTTTCTCGTAATGGCTTGAGATAAAACACTAGATGATTTCCGTATAAAATAGACCTCTCCAGAAAAAGGACACACCTGGCAAATGTCATCCCCTGTATGTATCTGGAACCTTCTCAATTGCTCTTAGGTCCACCGGGAATCAGGATACCAACCGGTCAAACCAAATCCGTTTCGAGATTAAAGAATATTGACAACACGTGTACCCAAACAAACCCATCTGGAAAGCTTATGCAGCTAAGTAATGCCATATCACCCCCTTCTCCATCTTTCTTAATCGCAAAGGAAACGAAACAGGGTTGTTGATTCTGTGGATTTTGCATTAAGCGTGTCCTATCCTCTATATAGATGACCAAATAGCCTCCATAATTCTTCACAGAAATCTTTAAGTTTCATCTGTTTTACATTTATCGAATTAAGAATGACAGGCACGCCTGATGAAGCCCAAACCAACCTACCATCTACGCCTTCGGCAGCACCAGCACCGCCGTCATCATCATCCCCACCTACCGATGAGGATGCGAAGAAGTGGGGAACCCATATCATGGGGCCACCGGCAGTCCCAACAGTCCACCCAGATAACCAGAAGGCTGCCACGTGGAGCGCCGCCGATCATCAGCAGTTTTTCCACTCCCACCACCCTTATCTCCAATACTCCCCCGTTGACAAGCCCAGCAATAACCCTTTTGAACATGTCATTAACATGTTCAATTCCTGGTGCACAACAGCTGAGACCATAGCCCGCAACATTTGGCACAACCGTAAGTCTCTTGTTCTTGAACAAAAGCTTTAAAATTACAATACAGTTGTTCTTTAAAAGCAAAAATAATACAAAATAAACAGATATTCTAAAATATACACATATATCGATGAATTGGATGTATGTTATTGTAGTGAAAATGGGGCATTCTGTGTCCGGAGTCGCATGGGACAAGGTTAATCTCACAGCAAAAGCTATATCGGAGGGTGGGTTCGAGTCCCTTTTCAAGCATACCTTCGCAACTGAACCGAACGAGAAGCTAAAGAAGACGTTTGCGTGTTACCTTTCAACGACCACTGGTCCAGTCGCCGGAACCCTTTATTTGTCAACTCATCGGGTGGCATTCTGCAGCGATCGCCCCTTGTCTTTCACTGCTCCGTCTGGGCAGGAGGCTTGGAGCTACTACAAGGTAAACACAGAGATTCGTCACAGGGAAGTTATGCATGAAAATTGCACATAATTGTCTGAAAATTGAAAATTTGAGGTTTTGGCTAAAATAAGAATTGCATTTTAAACTTTGAAATGATAATAAAGATAAAAAATCAAGCATATAATTACATTGGTTGTGTCATGTACTGACTTGTGTATGCATTGGACAGGCTAATATACCATTACCAAACATTGCTACAATCAACCCTGTGACTATGAGAGAAAATCCGCCGGAGAAGTACATACAAGTAGTCACCATCGATGGTCATGACTTCTGGTTCATGGGATTTGTGACTTTCGAGAAAGCAACACATCACCTCTTAGACACCTTGTCTAGTTTCAGAGCAGCCGAACATGCAGCACCACCATCAGTGGCTACCAGTTAGCCAAAGGATGCGGTCGTTGGGGATCTTCATCCCCCACCGTACTTTTTTGCGTTGTTTCATCCTTATTTGTGTTTGTTTCCTGTTTCGATTCATGCATGTCTGATGTCTCGTTTTTTTCCCCACTCTAGTTTTGTGTTTACATTGTACCATGTGAATATAAGCACTTAAATATTCCAAAATATTATCTCCTTTGCCAATCTGAAAAATGGTCAAACCTTGTTCAACCCTACAACAGAAAGTGCCTTGTATGACACATGTCCTGTTACTTAGCCAGAAAGATATGTAGCCACGAAGGAGGGGCTAACACACTTGGTCTATTTGGAAGTCTTAAAACTGTGATGTATTGATACATATTAACAAATACTGAAAGAGGAACTCTAAACACACAAATATTAGGAATTGTTTGATTCACGTGAAATATATAAAATAATGTGTGCTCACGTGTTTCGATGGTGTTTCTAAACAGGTTTGTATTTAGATTTGTGCAAAAAATATTGTGTCCATAGACTCTCTAAATAAAAATTTGTTGTTTATGAAGACTAAAAACAAGAAATTAATAGAAACACTTAGGGGGGCGGCCCATTTCCATGCCCAGTAGTTACAAAAAGTCTCCCTCCCTTCGGAAAAAGAGAGTTCTAGGCAATTGCATTTAGCTGTGGTGATCTGAATGACGTAACTACACTTTTGGCTCTTGGCCTGCAAGGGGTAAACAATCGTTTTAAGCATGAGCTATTTGTATAAATAAAGACTGTCTTGGGAGGGGCATGGAGCTTTCAAACTTAGAGCCATGCTCGATCTACAAATGTTTTGAAAGTTAGTTGGACGTTTGATTTTGTCGAACAGCTTGTAGGCGTAAAAACTATACGCAGTAATAGCCACTTAATCATCTCCAATTCTATGGAATTTTATCAGGTTATGGCACGGAACAGACTTACGTGAAGACACTAAAGAGATTTCTTGGCAAGTAATTTGTGTGGGAGAGAGTCAATGAAACCGCAGTCTCTGTGAGTCAATGAAACGCATGGGCGCATGGCCCAACACCGAACACAATTTTCTGGGCCAGACGGGGGGGATTTTTTTAGCCTTGTGACATATTGACCCACCACCGGTCCACCACCGTAGAACCGCAGGACAGTGGTGTAGAGTCCGCTGACTGAAAACCACAATAATAATTAAGGAGTAAGACAGACAACCATAAGGGGTTGATTTGACGGTTAAGGTCTGTGACTTAGAAGCATATGGCATTGATAAGTCATAACGTGTGGACCGAGACGGTTAGTATTCTGGTCGGTCGGCAAGCAGTTCAGCTAAGTCATTGTCTTGTCTGCTCAGCTCAGCCCTTGTCTTGTTTGCTCAGCTCAGCCGTTGTCTTGTCTGCTCTGCTCAGCTCAGCCATTGTCTTGTCTGCTCAGCTCAACCATTGTCTTGTCATCTTGGCTGGACCATTCTCCCTGCCTCACAGGATCTGTTTGCCTAAAACGGATCACCCCACAAAGAAAGGAAGGTCCCATCAAGATCCCACAAATTTCTCCACCTCTTACGTGCTATCTCCACCAGATCCCCCTGTTTAGGGCAAGGATAATCGTGGGAGATGCAGTTACCTAATTAAGGGCCACTGGCCTTGATTCACTCCACTAAATCAGGGATTGATCTCATCCCTTCCTGATTTCTCTCCAATAAGATCTCTATATAAAGGAAGAGACTCTATGGTACAAGGTATAAACATTCTGCCCAATTTTACCCTAATAGTCTTTGTATACTATTCCTCCATCCTCAAGCTAACTTAGGCATCGGAGGGGTGTTGGCAAGATACCACACCGGTGTCAAGTTCTTTTTGCAGGTCAGCCGGGAAGACGATCATAAATCCGCATCATCAGGCATTTTAATTTTCAAGTTTGAAATTTCGCTGGTACTGTCAATTTTTACGCGGCCAGTTCATATAAAAATTGACGGTGGTCGTCCCTTGCAAAAGTAAAAAAAAAAACCTCTCATATTATATAGGTTAAAAAAAATTGCTGTGAAGTATATAAGCTCGTTTCTACTAAATATTTTCATTAAAAAAGATTAAATAGTAGTGACTCGCCCCCACTTAATATTTTAGAAAAAAAATCAAGTAGTAGTGACCTTAAACTTTAATTTTTATACATCAATAGATTCTGCTATCTCCTCTCGAAATTGGCGTTGATTGGTTGAATGTTGAATCATTCCGAAAGAGTCACAATGACCATAGAACTGCCTGATGTGTAGCTTCCCGGTAATGTTCTCAAGACCACGAAAGATGGCATTTAAACCATTGTTGCATAAGGCTAAATAATGTAGAAGGGAAGACCCACGAAATTCTCCACTAGTTAAGGAAAGATGGCCAAACTTATTGTCACGACCCACCCCGTAAAGGTTAAGGCCCGTGACCGGCCACGAGTGAAACTCGTAAGGCCTTTTAAAAATATATCAGCTTAGGGATTTTCTATCAACATAACTGATATCAGAGTGCGAAAAATAAAATTAACTCCAGAGTTCAGTGCGTAAAATAAAGTGCAACAATATAACTCTTATGGGCTCACAAACCATGACTACGGTCCAAATTCCCGACCGGTCAATCAAATAAATTACAATCAAGATCGAATTACATTAAAACATGCTAAGTTTACAGATTACAAGAGATACTCCAATCCTAATACAACTTTGCAGAATTCAGGCATGATCGACATCATTAATTAAGACCTGTTGCATCAACAACTTTATTAGCACTAGGCTAGTGTGAGTCTAGATATGACAAGTCTACTAACTTTCTGTATTAAGTTAACCCGTAATCTTGAGATTCATTATAATTACACGCCAACTTTATACGGTATACGAATCCAGCTTTTAGGCTTGCGTTGTAACCATGCACACTATCAAGTGATCATGTTATGTGACATATGAATGCAGCTTTTAGGCTTACGCTGTAACCATGTATGGTAACAGTATGCGATCTACGGCCCACCAGTAAATTAGGGAGCGACCCCAAATATAAGCCGGCGTGATATCACCCGTTGGATTACCTGGCTAATAATCCCCACCCTTATTATTTCACCTCATCGCTAGAATCTTCATCTGCCCCCTAGCGGCCGGGGCGCCGTATTGATCTCATGTCATAATATTTTCATGTTTACATGATGTCATGATTATTTTAAAAATCTTAATGTGACATGCTTAGTCTACTATCCGTTCAGTGGCATAAATGTATATGCGTCAAAGTAAAGAGAAATATTCAGTTCTACTATGAAAGTAAGCAAGTCATACGCAAGACTCACCTGAAATTAGTCCGCACTTTCTTGATATCAACTCGACCCGATAACCTCAATTCCCGAATCTATCATAATAAATAAAAAGCACTTATTGCCAATGAAATACACACTAACTTAGTGACTCAAGTCGCGTAACCGCTTGAACTCCTCGATTCGTAAGGGTACAAAAATGTAATTCGGGTTCTAGGGCAAAGTGGTCCTTTTATCTAATTTTAACAAGTGGTCTCGAGAGCTTTCTCGGGATTCAGGTTAATTTTATTATTTAGTCATTAGTCCCATTAGTATATACTAAGGCCCGAGTCACTCACGTTTGATCGGTGTGCTCGCCGATTACTTAGAACGTAAAAGGGTATTTTCGTAATTTTACCATCGGCCGTCCAAAAATATAATCGAGGCCGGACCCACATTATTTTCAGTCCTTATTCATATTCAAAGTCTAATTTCATGGTCGGTCCGTTCGTGTGGTGATTTTAGTGTCGGTAGGCCAAAAGTAAGTAAGAGTGGCGTTTTGGTAATTATACTCTCCGGTCTCCGAAACCCGGGACCGAGACTTGTCCCGTACTTTATTTAACCCTAATTTTATCATGGTAAGGTCAATTTCGTGATTCGGCTAACTGGTGTGGTGATTTAAGTGGGCGCGCGAGTGGGGTTTCTAGAGAGAGAAAATCCCAGAAATAGGCTGATTTTCGTGGTGTGTTTGAGGTCGGTTTCTACGAGTTACGTAAGTCTCGAGGACGATCCAATCTATCCGGGTTAAAGAATTGATGTTTGTCTACAACTTTCGTGTTTTAAAAAACTCATTTTGACCACCCGAACGTCAAGATCCAAGGGCTCGAAGTTAACAAAAAATCTGGGAAAAATCTGAAAAACAGTGTTCAACAGCGCGCGAGTCATTTTCGTGGCATGATTTTAACGCGTTCAAGATGTCATATAGTAAATCCATTCCATCTATATTCAAGATAAAGTATTTGTCTCAAACTTTCATCTTTTGAAAAACGTAATTTGAGCAACGGAACACCAACATCTAAGTCTCCGAAGTTGAACAAAAATCAGCGAAGAATCTGGAAAAAAGTCAGTTTACTCAAGTTCGCCAGTGAGTTTCGTGGCTCGATTTCTACGGGTTCTAATGGTCCGAAAGTCGATCCAATCCATCTATTTCAAAGACTAAGTGTCCTATTACAAGTTCTAACAATGAAATCTAGATTAACCCATATAAAACATTAAGATCTCGGGCCTCGAATATAAGAAAAAGTATGCGTTTAACAAGGGTATTTTACCTCCTCCTTGCTGGAAAGCTTGGTGGCCGGACATGGCAACTCGGCCACGAATACGGCAGTCACGGAAGGCTCCGGGGCGTCCAAATACGCGTGACAACGTAGGGGCCGTGGTCATGCGATGGTAAAAGATGGTAGAAATTGAAGAAGGAAAAGATGATGAAGGTAGAGAAATATGGGTCTTTCTTTGTGAGAGAGTGAGGGAGAGAGGGAGAGGGAAGTTAGAGAGAGAGGCAGAGAGGGAGACGTGAGAAGGGGGGGGGGGGGGGGGGGGGGGGAAGGCCAATGCTCACTCTTTCATATTTATGCACATCTAAATGCAAATTAGGAAGAAAATAGAAAACATATTAGGTTATAGGTTAATTATTAAATTAGGGGAACACACCCCATGATTTAAGGAAAAAGGAGGATTTGAAATTGACTAGTTGGGTTTTCATCAGTCAAGGGCTCCGTCGCGTGTGCGAGTGCAAAATACTGCATGATTCTGAAAAACTGTTCCGATACCGATTTTTCGAAAAATATGAAAATAGACCGGGTGACTTAGAAAATTACGAGGATCGTCATGGCGTGCTCAGATTTCTCATACGAGCATTCGTTGGTAGGCCGACATCTCCAAATGTCGTAAAATTTAACGTATTTAATAAGCGTGGGTTCAATAACATAAAATAAAATCAATTAAATTATGCGATAATTGTAATTATCCGCGCTATTTTTAAATTTAAATAATTAAATCGGGTCGGGGTATTACATCCTCCCCACCTTAGGAAGTTTGGTCCCCAAACTTGATCTCGGCCAGTACGAGTGTTCAACGAAATAATTGGCAGTCTAACTGAAATCAATTAACATAGAACATAGTAGAACGATTACAAAGAGAGGGTAACAATTGTTCGGGTATCATTAAAACACATTCTTCTAATAAGTGCCAATTGGGAATAATAATGATCGATAGATGTCAAATTAGCTCAACAGCTTATGAGAAACAACCCTTATTACAACAAGTTCGGTCCCATTTGGTCAAACAAAAATACCAATTAGGGCCACCGATTGAGATGAAATAGCTGGCAATGATGAAATAAATCCAATGTAAGTCTGAATAATAGGAGGATTGCAACAATTGCAAAAGACTTCGTAACAAGATCAAAGGAGTATTTGCAAAGATATAGATGATTTGCCAAAGGGGGGTATTTGCAACGATTTCAATAACTCAATAACGTAATGAAGTTGTTAATTAAAGTGCAGACACATAGCAATACACATGGCTGCAAAGTCATACCGACTACCAATCGGTGATTTCAGCAGAATCAATGTGAATCAATGGTTCAAAACAAACTCCCTTAAGAACAAAAGTGGCTGATCTGAAATAAGTGGCATATAGTACCATTCAAAATAAACGAAGCTCGAAAGTGATTGATCTGAAATAAGTGGCATATGATACCGTTCAAAATAAACGAAGCCCGAAAGTGATTGATTTGAAATAAATGGCATAGAATATCATTCAAGGTAAAATGAGAAATACCACACATGAACAATATAAAAGATCCTTATGAGAAATTTCGGGATTAGGATGACAATCTTGTAAGACTTTAGATTAGACTTGACTCGCAAGCAGTGGGGAGATTACATCATGGATTCACAAAAATTGACATAAGATTTTAACAGTCTGACAAATGTGATAGCTCAGCAATTGATGCAATATATCTTGTACGAAAAGCTGGCAAAGAAGTCAACAAGAAGATTTTAAACAATGGAGGAGTGGGTGACAGCTTATCCAGGATGAGGGTGACATGTCAATCAATATCTTCACTCGTACTATATTAAGTAACAACGCCGCTCAAAATAATTTCATTACCAATCACCGGTTGTGTACACTTACAGCTAATCGTATATCGTCTTTAACTCGCAATCCTCCATATGCTTTAGTTTGATCTCTCCTCTGATTTTCGGTTCTATGATGATTGCCGCGCAAAAGCCTCCTTCGTCACGAGCTACTATCTTCAGCTCCAATTCCTTCATTTATTTGATTAATTGTTGTTGTTGAGTAAATAGATTGTTCAACGAGCCGATCACCATCTGGCTCAACACGTCTGCTACTACGTCAGCATCTCTTGGTGATATTGATGTCGTAGTCCTTCATCAGTTCTAGCCACCTTCTTTGTCTGAAGTTCAGTTATTTCGGTGTGTAGATATACTTCACTCTTCTGATTGGTGTAGACCTCGCACGTAATTACATATAAGTAGTGGTGCCAAATCTTCAAAAAGAATAACCGCTGCAGGTTTCAAATCGTGTGTAGGGTTCTTATCGTATGGTTTCAACCGTTGTGAGGCGTAGGCGATAATCTTTCCGTGCTGTATCAAGGCGCACTTCAATTCTCGGTGTGATACGTGACTGTAGATGGCAATTTCCCTTGTACCCTTGGCTAACATGAGTATCGGTGCCATGATCAACTTCTTCATTCTCGTTCCTCATGTAAACAAAGGTTCCTTCATGCGAGTTAGCTTCGTCAATGGTACTGCAATCTTTGAAAAATCTTGGACGAATCTCTGATAGTATATCGCAACTCCTGGAAAGCTATAAACATCTGACGTCAACGTGTGCCTCAGCCAATCACTTCATTCTTTTAGTTGTCCACCGCAATTCCCTCATCTTTGATAACGTTGTCGAACAAGGTTACGTTGATTAACAAAAACTCGCATTTCCTGAACTTAGCATATTACTCGTTCTCCTGCAATGTATCTAATACCATCTTCAAATGCCCCTCGTGCTGCTCCTCGCTTTTTGAGTAGATCAACTTATCGTCAATGAATACAAACGAAGCGGTCTACGTACAGCATGAAAACTCGACTCATCAAGCCCATAAAAGCTGCTGGTGCATTCGTCACCCCGAGAATATCACTAAGAACTTGTAGTGTTCGTAACGTGTGCGAAAAGCTATCTTCTCAACATCTCCCGGTTTCTCCTTGAGTTGATGTTCCCAAACGTAAACCAATTTTAGAAAACGCGCGTGCTCCTTGCAGTTGGTCAAATAAGTCATCAATTCGTGGTAGAGCTACTTGTTCTTGGTGGTGACCTCGTTCAACTCTCAATGATTAATGCACAATCTCGTCGTTCCATCATTCTTCTTCACAAATAACACCGACGCTCTCCATGACGTTGATCTTGGTCGGATAAATCCCTTATCAAGCTATTCCAGCAATTATAATTCAACTCTTTTAGTTCTGTTGGAGTCATGCGGTAAGGTGCCTTAGAGGTTGATTGGGTTCGAGTACACTCTCTGTAAAAAAAATCGATTCCTCGATTTGGCAACTCGTCAAGAAATACATCCGGGTAGTCGCGTACCCCAGGTATATTGGCCGTAGTCGAATTTCTATCTAGGGTATCGTGATCAACTGCTTTTCAACTCCTAAAAGTCTCGTTCTCATTGTTCCTCCCATCTCCGAGTGCGAGTGCCCGGCCTTGCCTCTGCTTGTTTCTCTTATTCTTGTTTCTATTCCTCTTGGTCCAATCGCCCGTACGCTATCATTCTGGTTGTCGTATCCCTCGATCAGTATCGTATTTGCTCTCATTCTTTTGCGTCAATCTCGCTTGGTATGTCACGTCTTGTAGTATGTGTCCGCATCCAAAGATGTCACCTCGTGTGGTCCTACTCCATGTCTCCCATTCGAATCGTCACCGGTATATCCTCCGTCCTTGTTGTCGTTGACGCTAAGGTCTATGCCTACAGTACTCAAGATATAGTCTTACTAGTACTGACTACAAACGTATCGTTATTAAAGTATAGCATTACATAAGTAGTAAGTACGTCATCACATAATTATACACGTCATGTGCGACTATCGTGTGATCAAATTTATAACTCTGGGTTTTATTTAAAGAAAATCCGAAAACTTAGGCTCTGATACCACTGTTGTCACGACCCATCCCGTAAAGGTTAAGGCCCGTGACCGGCCACGAGTGAAACTTGTAAGGCCCTTTAAAAATATACCAGTTTAGCGATTTTCTATCAACATAACTGATATCAGAGTGCGAAAAATAAAATTAACTCCAGAGTTCAGTGCGTAAAATAAAGTGCAACAATATAACCCTTATGGGCTTACAAACCATGACTACGGTCCAAATTCCCGACCGGTCAATCAAATAAATTACAATCAAGATCGAATTACATTAAAACATGCTAAGTTTACAGATTACAAGAGATACTCCAATCCTAATACAACTTTGCAGAATTCAAGCATGATCGACATCATTAATTAAGACCTGTTGCATCAACAACTTCATTAGCACTAGGCTAGTGTGAGTCTAGATATGACAAGTCTACTAACTTTCTGTATTAAGTTAACCCGTAATCTTGAGATTCATTATAATTACACGCCAACTTTATACGGTATACGAATCCAGCTTTTAGGCTTGCGTTGTAACCATGCACACTATCAAGTGATCATGTTATGTGACATATGAATGCAGCTTTTAGGCTTACGCTGTAACCATGTATGGTAACAGTATGCGATCTACGGCCCACCAGTAAATTAGGGAGCGACCCCAAATATAAGCCGGCGTGATATCACCCGTTGGATTACCTGGCTAATAATCCCCACCCTTATTACTTCACCTCATCGCTAGAATCTTCATCTGCCTCCTAGCGGCCGGGGCGCCGTATTGATCTCATGTCATAATATTTTCATGTTTACATGATGTCATGATTATTTTAAAAATCTTAATGTGACATGGTTAGTCTACTATCCGTTCAGTGGCATAAATGTATATGCGTCAAAGTAAAGAGAAATATTCAGTTCTACTATGAAAGTAAGCAAGTCATACGCAAGACTCACCTGAAATTAGTCCGCACTTTCTTGATATCAACTCGACCCGATAACCTCAATTCCCGAATCTATCATAATAAATAAAAAGCACTTATTGCCAATGAAATACACACTAACTTAGTGACTCAAGTCGCGTAACCGCTTGAACTCCTCGATTCGTAAGGGTACAAAAATGTAATTCGGGTTCTAGGGCAAAGTGGTCCTTTTATCTAATTTTAACAAGTGGTCTCGAGAGCTTTCTCGGGATTCAGGTTAATTTTATTATTTAGTCATTAGTCCCATTAGTATATACTAAGGCCCGAGTCACTCACGTTTGATCGGTGTGCTCGCCGATTACTTAGAACGTAAAAGGGTATTTTCGTAATTTTACCATCGGCCGTCCAAAAATATAACCGAGGCCGGACCCACATTATTTTCAGTCCTTATTCATATTCAAAGTCTAATTTCATGGTCGGTTCGTTCGTGTGGTGATTTTAGTGTCGGTAGGCCAAAAGTAAGTAAGAGTGGCGTTTTGGTAATTATACTCTCCGGTCTCCGAAACCTGGGACCGAGACTTGTCCCGTACTTTATTTAACCCTAATTTTATCATGGTAAGGTCAATTTCGTGATTCGGCTAACTGGTGTGGTGATTTAAGTGGGCGCGCGAGTGGGGTTTCTAGAGAGAGAAAATCCCAGAAATAGGCTGATTTTTGTGGTGTGTTTGAGGTCGGTTTCTACGAGTTACGTAAGTCTCGAGGACGATCCAATCTATCCGGGTTAAAGACTTGATGTTTGTCTACAACTTTCGTGTTTTAAGAAACTCATTTTGACCACCCGAACGTCAAGATCCAAGGGCTCGAAGTTAACAAAAAATCTGGAAAAAATCTGGAAAACAGTGTTCAACAGTGCGCGAGTCATTTTCGTGGCATGATTTTAACGCGTTCAAGATGTCATATAGTAAATCCATTCCATCTATATTCAAGATAAAGTATTGTCTCAAACTTTCATCTTTTGAAAAACGTAATTTGAGCAACGGAACACTAAGATCTAAGTCTCCGAAGTTGAACAAAAATCAGCGAAGAATCTGGAAAAAAGTCAGTTTACTCAAGTTCGCCAGTGAGTTTCGTGGCTCGATTTCTACGGGTTCTAATGGTCCGAAAGTCGATCCAATCCATCTATTTCAAAGGCTAAGTGTCCTATTACAAGTTCTAACAATGAAATCTAGATTAACCCATATAAAACATTAAGATCTCGGGCCTCGAATATAAGAAAAAGTATGCGTTTAACAAGGGTATTTTACCTCCTTGCCGGAAAGCTTGGTGGCCGGACATGGCGGCTCGGCCACGAATACGGCAGTCACGGAAGGCTCCGGGGCGTCCAAATACGCGTGACAACGTAGGGGCCGTGGTCATGCGATGGTAAAAGATGGTAGAAATTGAAGAAGGAAAAGATGATGAAGGTAGAGAAATATGGGTCTTTCTTTGTGAGAGAGTGAGGGAGAGAGGGAGAGGGAAGTTAGAGAGAGAGGCAGAGAGGGAGACGTGAGAATGGGGGGGGGGGGGGGGGGGGGGGGGAAAGGCCAATGCTCACTCTTTCATATTTATGCACATCTAAATGCAAATTAGGAAGAAAATAGAAAACATATTAGGTTATAGGTTAATTATTAAATTAGGGGAACACACCCCATGATTTAAGGAAAAAAGAGGATTTGAATTTGACTTGTTGGGTTTCCATCAGTCAAGGGCTCCGTCGCGTGTGCGAGCGCAAAATACTGCATGATTTTGAGAAACTGTTCCGATACCGATTTTTCGAAAAATATGAAAATAGACCGGGTGACTTAGAAAATTACGAGGATCGTCATGGCGTGCTCAGATTTCTCATACGAGCATTCGTTGGTAGGCCGACATCTCCAAACGTCGTAAAATTTAACGTATTTAATAAGCGTGGGTTCAATAACATAAAATAAAATCAATTAAATTATGCGATAATTATAATTATCCGCGCTATTTTTAAATTTAAATAATTAAATCGGGTCGGGGTATTACACTTATCCTAAAAATGATAGTGAATAATGAGGTGATCTGTAGATTCAAAGGACGAGGAATATAGAACACATATCAAAGCCTCCTATTGTAAGTTTGGGATGATGTTTCTTGTTGGGTTGCTCTTCAGAGGAAGATTTCTACTTTTAGGGGGCAAATTCCTTTCCAAATAGAATTAAGATCAGGGTTTGGTGGGATTGAGTCCTCCTATTTACAGTATGCCGATCTTGGAGAGTAAATTTTGAGCGGTCCCAAACTCAAAGAAAAAAGTTAGCTTTGCTTGGGTTGAAGTTGAGGTTGAAGTTGTCAATAACTGAAATCAAGGATGAGAGCAGTTGATATTCTCATTAAAAAAGACTCATTCTGAAAGTAAGTAATGGAGGTAGAGAAGGTTAGTTAGGTATGATATTAGCCACAACACAGTCTTTTTGAGTTGAAAGGGAATGGAGGCTGGGGTATTGTAGATTATTGTAACGACCTACTCCCGCCTTGTATAATACTGTCCGCTTTTGTCGCCCAAACCCTATGGACTTCCCAGTAGGGTCACCCATCCCTGAATTGCTCCAGAGTGAGCACGGTTAACTGTAAAGTTCCATTTGGTGTTGGCGCCATCACGGCTTTAAAAGGCCTTGTACAAGGAAGGTTCATAATCTTATAAATACCACCGAACTTACATCCACCAAGCGATATGGGACCATTGACCACCCATCCGGACGTCCCACTGAGAATCCATCTCCCGGACACCGGCCTCACAGCTAGCGCTATCGTCTAGCTGGGGTGTCACAATCTCTCCCACTTAGGAACACACGTCCTCGTGTGGGCCCGAGATTTCCCACATTTTCGGTTGGTGCAGGCTCTGATACCACTTGTAACGACCCGCTCCCGCCTTGTACAATACTATCCGCTTTTGTCGCCCAAACCCTATGGACTTCCCAGTAGGTCACCCATCCCTGAATTGCTCCAGAGTGAGCACGCTTAATTGTGAAGTTCCATTTGGTGTTGGCGCCATCATGGCTTTAAAAGGCCTTGTACAAAGAAGGTTCATAATCTTATAAATACCACGGGACTTACATCCACCAAGAGATGTGGAACCATTGACCACCCATCCGGACGTCCCACTGAGAATCCATCTCCCGGACGCCGGCCTCACAGCTAGCACTACCGTCTAGCTGGGGTGTCACAATTATTGTTTAAGTTGATTCGTCTATTCTTTTAAGACCATCATCTTCTGTTTGTCAAGTAATCATAGACACAAAAACAATTGACTCATTCTTTAAAAAGAGAGGTTCTCACAATGTTGAAAATTGTGCAAATTTAGAACCTTTAAGTCATATTGGTGGAATTTCAACAGTTGAATCTGGATGTCGCTCTTTTAAAAGTCTTAGAGTTAAAGTGTAAGAATTTGATAAATCTACTTTTTAAGGGATTCGGGGTTGCGAGAACCCATATTGAAGCTTTTGAAATCTTTGCGTGATGAGGTTATTCGGGCTTATCTTCTAGTTTGACCATATCAACTTGCACTTTCGAAAGATTAATTTTTTAAAGACAATCATGGTCGTCACTTTCTAAGGATTTCAAAGAGTAAGAAAAATTACATTTAAAATTTTAGTTGCAAAATTATAAGCTTGATGTTACTAATCAACCGGAGTTTCAAAGTGTATCAACAATTTTGGATTGAATGAAGTGTTAGTGAAAATAAGAAAGTCCACGATATATCTTTTGGTTTACAAGTTGATTCAACTTATATTAATTTTATCAATTTCGACGGCTACAACGGAACATGTATTTTTAGCTACGAAATATGTGAAGATTATACTCCGCAACAGAATGGAGCATGAACTTTTAGCAAGTATCTTGATCACTTGTATGAAGAAGGATATTACAAGAGGATTTGATACTGATTCTACAATCAATACTTTTAATGACATGAAGAAACGTCGAGTGCAATTCAAGATGTCTTATTTTACCAGATAGGTTGAGGTGAGCTGTTACTCCTTTTGTAATCTATTACTTTATGAAAATTTATTATTTATGCATGGAGTATTGCTATTTTGTACTCTTTTGAGTTTTAATGTATTTTCGTTAAAATTTGGTATGCATTTTTTTTTTATCTCAAATAAATATTCACTTTTGCGTATGAAATTCTTGGCTCTGTTCCATGTGTAGGATAACTCCAAAATTCGCCGAATACTTCAACTATCCAACAAAAAAAAAAAAAAAAAGGAAGAAAGAAAGAAGTGAGAACACAAACCCATTAAAAGTAGGTAAGAAAAAGAGGTCGTGGGTGACAATCACCTCACCTCGACCAGCCGCAATATGCACAGAACCACAGCCGCATGGATGATATCATCCACCTGCACTTGCAAGGGGATATGGCAGTTTTAAAGTTTCGTGGATCTTTTAATTAGTATTGTTAGGAGTTGTTTTATTAATTATTCCAAATCGATGAGGACCAGAAAAATTATAAAAACTGTGGAGCATGAAATTTCATCCTTTGATTTTTTTGATGATTTCTTGAACTTTCCTTTTTACTTTGCAAAACACTCAATCTGAGTTGATATCAATTGAGGTTGGGTTTCAGACGAATATTTCGATGCTTAAGTTATATTTTGTAAAGAGCAAAATCAACTTAGAAGTGTATTTATGCGTACCTGATAGTGAAGTGTCTTACTACTATTTATAGAGAGAATTCCAAATGGACTATTCAGAGCTGGCCCTAGGCGAGTTTAATAAAAAAGGGCTCTTAAATATCTTTTGAACAAATTTTTTAAAAAAATTATCTTCAAATAAAATCCTCATAGAAATATAAAATATAAAATCTTTTTTTTACTTCACAATTCACCAAATTTAATTTAAAATTTAACACCAAAAGCTCAATTGAAGTAATTTTATTTTCTCATTGATATAGTTGTGATTTTATGAAAAATATTTTTCAATATTTTAGCTTCATTTGGACTGTGGTATTTATTGCATTATTTTTTCGTCCTTATTTGAAATTTTGTCTTTCGTCAACTTTTTGTTGTTTATTGGTTCATCTCGACAACAACTTTTAGAAAAGTTATAAATAATAGACCAAATTTAAAAAAAATTTAGAAAAATCAAAAATAATCTAGAAAAAAAGTTTTTTTGAGCTTATTCATCGTCTTTAATGATATTTTTTTTAACTTTTGGACATAATTTTTAAATTTTTAAATTTTTTATCAAGACGGACCAATAACTTAGAAAACATTGAGGTCAAAACAACAAATACAAAAAAAAAAATTGAATAGAGACCAAAAAAATAAATCTAAATAAATAATTTAGGCCAAATGATGCCTTTGTTACCCATATATAGCTAATTATGCAATTAATGAAATTTTAATCTTGGAATGAAAATTAAGTATCGGATTATAAAACAAAATCTACATTTTTTTTGAGTCGTTTTCAGTGAAAAGTTAAAGTTATGAATATTATAAGTAAGAGAACTATTAATATAAAAATTAATCTATATTTTTGAAATATATGTCTTTTTCAACTATTTTAATTAATCTACTCAAAATTAATAAAAAAAGTCAAAAATATATTACAAAAAGATGAGAAACATTTGAAAAGAGAAAGGCCCCTAGGCAAAAATTAACAATTGTGAGAAAACTTGTACTCATTGATTCGATTCATAATGGACTGGTGTCACTCTCGTGATTTTTTCTCGTGTTGAGATTTTTCACGTATATCTTGTTTCTTGTTCTTTTCTTTTTATTTTTATATTACGGTGGTTTATTTGTTTTGTTCGGTGATCTATTGTTCCCAAGATCCATAAAGAATGTTGTGGATTTGAATGTTGTTCGTTCAATTTCTTCTCAAAACAATAACCGACTAGCATCTTAGTTCATTGACTAAAGCACATCAAAACAATCCATGTGGTCTGGTGTCAAACTTCCTCAACCCTATTTTTTTAATGATTTTTTTTCATGCTGAAATACGGGTTAAATCATTCCGCTTGAAAAATTAAAGCATACGGGTCTCGAAATCAGGACCCAGCAGAAAAAAATGGGGCCCCTTTACAGGTGCACCAAACAACGGAGCTTGATAGTATTACAGTACATATCATAGTTATTGCGAATGTTAAAGATTTGGGGGCCTATGATTGGGCCAAAAACCGGGGCTCTAGGAGGCAGCCTAGTGGGCTTATGTCTAGGGCCGGTCCTGGAACTACCGAGAGCACCAATTGAAGATGTCGCAGAGTGGGTTGCAAATCGTGAAGCTATCGTCTCGTGTCTCACGTTCGTGTGAATCGGGTGGTAAGTTTGATGTCTAACAGCTAGTCCGCAACGTGGGGGACACGTTACCCCCTGGTCGTGCTGAGCATAGTGCTCTCGATGGCACGACCGAATATTGTGAGTTCTGAGTGTAACGCCCCAACTTTTGGCACGTTAAAATTTCCACGATAAATTTTTTTTTAATTTTATTTAAACCACTTTATGTATCGAAATAAGTTATCGAAAAAAAACTAACTTTTATTTAATGATAAGTTCTAACAACATTTAAACATTCGAGTTATAAACTGAATTGACCAAAATACCCTTTCAGGTTTACAAATTTATTTAAGATAACTAAAATCTTAAGGTCATCTACGGATAAGGCAACCATGTGAATGTCTCCCCTCCTGCAGTCTCCAGCTCTTCCGACACGAACGGTTCCTCTATATATACTTCTACATCTGGCATGAAACGCCAGGGGCAAAGAAGTTGCACCGATGAGTAATGAAACTCAGTAGGACAGATTACCCGAAAAACCAAACCCAAGGTCATACAACATACAACAGTTCATATGGATAAACAATAAATAACAACACATGCTGATACCAAACAAAAATAAGCAGTAAACACGTCGGGTTAATTATGCTCTTTTCCGCTTTCATTATCTTGTTTAAGTGGGACGACGCCCTGTCACATGGCACGACGGCCGGAGCATGCACGTGGGACTGTATACCCCTTAGCACACCTCGGGGCTTGAACCCGGTAAGCAAGCTGCATGTGGGACTGGTTACCCCTTAGCATACCTCGGAATGACATCCGGTAATCCACCATACATGTGGGACTGGGTACCCCTTAGTATCTTCGGAACGACGTCCGGCATCAACCATACATGTGAGACTGGGTACCCCTTAGTATCTTCGGAACGACGTCCGGCATCGGGCAGCACGACGGCCATACCCGGCATAACCACAAGTTTCAATCTTCAAGTTTCATTAAAGTTGTTCTCTACAACTAGCAACGCATTGAAATTTAACATTTACAATCTACACATGTTAAGCATCAATGCATATTAACGAGGTTTTCAACTCTCACGAGATCCCATAAGGATTCGACGACGTAACCAAAACATAGTGGATACATGTGAGAGTGTTCATGCTATGTGGTGAACAAAATACAGAATGTAATCATAACTGATGTACTCAAATGTTACACTAAACATGCTGGAATTCTGCTCTGTAAATCAACAGGTCGCTCGAGCGACCCTACCTCGCTCGAGCGGCCAAAACAAGCCTACTGTCCGAATTTGAAACTTAAAAATTTCTGTAGCTCGCTCGAGCGACCTCAATCTCGCTCGAGCGTCCTATTAAAAATAATTTTTTTTTTAACGAAAATTCAAAATTTTCACATCAACCTCGCTCGAGAGGTCCAAAGCTCGCTCGAGCGAGCCATCGTCTTCCCCAGATTCTGAAATTTACAGAACTGAACATTTCATACGAGTAAAACCCTAAAAATTCAATAGAACAACCAGCAGATCATAAAATCATGCAATAACCCTATAATTGAACATCCTAAGGTTGGTAGGTAAGCAATCCTACCTCAATTTGATGAAAACGTTGACGATTAGAACGAATTTGGGTGAAGAAACTTCGACCCAACTTTCTCTCTCCTCAAGAACACCTTCGAATTTCTTCTGGATTTCTCTCCCAACACCTCACAATACTCTATCTAACCTTCTGAATTTCGATTGTATGTCTAAAACCTCACGATTAGTCGTCCTATTTATAGGTTCGAGGGGAAAATCCCTCATAATGTTCAAATTAAAATCCAATTGATTACCATGAAACCCCCAAATTGAATCCCCATAAAAATCCCTACTAATTCGTCATCAAATTCGATTTAAATCCGTTTATTTGCCATTAAAACGAAAGGAATCCGAAGTTTATTCGTTAATTAATCGGAAAATCTCATTCAATAACCATGAATTCGAAGAAATCCCAAAAGATGCCATTTTCGAAGTTGCTGGAAATGATAGCTCGCTCGAGCGGCCTATAGCTCGCTCGAGCGGCCTATAGCTCGCTCGAGCGGCCTATAGCTCGCTCAAGCGGCCTATTAAAATAATATTTTTTTTATATATTTTTTTTTAAAAAATAATTTTTTTAATTAATTTAATTATTTTTATTTTTATTTTTAAAACTCCTAACTTAAATAGTGAAGCACTCTAAGTAAATATCAAATATTAATTTTAAATTATTTTAAAATTACGGATTATTCCACTGAGATTCATGGCCCATTGTCGAACGTCGATCGTAGAGGAGGTTTGACGCGCTCTGAAATCGTGTGCTCGATAGGCCTCAAGGCACACTAGACGACCTTATCGAAGCCCATGGCCCAATATGAAATGATGAACCATCGGGCCTGACCCAACTTGATCCCAAGACAGATGGGCCGAACACCTACTTGGGCTGAAGACCCATCCCTTGTATATCCAGCCTACTACAACAGCCCCTCAATTCTTCTTCTCGGCTAGGGATGGCAATGGGACGGATTGAGGGTGGATATTGCTATTCCCACCTCCGATCTCCGAATTTGTATCTGATCTCTATTTTCGCCTCAATCCCCAAAAGGGGATCATTTTTTCCCTCCACCCCTGCCCCGAATGGCGAATGGAGATCTCAGAATGGGAAACGGATACCCAAAAATCAAAAAAAAAAAACTAACATTTCTAATTTAAAAAAAATTAAATTGGGAATTATCAAATTTTGAAATGACTTTTGTTTTCATTAAAAAAAAAAACACAACAAAAGAGAATATACATAAACATGCATTCTCTTAAGCAAAAGTCTTCTACAATATTAAAAACCAACAATAATAACTAATTAAAATATAGAGTTAAACTTAATACAACATTCTTCTATAAGTTTCGATTCATAACAACAATATAAAAAATCATTCAAGAACATTATTGAGTTGTTGTATTCTTCCATCAATTCAAAATAAGACAAAGGCTGGGATATATGGACCTGCATCCTACCTGTTCTCTAATTTTTTTTTTAAATCTATCCCCAAATCCAATCCAATCCCCGATCTGTTTAGGGCGGGAACCAGAACGGGGCGGAGTGGATCGGACAAGATTGACATCCCTATTCTCGGTACTTGACTGATGAGAAAAATTGAAAAAAACATTGGCTGAAGATTCATAATGTGCATTGAATACGCGGTCCACGTGGCATTGTTTGATTGGTTGCACTAGTGCGTATTTCGATAAATCATTGGCGGCTGACGTGACTAATCACATGAACCATCACTACCCACATCATACGACATGTCGTTCATCCAATCTTGAGAACCGAATCCTTTTGTCTTCTCGCATAGCCGTTTTTTAAAATCATGCCAGGGTATAAATAGGATGGTTTTACAAAGAGAGTCACTAGTCCATTCCCTCTCTAAATCAAAGCTCTGTTACACTTGCAACCTATTCTGATCCAATCTTCTCAATCCAGGTTTGTTGCAATCTAGTCTTGTTCACTTTATTTAGGTACAAAAATCAATCCTTTCACACATTGCGTGTGAAATCATGAAGCTATCAGCTCGTGTCTCACGTTCGTGTGAATCGGGTGGTAAGTTTGATGTCTAACAGCTAGTCCGCAACGTGGGGGACATGTTACCCGCTGGTCGTGCTGAGAATAGTGCTCTCGATGGTAGGACCGAATATTGTGAGTTCTGAGATCCATGGCCCATTGTTGAACGTCGATCGTAGAGGAGGTTCGACGCGCTCTGAAATCGTGTGCTCGACAGGGCTCGAGGCACGCTAGACGACCTTATCGAAGCCCATGGCCTAATATGAAATGATGAACCATCGGGCCTGACCCAACTTGATCCCAGGACAGATGGGCTGAGCACCTACTTGGGCTGAAGACCCATCCCTTGTATATCCAGCCTACTACAACAGCCCCTCAATTCTTCTTCTCGGCTAGGGATGGCAATGGGACGGATTAGGGGTGGATATTGCTATTCCCACCTCCGATTTCTGAATTTGTATCTGATCTCTATTTTCGCCTCAATCCCCAAACAGGGATCATTTTTTCCCTCCACCCCTGCCCCGAATGGCGTATGGAGATCTTAGAATGGGAAACGGATATCCAAAAATTAAAAAAAAAACTAATATTTCTAATTTAAAAAAATTAAATTGGGAATTATCAAATTTTGAAATGACTTTCATTTTCATTAAAAAAAAAAACAACAATAGAGAATATACATAAACATGCATTCTCTTAAGCAAAAGTCTTCTACAATATTAAAAACCAACAATAATAACTAATTAAAATATAGAGTTAAACTTAATACAACATTCTTCCATAAGTTTCGATTCATAACAACAATATAAAGAATCATTCAAGAACATTATTGAGTTGTTGCATTCTTCCATCAATTCAAAATAAGACAGAGGCTGGGATATATGGACCTGCATCCTACCTGTTCTCTGATTTTTTTTTTTAAAATCTATCCCCAAATCCAATCCAATCCCCGATCCGTTTAGGGCGGGAACGAGAACGGGGCGGAGTGGATCGGACGAGATTGACATCCCTATTCTCGGTACTTGACTGATGAGAAAAATTGAAAAAAACATTGGCTGAAGATTCATAATGTGCATTGAATACGCGGTCCACGTGGCATTGTTTGATTGGTTTCACTAGTGCGTATTTTGAGAAATCATTGGCGGCTGATGTGACTGCTCACATGAACCATCACTACCCACATCATATGACATGTCGTTCATCCAATCTTGAGAATCGAATCCTTTTGTCTTCCCGCATAGCCGTTTTTTAAAATCATGCCAGGGTATAAATAGGATGGTTTTACAAAGAGAGTCACTCGTCCATTCCATCTCCAAATCAAAGCTCTGTTACACTTGCAACAAATTCTGATCCAATCTTCTCAATCCAGGTTTGCTGCAATTCAGTCGTCTTCACTTTGTTTAGGTACAAAAATCAATCCTTTCACACATTGCGTCTCGTAAATCTCTATCCTTTTCAACCATTTCCATGCACTTTATGCGCTTTTCTAGGTTTTTTGAAAAAACCTTTGATTTGATAGCCAAGGGCTGTCACATCAGCCCCAGTAACTGACTGAGGGTCTTTCTGTTTGGTCGAACCTTACTAGCATCAGATTATACTTCTCATGACGTAGTTTTTTCCATTTTCTCACGTCACCCGTGCACTGTTAGGTAGGATTTTCGAGCCCGAGGTCGACTCCACGTTAGTGTTGACGTCCAGTAATAATAGGTCATAGTCAAGCCTTCTCTGAGAAGGATATGATGCCAAGGAAACAAGATACACAAAATTCTGTGCTGATGCTGAGAATCTGGCTGAGTTTTATGAGACATACAATATCCCGACAACGTCTAGGTTGAGCTCATCAAGTCGGGTGAGGATCCCTAGGCTAACAAGTTGCAGATCATCTTGCCATTGATGGCGATAACAGAAGGGGGGTTAGTTCTCCCTCCACCATTTTCCTTAGGTAAGTATTATCAACCTTGAACGTCACTGCCTCTTGACTGTCCATAAACTTCTACCGAATCATAATGGAGATTGTCGAGCTTAAGGAGAAATTTAGCATCGAGTTTGAGCTTAAAGACCTGTTCGGTCTCTAATAAGTCAGTACGAACTGAGTCTCTTAACAAAACTAACTATCTAGTCAAACGAGCAAGAAGAAGCTTATCAGAAAGCTCTTTGACTCCAACAAGTACACTAATGAGTTTGTGAGGGTGAGAGAAGAGTTTGAATTTTGCTATTGGTGAAGAGAGGATATATCGAGTACTGATAGTTATAGGGAAACCAGGTAGGTTCAGTTATTTTGTTTCTATTTTTTATAAGTTACAATGCTCAGCTTCTGACCATCCCTATCCATTGTAGAAGCCCGAGTAGTCGACCATTTGAAGAAGAAAGTCGTCCAAGCAAGAAAAAACCATTTCAAGATATCGGGAAGAGAAAGGAGGTGGGGTACATGTTGACCTACCACTCCACCTTGAAAAGGTTAAGCCGAGTCAAATATTAGTGCCAATACAAGTGGCAGAGGGAATGACTCAAAACAACCCCGAACAACCCATTTAGTACCGAGCCCCCATTCTAACAAGTCTAGTCGAAAGATCCCACTACAGTCCTCCACTTGGCGTCATTTGAGAACTGATGCCCCTCGAATAACCAAGGCAAGGATCGACAAAGAACATCTCCCAATGATTGAGCATTGCACGGTGATGATTCCCTCTACACCTAAAAAATCCCACCGATGGTTGGGAGAGGAATGATGAGCCCCTTGTGTTGCCGCGAAAGAAGTTCTTGCACTCTCTAATGCTCAATGACCTGCCACTGACGGTCAAAGATTCAGTGGACAACCAAGCATGCAGTCATTACACTTGCTGAAGGGATGTTCTTACCAAAAGACTTGAAGAATTTGCTGAGGGATCCAGAGAGTACTTGCACCGAGAAGGTGATGCCCGGAGTAAAGGTATGCCCAGGCATATTGCCCTGTGATTTTCTCTATTAGCTTTACCTAGCGCTTGTGTACTACTGTGCAGACGTGCCATCACATGGTTGCTGTGAAGACCGGTCTAATCAAGCATGCCAATCAGATGCGAACTTCAAATGCCCAACTCATTGAGGAACAAAAAGCCCATTTGAAGGCAAGGCAGGAAAGGGACTCGGCACTGAAGGATGCCACTGAAACACAAGAGTAGGTAATAAAGGTCACAGCTAAAGCCCAAACTAAAGTAGTCGAGCTATTGAATAAAGTTGATGAAGCCAACTCAAAGGGGTACAATGACTAGTGGGTTGAGTGTGACTCAAAATACAAGGAGCATATGGTCTCGATTAATGCCGAATTGGCTAGCTTAGAAGAGAATGCATTTAAAGCGGGCTTGCTTGTTGTCAACCAATATCAGTAAAGATGTATTTCCAAGCATAAGATAAATTGTTCAGTTGTAGTATAATAATCCGAAAGTCCGGAGTCGAATCTACAGGGGACAAGAAATTTAGAAGTTTATCGGGATAAAGAAAGAAAAGATTTAGAATATTTTTGGTGAAAATATTCTTGGAGATGGAGAATGATTTAATGTGAAATTAAAAGAACAAGATCCAATTCTCGGAATCCACTTGACCATGACTCGTAATAATCTAATCCTAAAAAATAACTCAACTCCAGTTCTATGACATTGAACCTTCGTCGGATGATAGAAAAATGAAGATTTATATGAAAATGAAAAAGATTGATAATCATTTTAATAACCAAGTAGGAAAATTAGAGTTTCAAATTAAACCCTTGTAGAGATTCAAGAATTGTGTGTGCCAAAAGATTTGTCTACACATAAGCAAAATTTTTTACAAAAACCTTTAATCGTTTTCAAAAATAGTTCTTGATTAATAAAATGATATCATAAATTACAGATTTTGTGCGATGATCGATTTAATTTGAGTCGCGATTCAATATTCCATTGTTGAATCGAATCTATGAAAGATTAGTTCCTCATGAATTTAATGGGATGCATAAGAAACCAAGAACGATAATAGTAATGAAAGAACAATAAGAAGAACAAAAAATATAAGAAGTTTTATTTCAATCTCCAAAATCTGAAAATTCACCTTAAAAACAACCTAAAGACAGCTAAATTCCTAGAATAGAAGTTGATCCTCTAAAGTCTAATTAGGTTTTCTAATAAATAGAATTCTCCCCACTCTCCTAGCTTGATTAGGAGTTTCAAGGGATAAAGATTACATAAAAATACTTGAAATAATAGAATTCCCGTTTTAACCCTTACTACTGGTAGTTCAGGGCACTTACTACCGGCAATTTGAGGTTCTGCCTCTTTTGGTCAATTTCTGCAATTCTTGAGAGCGCCTTCTACTACTAGCAATTCGGGCACTTACTACTGGTAGTTCGAAACACTGTTTTTTTTGGCAGTTCTTTACTTTGGGTAGTACCTTCTATTACCGGTAGTTTGGATACTTATTACCAATAGTTTGAGGCATTGGCTTCAAACTTTGATTTTTTTCCTTTGTGTATCTTGACTTGATTCTTGATTCTTGATTCTTGGTAACATCCTGGGACTTCACAAAAACACTGCAAAACACTCAATTACACACTAGCAATCCAAACACGCGTTAAACAGTCAAAACATATTAATATTCACCCGATAGACAATAAATGCATGCAAGTCAATAGATTTTGGCATAGAAAATATGCACTTTGGAGTGCGAAACACACCCCTCAACTTAGGCTTTGCTAGTCCCTATCGAAAAATCACAAAATTTATTCAAGTAAAATATTTTCAATCACCACATGCGTTATGTAAACTTAATCACTCATACCAGAAATTGAAAAACTTATATGCAACCCATGTTCTGACAATGTAAAGACCAATCGAACAAAGACAAATAATGGTGCAATTTATGTCCATTCCTAAACATTTAAGCCTTGATTGCAAATCTCTCTGGTGGTTCACTCACAAAAAATTAGATTCACTTAATATTCCACGGTGTACGAAACCAACCCGAAAAAACAGAAAACATTCAACTGCCCATATTAAACAGAAAGGAACACTAACAACGAAAATAGGCAAGATGCATAACCAGAATTGAAATTCATGCGATAATGCCATATGAACTCACAATGTCTGTCATAACCGTGGAAATCATACGAGACTTAAGAGCTTGTAACATTTGTGTGGTTCTATCTATGGTCAACAAAAACTACTGAGACGGTAGCATAAAACAACTGGCTTGGTAATCTACCTAGCCACCGTCCATACACATGTCAACAAAAATAAAATAAAGACTACTAACATGATAGTAGACAGTAGACACCAAAATCAACATAGTCTGAACTATTCATCCCCAACATCAAGGTCCTGACCTGGATCATACTCTGCATCCTCTTTCTTGTCATCCACTCCAATTCTTTTCCTCTTTCTTGTCCCCACTGGTGGTAATGGTGAATCTAGCTCATTTTTCTCCTGTTCACTATCATCATCATCCTCATCAACCACATCCTTAACCACGTCCTCTATGATGTCCTTAGCAACCCATTTTCCCTTCTGAGTATTGGTTCCCAAACTGCCCTACAAAGGTGGAATAGATGCATCAATAACATCTGGAGCCGAGGTAGAGGGTGGTACTACTGTGGGTGTTGGCTTATGGGAAGTGGGTGTGGGTGGATTCTGGTCAACTCTTACTGGAATTGTTTGAAAGAACATGGGTCCGGCAATGGTGACAGACTCAACTCGATCCCCACCAGGAGTAGCAACGTGTGCACCTGAATCACGGGCATCGAAATCGATGGTAAAATTAGGGTCTCTGCCTACTGTCTCAAACTGTGTATCATTGCTCCCAACCATTCAGTTTTACTCTTTTCATGCGTTAGTTTCCTATTTGTCATCTTTATCATCTTTGTCGTCTCCCTTTATTCTCTCTCCACATCGGTCAACCTTTTTCCAAATTTCATTTGGTTCCTCTCCACACTTTCTAACTTTTGCTTGATCTCTTCTTGATTTCAACAATCTTCTGTAGCAAAGATGAAATATCACTATTCAATCAGGGAGAAGGCATATCCGTAAAAGGTGGAGTTTTGGGTGCTATCCAGCTCAAACTCGGCCCAGCGATGGTGGAACTTAGTACCCCATCAAAAGTGACAGCAGTATGTGGTTTAGGATGGGTAATAGGCTCCGTTAACCCAAGTTCTCTACCTCGTGAAGATGTTGGATCATTTGGGTTTTTGTTTTTGTGCTCCTGTCTTATTCAAAGTTTTGTTCGATAATGACCCATGCTTTGCTTTAACCCACCAATCTCTCCCACTTATTTTCAACCTAGCCTCTATGGAAAACTTCAAAATAATACATCCAAATGGTAAACCACTCCTCAAACTCAAGTCGTCCTTGAATTTTTTCAAAACCTCAAACATAATACTTGGTATATCCACATTTTTCCCGCCATTATCTCATAAACCAATTGCACCTCAGCTTGTGACGGTATTTTTTCTGGTCCTTTTGGTGTTGGAATGCACTAATTTGTTTACGAACCCATGTTCGACTTTCAACATCCCCTATGCAAAACTCTTTCTCTCTTCATATGCCCCAAGTCCAGCAGCATTACACACCTCCCTTGCTAACTCTATCCCTTCTAAACTTTGGTAATCTTCCTTAGGGTATTGAACTTCGGATGGTGCAAGTAGGGGGTCTCCAAGGTAGTTGGCTATGTTTTTAGAGTATAGCATGATTTGTTTTTCCCTCACTCTTCCTTATACTATTCATTGGTTGGGCAATTTATGTATTGTGGTATAAAATTCCCGAACCCAAGATAAGACATATCCTGGCACTTCCTCAAATCACTTAGTTATGCCCAATCTTCCCACTACTCTCGTAATTGTAGCCAATTTCACCCCGGTTATTGAATCATCTATTTGCTACTCACAAGAAATCGGCCTGCCCTTTACATTTTCCTTTCAACTGAATTCTGGTTTGTTCTTTTTAGATTGAGATTTACATCCCTGACTCAAGGATGGACTTTGGGATTGGTATGTTGGTAGAGAAGATGGTGATAGTGGGGTTCTAATGGTGGTTACGTTGGTGGTTGGAATTTGAGGATGTGGTGATATTGGGGGTGAAGAGTTAGGGTTTGATGATCGGCTTCAGGTATGTTGTCCCCTTCTGGCTATTATTTTTTTCTCATTTTGTTCTCAAACGGTGTACACAAAAAATTCAAATTGGCCAAGACTACGCGATAGATCAAGAATCAATCAATCCTTCAATCCCAGCCATATCTCTCCCCAACCGTACTTCAAGATTCAAGAAAATCACCAACAATCACAACAATGGCAGAAACTATATGGTACACAACCACTCAACCAAAAATCGCAGAACTGAAACAAATCCCTTATGCCAAGGGTTCAATCAAAATTGCAGAAGGAGAATAGTGATTACCTTGGCCAATCGAGCATGGAGGACATAGAGAGAGATCGAAGTCACGAACTCAGAAATCTCAAATAGCGCACTCTAACCCTTTGAATCCCCTCAAAAATCAATTGAAAATCCCAAATCATGGTATTTTGAAGGTTTAGTGATGTTCGCAAGGTTTGATTTGGGTAGTTTTAAGGTTTGGATTGACGGATTTTTGGGGATTTTTGGAGGATTAGAAGTTAGGGTTTTGGTCTTCCCAAATTGCCTTAGAGAGAGAGGGGGGGGGGGGGGGGGGGGGGAGCAGGGATAGTTACAGCCATTTGCGATAAGGAGGGTTTAAATACTTGCTTGGACTACCGGTAATACATGCTCAAACTACCGGTAGTTTGAGGTATTGAATTTTCAAAATTTTTGTTGAGCGCACTATATTGCATAATAACGTGGCTCAATGTACTCAATTTGACAATTATGCGTAGGCAAATGTTTTGTTCTAGTTAATATTGCACGCATGGTTGTCTTTGTTCCATTTCAGGTTTTTGAGCGCTAAATGAAGGCCCAAAGGTTTCACCATGACTTAAAGGCCTTGGAACCATTGGTGACCTTGATGGAGGACCAAATGAAGGCTCGGGAGGAGTAAAAGAGAGACCGGATCAAAGGGACAAGGAAGGACTGAAAATGGAAGTCAGAAGCATTCTCTATCGATAGAGGGTCTTCCCTATCGATAGAGCCCTGTCACACGTTCAGAAAAGTAAAGCTTCCTATCGATAGAGACCAAGTTCTATCAATAGAACTAACCTCTATCGATAGAGGAAGCTTCCTATCGATAGAGGCCAAGATCAAAGAAGGCCAATGCACTTCTCTATTGATAGGAGCCCACTCCTATCGATAGAGACCAAGATTCAAAGAAGACCAGTTCACTTCTCTATCGATAGAGACACACTCCTATCGATAGAGGACAAATTCTGTTTGTCCAAAAACAATGTCTCTATTGATAGAGACCTACTCCTATCGATAGAACCCGTCTGACGCGCATTAAATGCAGATTTCGGCTCCAGCTCTTCACCACCCTTTTGGGATGATTTCTCCCCGACTTTTGCTTTGCAAAAGGGTGTAGGGAGATACTTTGAGCATGTTTTGGTCCCCCATAGGCATGTGTATGGGAGAGATAAGTGAATCTCTCTCCCTTTAGTGTTAACATGTATTGTAACACACACACTTACTTTAGTTACTCAGTTTTTATTCAACCTTGAGAGCTTCTCTCTCTAGTTCTTGGTGTTCTTCATTTTCCCTGAGATTTTCATCAAGTGTAAGACATTGTTTCATTTAAGAGTAAGTTAATCCAATGCTTAGTTTACTTGTGTTTATCCCACTACCTTAGTTTTCCGGCAAGTTGTTTTCATATATTGTTTTTCCTCAGATTTTTAGTATTAGTTGGTGAATCTTTCTTTGTTATTAGCTAGTGTGTTCATTCCTTTTCTCTCCATGTCCATTTTCTTATTCGCAAGCATGAGTAGCTAATCTTTCATAAGCTAGGTCTTAGGATGAAGTTTAACTAAAACTCACTCTTATTCAATATCTCCTAACCATTTTATAAGTTTGTTCTCAAATATATTCAAGTTCTTATTTCTAGAAATCAAAAGGTAGAGTTAAGCTTTTGCTTAGTTATTGCCATATATTTGGTATATCTAATACTTAAGCCTATGTCCTCCCTATTTTGGGTTACATTTTCTTGAACTTGAATAGATTTGGAAACATATCTCTTGAAAAAAAAGACTGATTTTCATTCAATATTTTCCGACCTAGAAATCTTATCCGGCATCTAGGTTGAGTTATAAGAGGAGATATTGTTTAAAGTAAGTTTGATATTAAATGAATTCCGAAGACTAAGCTTATTTCTTTAAAACTCATTTTATTCCCTCACTTAGTTAATATAATTGTTAACCACACCAAACAAACTTTGAGGTTGATGTCCGAAACGTCGAAAAAACCAAATTTGCGAAGTCTTTGAACCTAACCATCTCTTCCCCGTGGATCGATACTCCGGACTCTCGACTATACTTCTTTTTAAATACTTGAGGGAAGTCCTGTTTTATGAGAATTAAACCTTGACTTAGGCCGGCGCCCTAACGACGCACATTTGCCGGCCGGTCATGTTTTTGGCGCCGTTGCCGGGGAATTGAATAGTTGGTTTAGAGAAATCGCAGATTTTTGCAAAGTGCAAGTCTCTTTGGCGGAAACCTTTAACCTACCCATATTGGTAAACCTAAGGTATAACGCAAGCTAAAGGGATGTGCAATTCGCAGATTTTATTTTCTTTTTGAACTCACATTTGATTGTTAGGAGAGTGTCTTTGGTGTATGAGTGTTTACACTCGTGACGCTACACGTCGGCTTATTTGCACACACGACCCTCCTTTCAACCCAATGGCCGAACAACATGAGGCCAATGACGCACCCATGGCTCGCAGCATGCGTGATGAGCACATGTTATTGTGTATCCTACGGCTCAACACGTTCATTTTAACTTGCGTGCACGTATTATTCTATGTTTACACTCAATAATGCACGAAAAGGTATTTCATGTCCATCGCAGGTCAAACAGAGAAAAGAGGACCCTGAAGTGCGAAAGTCGACTCTCAAAAGTCAAAGAAGGCCCGGAGAGGTCACACGAGGTCCGAGTGGTCAAAGCCCGAGCTTGGTTGAGGAACCAAGATCCAGAAGCCAACTGACACCGGTGTTTCAATTTGCAACACACCGGTGTCTCTTCCTATTTCACTGAAGAGACAAGATGCAGAATACAAGTGACACCGGTGCCTCTGATTTCAATACACCGGTGTCCCCTCCTATGGCAGTGAAGGATGGAAATACAGAGTGCCAATGACACCGGTGCCTCTATTTCCTTACACCGGTGTCTCTTCCTAATTCAATGAAGAACCAGAATACGGAGTACCAGTGACACCGGTGCCTCATTTCCTTTACACCGGTGTCCTTCCTTTCATAACAATACCAAGATATAGAGATCAGTGACACCAGTGCCTCATTTCCTTTACACCGGTGTATCAAGTGCGACAGAGCAACATCTGGTCTGGGATGGTTGACTCTTGGGGACCACTCAACCTTAATTTTTGTACAAAATCAGGGGACAAAAAAGGCATTTAGCATGAAAAAGGACAAGAAGCTTCCTTTAGCCAACTTTGTAGGGTAGGCTTGTAAAGTACCTAGAGAATTAGGATATTTTGTAGGTTTTTATTCCTTTGCACTAGAGGAGCCTCTCTACACACAACACATATAGAATATATCAGATTATTAGAAAGATAGAGAGCTTTTGCCTTAAGATATTTTGTTCTTCATGTATTGAGCTTCAAGTTTTGAGTATTTTATCAATCTTTAGTGTTTTGTTCTTGTGAATCCATTCACTCTTATGGAATCAATCAAACATTGGTAAGATCTACATTTATGTTTCTATTAGTATTGCATTTTCCATCTTACAACCTGATTTTCTAAGAGATTTCTAGTATAATATTGGTTAGATCATCTCTATTCTCCTTAGATAAGTATGTTAGTCATGTTTTCTCCTACTTCTCTCATGTTTATGGCAAATATGAGTAGCTAAACAAGTGTGGGTTAAGTCTAAATGTGAGGTTTGTTCTAAACCATGTTGGTCTACATCTTCTCAATATATATCTAATGCCCATTGATGGATCTTTCTAAGTTCTTCTTCTTGAAACAAAGAAATGAAGAGTTAAGTTCTTACTTAGTTATAGCCATCGTTAGAGTTGGTATATCTAATACTTGGATCGATAACCTTCATCTTTTGATCCCATTTTCTTGAACTTGGAAGGATTCGTCAAACCATTTGTGAATTAAAATCCTGATTTTCATCGAAGTATTTTACGATCTAAAACCTGAGACCGGGGGCTAAATTGAGTTATAAGGAGAAGAGATAGACCAGCGGAAGTTTTGAATGGACCAAACTTGAAGACTTAACCCCACTCCTTAATCTAGTTCTTTCTCTCACTTAGTAGTATAATTGTTAACTATCACCAAACAAACTTTGAGGTTGACGTCCGAAACGTCGAAAAACTTAATTTGCGGAATCTTTGAATTCAACTATCTTTTCCCTGTGGATCGATACTCCAGACTATCCACTATACATCTTTTAATTATTTGAGGAAAGTCCTGTTTTATGAAAATTAAACCTTGACCTAGGCCGGCGCCCTAACGACGCACTTCTGCCGGCCGGTCATGTTTTTGGCGCCGTTGCCGGGGAATTGAATAGTTGGTTTAGAGAAATCGCAGATTTTTGCAAGTTGCAAGTCTCTTTGGCGGAAACCTTTAACGTACCCATATTGGTAAACCTAAGGTGTAACGTAAGCTAAACGGACGTGTAATTCACAAAATTTTATTTTCTTTGTGAACTCACACTTGATTGTTAGGAGAGTGTCTTTGGTGTATGAGTGTCTACACTCGTGACGCTACATATCGGCTTATTCACCAAGACAACCCTCCTTTCAACCCAATGGCCGAACAACATGAGGCCAATGACGCACCCATGGCTCGCACCATGCGAGAATACTTGCACCCTACTCACACCACCACCACCTCGTGCATCCTTTTTCCTACTGTTATTCCCGAAGGGCATCAATTCCATGTTAAACCTAACATGCTTGGCATGTTGCCTACTTTCTATGGGATGGAATCGGAAAATTGCTATGTTCACATCAAGGAGTTCGAGGAGGTGGTGAACACTTTCACTAACGTGACCACTCACCTTGAGATGGCTCATTTGAAACTCTTTCCCTTTTCCCTCAAGGAGAAGGCTAAGCATTGGTTTCTCTCTTTGAGATCACATTCGGTGACAAGTTGGGTGGAAATGCAAGTAGAATTCCACAAGAAATGGTTCCCACTACACCGCACCACCACATTGAAAAAGAGAATTCAAAACTTTGAAGAAATACCCAACGAATCCTTTTGTTCTTGTTGGGAAAGATACAAAGAGCGTCTTCTCGCCGTTCCTCATCACGGGTATGAGGATTGGCAAATTGTGGCATTTTTCTATGAGGCCATATCAGTCCGCAATCGCCAATTCATTAACCTCATGACTAGTGGCGAGTTTTTGAACCAAGGAGCCTCCGAGTCTCTTGCTTACTTAGATGAGTTGGCGGAGAACAACCAATCGTGGGATTATTCGGATCCCAATGACCGCTCATATAAGCCACCTCCTCAACAAGGAAGTTTGAGCAAGTACATGCCAAGAGAGGAGGAAGACATTAGTAAACGCCTTGATCACATCTCTAGGAAACTAGAGAAACTTGAAATCAACCGAGTGAACGAGGTCTCTTCCATTTCTAAGCCCGGGGAGGCTTGTGCCATTTGTGATACGTTGGACCATACGACAAACATTTGTCCAACCATACCTGCTTTCAAAGAGGTACTCCATGGTCCGGACCAAGCCGAGATCCATGCCCTTCACCAAGGGCAAAAGCCCACCAATTTTCCCTACAACAATACCTACAATCCTGGGTTGAGAAATCATCCCAATTTTAGTTGGAGGAACAATGAGTCGGGTGGCCCATCCCAAGATCCCCCAAGATTTCAAGGGCAATATGACCGAACCGGCAAAGTGTGCGTCGTTAGGGTGCCGGCCTCGGGTCAGTGGTTTAATTTCATAAAACAGAACTTTTCCTCAAAATTTGTAAAAACGAGTATAATGGATAGTCCGGAGTATCGATCCACAGGGAAAAGAACGTTGGATTTAAAGAATTCGCAAATTGGTGTTTTCGACGTTTCGGACGTCAACCTCAAATTTGTTTGGTGTGGTTAACAATGATATTAACTAAGTGGGGGATTAAAACTAGATTAAGGAGTGGGGTTAAGTCCTAAAGTTTGGTCTATTCAAAATTTCCGTTGGTCTATCTCTTCTCTTTATAACTCAATCTAGCCCCCGGTCCCGGGTTTTAGATCGGAAAATTCTTCGATGAAAATCAGGATTTTAATTCACAAAATGGTTTGATGGATTCTTTCAAGTCCAAGAAAATAGGATTAAAAGATGAAGGACATCGATCCAAGCATTAGATATACCAACTCTAAGGATGTCTATAACTAAGCAAGGACTTAACTCTTCATTTTTATTTCAATATGAAAAACTTAGAAAGATCCATCAATGGCATTGACAAATATGGAGAAGATATAGACCAACATGGGTTTGAAATCAACTTCACATTTAGACTTAACCCACACTAATTTAGCTACTCATATTTTAACATAAACATGATAGAAGTGATAGAAAACATAATAAAACAAACTTATCTAAGGACAATAAGAAGGATCCAAACAAAACTCTAATAGAATCAGATTTTAAAGTAAGAAAAACAATACTAATGGAAGGAAAATAAGTAAAACTTACTAAAACTTAAGTGCTTCCAAGAGAATACAAGGATTCAAAAGGGGAAGAACACTAAAGGATTAAGAACTTACTCAAAACTTGAAGAACAATGTATGAAGAACAAAATACCTAAGGCAAAAAGAGGCAAGAAGCTCTCTAGAAAATCTGATATCTGTCTATTGATTCTATATTGTGTATTGTTATGACCCTTTGCCAAAGATATAACAACCTACAAAATATCCTAATTAATCTAGGTGAAAGTACAACTCTACCCTCCAAAAAGCATAATAAGAAGCTTCTTATTCCATTCTCTAGGCTAAAAGTTCCCTTGTCCCCTGATTTGGCACAGAAATTGATGTAAAGTGGTCCCACAAGAATCTGCCGGAATTTGGGTCTCTACTGATAGGAGTAAATCTCTAGCGGTAGAGAACCCTACTGTCTTTTTCTGGTTCCTTCTTTCTACCGATAGGACTGAACCTCTACCGGTAGAGAACCCTACTAACTTTTTCTGGATTCTTCTCTCTACCGATAGGACTGAACCTCTACCGGTAGAGAACCCTACTGACTTTTTCTGGATTCTTCTCTCTACCGATAGGACTGACCCTCTACCGGTAGAGCCTCTTTGAGTGGCCTTGATTTCTCCTTCTCTACCGATAGGACTTGATTCTCTATCGGTAGAGAAACCTTCTGGGTTAATTTTCTTGGGCTCTTCACTTTCCACTCCAACTTCACTTCCGTCATTCCCAGGCCTTTTCTTGACTCTCAAACAAGGCCGTAATTGGTCTGAGCCTTTGGTTCGTACTTGGGCTTTACACCACTCTTTTAGCACTCGGAAACCTGCAAAGAGCACAAAGACAACTACACGTGCAATATTAACTAGATAAATACATTTGCCTACGCATAATTGCCAAATTGAGTATAATGAGCCACGTTATTATGCACTATAGTGCGCTCATCACATCCCCCGACTTGAAGGTTGCTAGTCCCTAGCAACGTATCACACTAAAAACAACAGAAAATAGAGAGTTCTCATGAAAACGCGATTCCACCATATGCTTGATTCAAAATTTCATTCATGGATAAAGTATACACTTCAAACCAATGAGTTGCCATCCATTCATATGCAACTCCATGAACCATAGCGAGCACGTGAGCATGGCCTATAGTTAAGCTCTATTGACCAAAGCGAGCCTCGATTCCAATTCTCACAGGTTGCCCTCACAATAACGTTTTCGCTCTATAACATGAGATTGCATCCCCACTCTTTTGAACATGTAAACTGGAGGTATGGCTGTGCAAATGGTGATTGCGCGCAACCATGAAGGAAGTACAAAGTGGGTAATCAAGGAATTTTGTGTTTGCAGTATGGAAATATCAAATTCTCACCCATGCAACTTTGCTATCATGCATCAAAGTAGAATTTCAAACATAACAAGGATCTATTAGGACTTAGAAATGCAATATCCGTGGGTTCATTAATTAAGATGGATCATACAAAATTGGTGCCGACTAAACCGTGGTTAGGTCAACTACCCAAAGCCGGCACACTAACAACCCAACATGCACCAAGTGCACCATACAACGATAACCAAAACACAAAGACTCTATTGACATTGACTCGATCTTACTACCTAAATGTGATCACCCTACTCTCTACTTGTTCATTTCCTAATTGTCTTCCCCCAGAACTTCCTCCTCAGAGTCGCCACTGATCTCTTCCTCTGTCTCACTCTCTTCCTCCTCCTGCTCACCCTCGGAAACATATGGGTGTCCAGTCTGAGATGCCACATGTTCCATTGCATACTCTTGCCTCCGCAAAATCCGTTTCTGCGTTTTGAGGATCTCTTTCTGTGTCCTTTTTATTTCTGACTGACAACAGAAGATCTTTTTCATTAGTTTCCACATTTTGCCCTTGAATGAGCTTTCATTAGATTTCCCCACAGGAGGGGCAGCGGTTGATGCAGAGGTCCTTGCGGAAGTTTGTCCTCTTGTTCGCAGGGATGGTGGACGCTTATATTCAGTAGGAGCCTTTGAGTGAGCATTGCTTTTGCTCGCGGTTATGCCCGAAATTGGGCCCAATCCTTTAGTCATTACATCTCTTGTGGATTCAGGAACTCCGGCTCGGATACAAAGTTTGGTTATCAGTGCCGGATAGGGAAAGTTTGCCCGAAGCATTGTTCCTGTGCGGTACTCCACCAATTGTTTAAACATGAACCGCCCTATATCCATAATATCATCATGCAGAAAAGCATAAACCAGTTGGACTTCTTTTCGTCCCAAGAGTTTCTCAACCCCTCGGGGGTAGAGATTGAAATGCAGAATCTTATTTATCAAGCGGTATTCTTCCTTAAGGCTTCCCACGGGGAATAGCCCTGCAAACTCCTTCGGGTGTACAAACATCTCATCCGCGTAGAACCGCGGGTCGTACTCATCTTCCTCTTCATTTTTCGGGAAGGTACACATGGTTTCATCATATGCAGGACAACCCAGATATAGCGTGATAATCATTGGACTAACAAGTACTTGTATACCTCTCACCATTGACGTTATGTAATCCCTGCCTTCTGGAATGATCAGATTTTCAAAGAATTCTTGCACCATTGATCGTATATATCCTTCAACCGGATCAAACCATATCTTTAGACCCCTGGCCCGAATGCACAACACCACTTCAGTTTCCCCATTGTGTTGCCTATCCACCATTCGTTCGCATGTAACCTTTCTACCCGCCATGGACAACTCCCATTTTCCCTTGGCCTTCTTCGAACCCTTTGTTTTCTTCTTCTTACTGGTTGATTCGGTGGCCTTTCTTTTTCCTCTTCGTACCTCCTCCCTACGCGTGGAGACTTCCTCTTCTTGCCTCAAAACATCTTCTCCTCCTCTCACGTTTGGAATCTTGGTTCTAGCCATGGAGGAAAGTGGAGGAACAAGGGTTTTCTGTAGGTTTCGAATGAAGAGGATGAACAATACTTCGAAAATAGGATCTATCGGTAGTGAGGAAGTGGCTAATGGGGTGGGTATCGGTAGATATAGGTTGGAATCGGAAGGGTTGCGACTTTTGGGATGTATCGGTAGTGGGAAGGCGAAAAATCGTGATTTATGGGTGGGGAGAGTGAAAATCGGGTGGAGAGTGAAAGTCGGATCGTTTGATTTTTTTGTCCGATCTGGGGATTTATTCCGAATTTTCCCGTCTCTACCGATAGAGGCAATTCCTCTACCGGTAGAGAAGTCTACTGACTTTTTGTCACACCTTTCTCTACCGATAGGCATTATCCTCTACCGGTAGAGAAGTCTACTGACTTTTTTTCACACCTTTCTCTACCGATAGGCATTATCCTCTACCGGTAGAGAAGTCTACTGGCTTTTTCCCAAACAACTGCTCTACCGATAGGCACAATTCCTCTATCGGTAGAGAAGTCTACAGGCCCGAATTCTGTCTTTTGCCCAATTTCTTCAAATATTTTTCTTCTTTTCTTCTCAAAACCCTTCAACACATCCCCAAACCACTCCTTGACATCCGGCTTCCTAAGTGTTTCTCAAAGATTGGTTGACTCGGACTTGGTTCAAGATTGGAATTACGGGACTCATATGTGGTTTATTCAAGCAATGATGGCCTAATTTCCTTTCCTTGATACACGATGAATTCCACATTGATGCATGCGAGATGCGAAGCATGAATTGAGCATGACATGGGATGCTTTGCAATATAAGAGTGATAGAGTGTATGGGATGCTTTGCAATATAAATCTCCACTCTAAATGGTCAATTCACTCAATTTACTAACCTTACTCAAGATATTCCAAATGGTTCATTGTTATGCGAGTGAATGGAACAAAATTATCAAGGATAAACTACAACTCGACTTTCATGAGAAATGGAACAAAATTTGAAAAAAAATGGGACTAAAATAACTCGATTAACACTAAAATTGGACTAACCCTTCCCCCTAACTTGAAAATTGCATTGTCCCCAATGCAAGAAGACAACGCAGCATTAAGCATAAAAGAGGGACGAACATACCTGCGAGGTGGAATGTCAACCACCATATACCTCGACCAAGTTTGAGGATTTCTCGTCACGTGCACCGTTTGTCATTGGAAGGGCTTCCAAGGTGTACTCTTTCGGCTCCAACTTGTGGACCATAGCTAGTCACATAGGATCATCGCCGGAGCTTTGTTGGACTAACAACCATAGCACATAGCTACACCCATGACTTTGGGCTCTTGAATGCCGCAACCACCCCGTACTTAGACCCAAACTACCAAGGCTGATGTGGTAGCATGTACACCTTGCGAAGACTGAACCACCAACTACCTAGTAAGAGCAAACATGACTTCATGGGACACAAAATTTCATTAGCGGGTTAGTCCAAAAATGACAATAAATGAAAGTAAGCAATAAATCCACCAACTTCTTCACGCGAAGGACACGAGTACTACTTTTCTTCCTTGTCGAAGGCTGTGTTTCCCTATTGTTGGAAGGACAGTATGCGTGGGGTTCAACAATATCTTGAGAAGTAGCGCCATCATCTAATAGGCTACCACTCCCTTTGGAGGGGGGCCCCCCAAATTCCTTACCCCTTCATTCCGCTTTGAAGCAATCTCCACGGAACTTGACACTAAAGCCGAAAGGGTTCAGACAGATTTCTCATTGTCCACGCGCCTGCCGTCAGACCCAACCTCAAGGTACTACATACATAGCTTGACAAGGTGGCTATACCAGACCATCGGATGCCGTTCGAGCACGGCAAACACTGGAGGTATCACATACTCCAAGGATTTATAGTCTCCTAGATTTCAAATAAAGCTCACGGACCCAAATGATTGGGGTCCATATTGTTGACATCGGACCCGTCATAAACCGGGTCTCTCAATTCCTCAACGGATTCCTCAGGATCAAATTTTTCAATGTAAGGCTTTAACCGGTGGCCATTCACCTTAAAATTTGTTCCATTCTTAGGGTTCTCAAGTTGAACCGCTCCATGAGTGGAGACGGTTTTCACAATGTAAGGACCTCCCCACCGGGATCGCAATTTTCCCGGAAATATATGCAACCTTGAGTTGTACAAAAGCACTTTTTGACCCGGGGTGAATTTTTAACGAACAATGTTCTTGTCGTGAAAGGCCTTGACCTTACACTTGTAGATGTGGGCATTGTCATACGCATCCCGGCGGATTTCTTCAAGCTCATCCAATTGGAGCTTGCGGTGGGCACCGGCTTCGGGCATCCGATAATTCAATTGTTTGATAGCCCAAAAAGCCTTGTGCTCCATTTCCACCAGTAAGTGGCAAGCTTTTCCATATACCAAGCAGTAGGGAGACATGCCCAACACGGTTTTGTGGGCAGTACGGTAAGCCCACAAAGCACAATTAGTCTAAGAGACCAATCTTTGCGATTCGGGTTTACCGTTTTCTCAAGGATGTGCTTGATTTCACGGTTGGCCAATTCAGCTTGGCCATTGGTCTGTGGGTGGTAGGCAGTGGATACTTTGTGGTTGACCCCATATTTCTTGACTAAGGCTTCCATAGGGCGATTGCAGAAGTGTGTGCCCTGATCACTAATAAGGGCTTTAGGCATCCCAAACCGGGAGAAGATATTCTCCTTAAGGAAACGGACCACAACAGAGTGGTCATTGGTTCGGGTTGGAATGGCTTCCACCCACTTGGACACGTAATCCACGGCTAACAGAATGTAGATGTTCCCAAAAGAATTGGGAAAAGGACCCATGAAATTGATGCCCCAACAATCGAAAACTTCAATGATTAAGATAAGTTGGAGGGGCATCATGTTACGTCGTGATAAGGCACCCAACTCTTGACAGCGCGGGCAAGCCTTGCAGAATTCAAAGGCATCCTTGAAGATGTGAGGCCAATAGAAGCCACACTGTAGAATTTTAGCAGCTGTCTTTTTCGAGGAAAAATGCCCGCCACATGCCTCGGTGTGGCAGAAGGTCAAGATTGACTTCTGTTCATCATCGGGCACACACCGCCGGACAATCTGGTCCGGGCAAAATTTAAAGAGATAGGGATCATCGAAGACGAATCTCCTCACCTCAGCTAGAAATTTTCTCCTATCTTGAGGAGTCCAATGTGATGGGAGTTGTCCCGTGGCCAAGTAATTGGCAATATCAGCATACCACGGGCAGCTTGAAATGGCCAAGAGTTGCTCATCGGGAAAGGAGATGGGAATGGGTATGTTAGAGGTATGATCCTCAAACTCGAGGCGAGACAAATGGTCTGCCATGACATTCTCAACCCCCTTTTTATCTTTGATGGTCAAGTCAAACTCTTGTAGAAGAAGTACCCACCGAATGAGCCGAGCTTTAGCATCAGGCTTGGTCATGAGGTATTTGAGGGCGGCATGGTCGGTGTAAACCACAATGGGTGATCCTATGAGATAGGACCGGAATTTGTCAACAGCAAATACCACTGCCAACAACTCCTTTTCAGTGGTCGTGTAGTTCGATTGGGCATCATTCAGGGTCTTGCTTGCATAAGCAATGACATGAGGCACCTTCCCATCCCTTTGACCTAAGACCGCCCCAATGGCATAGTCACTAGTGTCGCACATGAGCTCAAATGGTAAGCTCCAGTTAGGGGATTGCATGATGGGAGGAGTCGTGAGAGCGACTTTGAGTTTTGAAAAGGCCTCCTCACAATCATGCGTCCACACAAAAGTTGTGTCTTTTGATAGTAAGTGACACAAGGGACGAGAAATGGCGCTAAAATTTTGAATGAAGCGCCTATAGAACCCGGCATGCCCAAGGAAAGAACGGATATCCTTGACACACTTAGGGGTGGGTAGTTTAGAGATAAGTTCCACCTTGGACTTGTCTACCTCAATCCCCCTAGAAGAGACTATATGCCCAAGAACGATACCTTGGGTAACCATGAAATGGTATTTTTCCCAATTAAGCACAAGGTTAGTCTCTTCACACCTCACAAGTACAGATTCCAGATTATTAAGACATGACTCAAAGGGGTCACCAAAGACAGAAAAATCGTCCATGAACACTTCCACCACTTTTTCAATCATGTCGCTGAAGATACCCGTCATACACCTAGAAAAGGTGCCGGGAGCATTGCAAAGCCCGAAGGGCATGCGACGGTAGGCGAAAGTGCCAAATGGGCAAGTGAAAGTGGTATTCTCTTGGTCCTCTAGGGCCACCTCTATTTGGTTATATCCAGAATAACCATCTAGGAAGCAATAAAATGGGTGACCGGCTACCCTCTCCAACATTTGGTCAATGAAAGGGAGAGGAAAGTGGTCTTTTCTAGTAGAGGTATTCAGCTTTTGATAATCAATGCATACTCTCCACCCGGTGACAACACGTGTGGGGATCAAGTCCCCATCCTCATTGGCCACTATAGTCACCCCGGACTTCTTGGGAACCACTTGGATAGGGCTTACCCACTTGCTATCGGCAATAGGGTAGATGATTCCCACATCCAACAATTTTACACCTCATCTCGCACAACATCCCTCATGATGGGATTCAAACGGCGTTGGCGTTGGTGAGATGGCTTGATATCATCCTCAAGGTATATATGGTATTTGCAAAGTAGGGGGCGTATACCTTGGATGTCAGCTATGGTCCACCCTATAGCTCTCTTGTGGTCCCTCAAAATTGTCAAAAGGGCTTGTTCTTGGTGATCGTCAAGGCCAGATGAAATCACTACCGGAAAGGTTTCAGAATCACCGAGAAAAGCATACTTGAGAGTAGAGGGGAGAATTTTGAGCTCAAGCTTGGGTGGTTGGATGGTAGAAGGTAGGGTCTTGGGTTTTGCGGGTGGTAATGATTCAAAAGTGGGTACCCACCTTTCGGTACCCATCACCTCCTCTTCACTTAGGAGGGAGTAAATGTACTCAACCTCGGGTGAATCTAAGAATTCGGTCTCTTTTGCAGTAAGCATAGCCTCTAGGGGGTCGGAAAAGAGATGACAATCGACGTGTTCTTGGACAATTGTGTCAATAATGCTTACGTCACGGATGTCATCATCATCCCCCATTTGGCTCCCAATGTTAAATATGTTGAGCTCAAGGGTCATGTTCCCAAACGTCATTTTTAGTAACCCATTTCGACAATGGATCACCGCGTTGGACGTGGCCAAGAAGGGCCTTCCAAGGATGATGGGCGTCTGCGTTTGAAGATTCGACGTGGGACAAGTATCAAGGACTATAAAGTCCACCGGGTACACAAAGTTGTCCACTTGGACAAGCACATCCTCCACCAAACCTCTCGGTACCCGGACACTACGGTCGGCTAATTGAAGGGTCACCGAGGTTGGTTTCATGTCCCCCAACCCAAGTTGCTCATACACCGAGTATGGCAACAAATTTACACTAGCCCCCAAGTCAAGTAGGGTTTTCTCCACTATCTTCCCCCCAACTCTCACAGAAATGGTAGGACAACCGGGGTCCTTGTACTTGGGTGCAATGGGGGTTTGAATGATCGAACTCACTTGTTGAGTCAAGAACACCTTCTTTTGCACATTGTGCTTGCGCTTGATTGTGCACAAGTCTTTCAAAAATTTGGCATAAGAAGGTATTTGCTTGATCGCATCAAGTAACGGGATATTGATTTTAACTTACTTGAAAAGCTCAAATATCTCGTTAGAGTTCGTCAACTTGGGTAGAGGCCTCAATCTTTGTGGGAAAGGGGCCGGCATTGGGCAAGTTGAGACCATGGGTTCTCCCACAGGAACAGATGTCGATGCGGAAATGGGAGGGGATTGAGGCAAAACACTCACCGGTTCATCATTTTGGGGTTGTGGAATAGGCACCGGAGGAGGAGTGGGGATTGTTTTTGGGAGAATGGTCTTATCGACCTCTTTCCCACTCCTCAATGTGGTGATGGCCTTTGCTTGTTCCACATTTGACCCCGAAGGAGAATCTCCTTGTACAAAATGTTGACCTTGGGGGTTTGCTTGTGGTTGGGCTGGAAACTTCCCTTTTTCATGTTGCATGGTCCCCAATGTGGTGGTCAACTTGGTGAGTTGGGAGCGGATGTCCCCAATGGCTTGCGTGTTCTGTTCATTTACATTTGCTTGCCCTTGCATGAACATTTGCAAGGTATCCTCCAAACTTCGCCGGTTAGGCGGTTGGTAAGAGTTGGGACCCGTGGAAGGACCCGGAGGATTGTAGGCATTTGGTGGGTACCGCGGTGGTGCCGGCCCTTGTGCATTTTGATGGGCCGGATATTGTCCTTGGAATCCCGGGGGTCCTTGGGTTTGGCCACCCGCCTCATTGTTCCTCCAACTGAAATTGGGATGATTTCTCAATCCCGGATGATAGTTGTTGTTGTTGAAGGGCGCGTTGGTAGGCTTTTTCCCTTGGTGGAGGGCATGGACCTCAGCTTGGTCCGGACCATGAAGTACCTCTTTGAAAGCAGGTATAGTTGGACAGATGTTGGTGGTGTGGTCCGTGGTGTCACAAATGGCACAAGCCTCCCCGGGCTTAGAAATGGAAGAGACCTCATTCACTCGATTTATCTCCAATTTCTCTAGTTTCCTAGAGAGGTGGTCGAGGCGTTTACTGATGTCATCCTCGTCCCTAGGCACATATTTGCCCATGGTTCCGTGTTGAGTGGGGGGTTTGTAAGAGTGATCATTGGGATCCGAATAATCCCATGATTGATTGTTCTCCGCTAACTCATCTAGGTAAGCTAGAGCCGCGGAGGTCCCTTGGTTCAGAAACTCCCCACTAGTCATGAGGTTGATGAATTGGCGATTGCGGACTGATATGGCTTCATAGAAAAATGTCACAATCTGCCAATCCTCATACCCGTGATGAGGAACGGCGAGGAGACGCTCTTTATATCTCTCCCAACATGAACAGAAGGATTCGTTGGGTATTTCCTCGAAATTTTGGATTTTCTTTTTTAAGGTGGTAGTGCGGTGAAGTGGGAACCATTTTTTGTGGAATTCAACCTGCATTTCCACCCAACTTGTCACCGAATGTGCTCTCAAGGAGAGAAACCATCGCTTGGCCTTCTCCTTGAGAGAAAAGGGAAAGAGTTTCAGACGTGCCGTCTCAAGGTGGGCGGTCACGTTGGTGAAAGTGTTCACCACCTCCTCGAACTCTTTGATGTGCACATAGCAATTCTCCGATTCCATCCCATAGAAGGTAGGTAACATGCCAAGCATGTTAGGCTTTTACATGGAATTGTTGCCCTTCGGGAGTATCGGTAGGAAAGCGAATGCACGAGGTGGTGGTGGTGTGAGTAGGGTGCAAGTAATCCCGCATGGTGCGACCCATGGGTGTGTCATTGGCCTCATGTTGTTCGGCCATTGGGTTGAGAGGAGGGTTGTCTTGGCAGATGAGCCTATGTGTAGCGTCACGAGTGTAGACACTCATACACCGAAGACACTCTCCTAACAATCAAGTATGAGTGCAAAACGAAAATAAAACTTGCGAATTGCACGTTCCTTTAGCTTGCGTTACACCTTAGGTTTACCAATATGGGTAGGTCAAAGGTTTCCGTCAAAGAAACTTGCACTTTGCAAAATCTGCGATTCCTTAAAAATAACTATTCAAAATTCCCCGGCAACGGCGCCAAAAACATGACCGAACCGGCAAAGTGTGCGTCGTTAGGGTGCCGGCCTCGGATCAGTGGTTTAATTTCGTAAAACAGGACTTTTCCTCAAAATTTGTAAAAATGAGTATAATGGATAGTCCGGAGTATCGATCCACAGGGAAAAGAACGTTGGATTTAAAGAATTCGCAAATTGGTGTTTTCGACGTTTCGGACGTCAACCTCAAATTTGTTTGGTGTGGTTAACAATGATATTAACTAAGTGGGGGATTAAAACTAGATTAAGGAGTGGGGTTAAGTCCTAAAGTTTGGTCTATTCAAAATTTCCGTTGGTCTATCTCTTCTCTTTATAACTCAATCTAGCCCCCGGTCCCGGGTTTTAGATCGGAAAATTCTTCGATGAAAATCAGGATTTTAATTCATAAAATGGTTTGATGAATTCTTTCAAGTTCAAGAAAATAGGATTAAAAGATGAAGGACATCGATCCAAGTATTAGATATACCAACTCTAAGGATGGCTATAACTAAGCAAGGACTTAACTCTTCATTTTTATTTCAATATGAAAAACTTAGAAAGATCCATCAATGGCATTGACAAATATGGAGAAGATATAGACCAACATGGGTTTGAAATCAACTTCACATTTAGACTTAACCCACACTAATTTAGCTACTCATATTTTAACATAAACATGATAGAAGTGATAGAAAACATAATAAAACAAACTTATCTAAGGACAATAAGAAGGATCCAAACAAAACTCTAATAGAATCAGATTTTAAGGTAAGAAAAACAATACTAATGGAAGGAAAATAAGTAAAACTTACTAAAACTTAAGTGCTTCCAAGAGAATACAAGGATTCAAAAGGGGAAGAACACTAAAGGATTAAGAACTTACTCAAAACTTGAAGAACAATGTATGAAGAACAAAATACCTAAGGCAAAAAGAGGCAAGAAGCTCTCTAGAAAATCTGATATCTGTCTATTGATTCTATATTGTGTATTGTTATGACCCTTTGCCAAAGATATAACAACCTACAAAATATCCTAATTAATCTAGGTGAAAGTACAACTCTACCCTCCAAAAAGCATAATAAGAAGCTTCTTATTCCATTCTCTAGGCTAAAAGTTCCCTTGTCCCCTGATTTGGAACAGAAATTGATGTAAAGTGGTCCCACAAGAATCTGCCGGAATTTGGGTCTCTACCGATAGGAGTGAATCTCTACCGGTAGAGAACCCTACTGTCTTTTTCTGGTTCCTTCTTTCTACCGATAGGACTGAACCTCTACCGGTAGAGAACCCTACTGACTTTTTTTGGATTCTTCTCTCTACCGATAGGACTGAACCTCTACCGGTAGAGAACCCTACTGACTTTTTCTGGATTCTTCTCTCTACCGATAGGACTGACCCTCTACCGGTAGAGCCTCTTTGAGTGGCCTTGATTTCTCCTTCTCTACCGATAGGACTTGATTCTCTATCGGTAGAGAAACCTTCTGGGTTAATTTTCTTGGGCTCTTCACTTTCCACTCCAACTTCACTTCCGTCATTCCCAGGCCTTTTCTTGACTCTCAAACAAGGCCGTAATTGGTCTGAGCCTTTGGTTCCTACTTGGGCTTTACACCACTCTTTTAGCGCTCGGAAACCTGCAAAGAGCACAAAGACAACTACACATGCAATATTAACTAGATAAATACATTTGCCTACGCATAATTGCCAAATTGAGTATAATGAGCCACGTTATTATGCACTATAGTGCGCTCATCACAATACCCAGCCCATCAAAATGCACAAGGGCCTGCACCACCTCGGTATCCACCGAATGCTTACAATCCTCCGGGTCCCTCCACGGGTCCCAACTCTTACCAACTGCCTAACCGGTGAAGTTTGGAGGATATCTTGCAAATGTTCATGCAAGGGCAAGCCAATGTCAATGAGCAAAACACACAAGCTATTGGGGACATCCGCTCCCAACTTACCAAGTTGACCACAACATTGGGGACCATGCAACATGAGAAGGGGAAATTTCCAGCCCAACCACAAGCAAACCCCCAAGGTCAACATTTTGTGCAACGAAATTCTCCTTCCGGGTCCAATGTGGAGCAAGCCAAGGCCATTACCACATTGAGGAGTGGAAAAGAGGTCGACAAGACCATTCTCTCGAAAACCACTACTCCTCCGGTTCCTACTCCACAACCCCAAAGTGATGAGTCATCCCCACTTACCACCAATGAACCGGCAAGTGATTTGCCCCCATCTCCTTCCAATTCCACACCCTTTCCTATTGGAGACCCCGTTGTCTCCACTTGCCCGATACCGGCCCCATACCCACAAAGATTGAGGCCACTACCTAAATTGACGAACTCCACGGAGATATTTGAGCTTTTTAAGCAAGTCAAAATCAATATCCCGTTACTTAACGCGATCAATCAAATACCTTCTTACACTAAATTTTTGAAAGACTTGTGCACAATCAAGCGCAAGCACAACGTTCAAAAGAAGGTATTCTTGACACAACAAGTGAGTTCGATCATCCAAACCCCCATTGCACCCAAGTATAAGGACCCCGGTTGTCCTACCATTTCTGTGAGAGTTGGGGGAAAGATGGTTGAGAAAGCCCTGCTTGATTTGGGGGCTAGTGTGAATTTGTTGCCATACTCTGTGTATGAGCAACTTGGGTTGGGTGACATGAAACCAACATCGGTGACCCTTCAATTGGCCGACCGTAGTGTCTGGGTACCGAGTGGTTTAGTGGAGGATGTGCTTGTCCAAGTGGACATTTTTGTATACCCGGTGGACTTCATAGTCCTTGACACTTGTCCCGCGTCCAATGTTCAAACCCAAACGCCCATCATCCTTGGAAGGCCCTTCTTGGCCACATCCAATGCGGTGATCCATTGTCGGAATGGGCTACTAAAGATGACGTTTGGGAACATGACCCTTGAGCTTAACATATTTAACATTGGGAGCCAAATGGGGGATGATGATGACATCCGTGACGTGAGCATCATTGACACACTTGTCCAAGAACACGTTGATTGTCATCTATTTTCCGACCCCCTAGAGGCTATGCTCACCGCAGAAGAGACCGCGTTCTTAGATTCGCCCGAGGTGGAGTACATTTACTCCCTCCTCAATGATGAAGAGGTGATGGGTACCGAAAAGTGGGTACCCACTTTTGAAGCATTACCACCCGCAAAATCTAAGACCCTGCCCTCTACCATCCAACCACCCAAACTTGAGCCCAAAACTCTTCCCTCTACTCTCAAGTATGCATTTCTTGGTGACTCCGAAACCTTTCCGGTAGTGATTTCATCTAACCTTGAGGATCACCAAGAACAAGCCCTCTTGACAATTTTGAGGGACCACAAGAAAGCTATTGGGTGGACCATAGCCGACATCCAAGGTATTAGCCCTTTACTTTGCAAACATCATATATACCTTGAGGATGACATCAAACCATCTCGCCAACCCCAACGCCGTTTGAATCCCATCATGAGGGATGTTGTGCGAGATGAAGTGTTGAAATTATTGGATGTGGGAATCATCTACCTTATTGCCCATAGCAAGTGGGTAAGCCCCATCCAAGTGGTTCCCAAGAAGTCCGGAGTAACTGTGGTGGCCAATGAGGAAGGGGACTTAATCCCCACGCGTGTTATCACCGGGTGGAGAGTGTGCGTTGACTACCGGAAGCTGAATTCCTCCACAAGGAAAGACCACTTCCCTCTCCCCTTCATCGACCAAATGTTGGAGAGGGTAGCCGGTCACCCTCTTTATTGCTTCCTAGACGGTTATTCCGGATATAACCAAATAGAGGTAGCCCTTGAAGACCAAGAGAAGACCACTTTCACTTGCCCATTTGGCACTTTTGCCTACCGTCGCATGCCCTTCGGGCTTTGTAATGCTCCCGGCACCTTCTCTAGGTGTATGACGGGTATTTTTAGCGACATGATTGAGAAGGTGGTGGAAGTGTTTATGGATGATTTTTCTGTCTTTCGTGACTCCTTTGAATCATGTCTTGAGAATCTTGAATCCGTGCTTGTGAGATGTGAAGAGACAAACCTTGTGCTCAATTGGGAAAAGTACCATTTCATGGTCACCCAAGGCATCGTTCTCGGTCACATCGTTTCTTCTAGGGGGATTGAGGTAGATAAGTCCAAGGTGGAACTTATCTCTAAACTACCCACCCCAAAGTGTGTCAAGGATATCCGTTCATTCCTTGGGCATGCCGGTTTTTATAGGTGCTTTATTCAAAATTTCGGCGCCATTTCTCGTCCCTTGTGTCACTTGCTCTCGAAAGAGACAACTTTTGTGTGGACACATGAATGTGAGGAGGCCTTTTCAAAGCTCAAGGTCGCTCTCACGACTCCTCCCATCATGCAATCCCCTAATTGGAGCTTACCATTTGAGCTCATGTGCGATGCTAGTGACTATGCCATTGGGGCGGTTCTAGGCCAAAGGGATGGGAAGGTGCCTCATGTCATTGCTTCTGCAAGCAAGACCCTGAATGACGCCCAATTGAACTACACTACCACCGAAAAGGAGTTGTTGGCGGTGGTATTCGCTCTTGACAAATTCCGGTCCTACCTCATAGGATCACCCATTGTGATTTACACTGACCATGCCGCCCTCAAGTACCTCATGACCAAGCCCAATGCCAAGGCTCGGCTAATTAGGTGGGTACTACTTCTCCAAGAGTTTGATCTCACTATCAAAGACAAGAAAGGAGTGGAGAATGTGGTGGCCGACCATTTGTCCCGCCTCGAATTTGAGGATCATACCACCAACATACCCATTCCCGACTCCTTTCCCGACGCGCAACTTTTGACCGTCTCTAGTTGCCCGTGGTATGCAGATATTGTCAATTACTTGGCCATGGGGCAACTTCCTCAACATTGGACTCCGCAAGATCGGAGGAGATTCTTAGTGGAGGTGAGAAGATTTGTCTTCGGTGATCCTTACCTATTTAAATTATGTCCGGATCAAATGATCCGGCGGTGTGTGCCTAACGATGAGCAACATGCCATCCTCTCATTTTGTCACACCGAAGCATGTGGTTGTCACTTCTCATCCAAGAAAACCGCCGCGAAGATTCTACAATGTGGTTTCTATTGGCCAAATCTTTTCATGGACACCTTTGAATATTGCAAATCTTGTAATTGGTGTCAACAATTGGGAGCTCTTTCCCGGCGGAATATGATGCGCCTAACCCCCATCCTAATAGTCGAAATTTTTTATTGTTGGGGGATTGATTTCATGGGACCATTCCCTAATTCTTGTGGACATTTATTCATCCTTCTCGCCGTGGACTACGTGTCCAAGTGGGTGGAGGCAATCCCTACTCGCACCAATGACCACTTGGTTGTGGTGAAATTTCTCAAGGAACACATCTTTGCGAGGTTTGGGATGCCTAAGGTCCTCATTAGTGACCAAGGCACACACTTTTGTAATCGACCCATGGCCGCTCTCATGATCAAATATGGTGTCAACCATAAGGTGTCCACTGCCTACCACCCCCAAACCAATGGCCAAGCTGAGTTGGCCAATCGGGAAATCAAACACATACTCGAGAAAACGGTGAACCCAAATCGCAAAGATTGGTCTCTTAGACTCATTGATGCTTTGTGGGCTTACCGTACCGCCTACAAAACAGTGTTGCGCATGTCTCCCTACCGCTTGGTATATGGCAAGGCTTGCCATTTACCGGTGGAAATGGAACCTAAGGCTTTTTGGGCGATTAAACAGTTGAACTATCGTATGCCCGAAGCCAGTGCCCACCGCAAGCTCCAATTGGATGAGCTTGAAGAAATCCGCCGGGATGCTTATGACAATGCCCACATCTATAAGTGTAAGGTCAAGGCCTTTCATGACAAGAACATTGTCCGTAAAACATTCACCCTCGGCCAAAAAGTGCTATTGTACAACTCGAGGTTGCATATTTTTCCGGGTAAATTGCGATCCCGGTGGGGAGGTCCATACATTGTGAAAACCGTTTCCACTCATGGAGCGGTTGAACTTGAGAACCCTAAGAACGGAACCACATTTAAGGTGAATGGCCATCGGTTGAAGCCTTGCATTGAACACTTTGATCCCGAGGAGTCCGTTGAGGAGTTGACTGACCTGGTCTATGGGGGGTCCGATGCAGACTATGTGGACCCCAATCCTTTGGGTCTGTGAGCTTGAATTGAAGTCTAGGAGACTATAAATCCATGGAGTTTGTGATGCCTCCAGTGTTTGCCGTGCTCGAACGGCATCTGACGGTCTGGTATAGCCACCTTGTCAAGCTACGTATGTATTACCTTGAGGTTGGGTCTGACGGCAGGCGCGTAGACAATGAGAAATCTGTCTGAACCTTTCGGCTTTAATGTCAAGTTCCGTGGAGATTGATTCAAAGCGGAATGGGGGTTAAGGAATTTGGGGGGTCCCTGATGAGCGCATGATATTGTGTATTTTACAGCTCAGCACGTCTATTTTAACTTGCATGCACGTATTATTCCATGATTACACTCGATAATTGCACGAAAAGGTATCTCATGTCCCGTGCAGGTCAAACAGAGAAAAGAGGACCCTGAAGTGCCTAAATCAACTCTTCAAAAGTCAAACGAGGTCCGAATGGTCGAAGCCGAACTTGGTTGGGAGAAGCAATGTCCAGAGACTCAGTGACACCGGTGCTCCATTCCTTTGACACCGGTGTCTTCCCCTTATTCCAAGTGAAGAGCCAAAATGCAGAGACCAAGTGACACCGGTGCCTCTGATTTCTATGCACCAGTGTCTCTTCTGATGGCAATGAAAGAAGGAAAATACAGAGTGTCCAAGACACCGGTGCCTTCAAATCCTTACACCGGTGTCTCTGCCAATTGCACAGAAGATCGAGATACAGAGCCATAGTGACACCGGCGCCTCAATTCCTTTACACCGGCGCCACCCCTTTCACAACAAAGCTAGATACAGAGCACTAGAGGCACCGGTGCCTTATTACCTTGACACCGGTGTATCAAGTCCGACAAAAGCAAACTTTTGCCTTGGGATGGCTGACTTTTGGGGGACCACCTTGCCCTGATTTGTGTGCCAAATCAGGGGACAAAAAGGATTTCAGCCTGGGGAAAGGAATAAGAAGCTTCCATTTATGCCATTTTGAAGGATAGAATTGTAATAGCACCTAGTTTGTTAGGATATTTTGTAGGTTGTTTTCTTTGGCTAAGGTGCTCTCTCTCACAACAATTACACACAGAATATACCAGAATATATCAGTTTTGAGAGCTCCTTGCCTCCCTTTTTGCCTTAGAATATTTGTTCTTCATGTTTTCTCTTCAAGTTTTGGAGTAAGTTTGTTAATCTTTAGTGTTTTATGCTTGAAGATCCTTGTATTCTCTTGGAATCATTTAAGTTTTGGTAAGTTTTACTCATATATTTCCATTAGTATTGTATTTCTTACCTTAAAATCTGATTCTCTTAGAGTTTTCTAGTATAGTTTTGATTAGATCCTTCTTATTGTCCTTAGATAAGTTTGTGTTATCATGTTTTCTCTTACTTATTTCATGTTCATGGTAAATATGAGTAGCAAAATTAGTGAGGGTTAAGTCTAAAATGTGAAGTTTATTTCAAAACCATGTTGGTCTATATCTTCTCCATATGTATTAATGCCATTGATGGATCTTTCTAAGTTCTTCTTATTGAAACAAAAATGAAGAGTTAAGTTCTCGCTTAGTTATAGCCATCCTTAGAGTTGGTATATCTAATACTTGAATCGATGTCCTTCATCTTTTAATCCTATTTTCTTGAACTTGAAAGAATCCATCAAACCATTTTGTGAATTAAAATCCTGATTTTCATCGAAGTATTTTCCGATCTAAAACCCGACACCGGGGGCTAGATTGAGTTATAAGGAGAAGAGATAGACCGACGGAAGAATTGAATAGACCAAACTTTAGGACTTAACCCCACTCCTTAATCTAGTTTTTTCCCTCTTTTAATAGTATAATTTTCAACCAAATCACCAAACGAATTTGAGGTTGACGTCCGAAACGTCGGAAAAACCAATTTGCGAAATCCTTAAATCCAACGTTCTTTTCCTTGTGGATCGATACTCCAGACTATCCATTATACTCATTTTAACATATACTGAGGGAAGTCCTATTTTATGAAATTAAACCATTGACCCGAGGCCGGCACCCTAACGACGCACACTCCTTGCCGGTTCGGTCAGTCCCCCTTCAAAGGGAGTGGTAGCCTATTAGATGATGGCGCTACTTCTCAAGATATTGTTGAACCCCACGCATACTGTCCTTCCAACGATAGGGAAACACAGCCTTCGACAAGGAAGAAACGTAGTACTCGTGTCCTTCGCGTGAATAAGTGGTGGATTTATTGCTTATTTTCATTATTGTCATTTTTGGACTAACCCGCTAATGAAATTTGTGTTCCATGAAGTCATGTTTGCTCTTAGTAGGTAGTTGGTGGTTCAGTCTTCGCAAGGTGTGCACGCTACCACATCAGCCTTGGTAGTTTGGGTCTAAGTACGGGTTGATTGCGGCATTCAAGAGCCCAAAGTCATGGGTGTAGCTATGTGCTACGATTGTTAGTCCAACAAAGCTCCGGCGATGATCCTATGTGACTAGCTATGGTTCACAAGTTGGAGCCGAAAGAGTACACCTTGGAAGCCCTCCCAATGACAAACAGTGCATGTGACGAGAAATCCTCAAACTTGGTCGAGGTATATGGTGGTTGACATTCCACCTCGCAGGTATGATCGTCCCTCTTTTTATGCTTTATGATGCGTTATCTTCTTGCATTGAGGACAATGCAAAATTTAAGTTGGGGGGGGAATGATTCATTAGTGTGTTAGCCCATTGTTGTTTTAGTTGTTTTAGTCCCGTTTAGCATGAAAAATTAAAAAAAAAAATAATAAATAAATAAAAATTGGCACACCATGGTATTAGGCAATCTTCTCCTGAAATGCTTGCGAGTAACTTAGCATGTGTTCACATAAGCACCACTTTGAACAATGAATTGCCACATCACTACACGTGCATCGATCATGAACTATGTTGAACAATTTGGAATCAGAAGTCATGAGTGGAGATCCAATGTTAACCCATTCCATGCCACAAAGTTGAATTCATCGATTTCTTGCTTCTACAATTGCGTGTTTAGTCATGATTTACACTTGTGTGCATCATTGTGGAATCCATGAAACAATTGAGAAATGATAAAAGGCCATTTTCCATGATCCTTGTCCAATTCATATCCATTGAAACAAGCTTAAGAAACCGGATGGGGTATTGTTGTTGGTGTGTGTGGTATTGCAATCGGAAGGAAATATCTCAGGAAGAAGGAATTTTATAGAGCCCAAAGACACCGGTGCCTCATTTCCATGACACCGGTGTAATCCACTACAGATCAGAATTCAGGAGATACAGAATGGTCATGACACCGGTGCCTCCAAAATGCTACACTGGTGCCCCCCCTTTGTCCCATAGAAAAACTGAAATGCAGAGAAGTCTTGACACCGATGCCTCAGAAATGCTTACACCAGTGCCTCCTTGCCAAAACAGGAATCACTAAGATACAGATAGTACCTTACACCGGTGTTTCAAAAACCATTACACCGGTGTCTCCTCTTCCCAAACACAAACCACTGAGATACAGAGGCTTCTTGACGCCGGTGCCTCCAAACCATTACACCAGTGCCTCGTGAGGAAATTTAAAAAAAAATACCAGGGTTATAAAACCCCAATCGTTATAACGATTGGGGAAAGGTTACACCGGTTCCTCTCCCACCGTTTCCTCTCCCTCTCTCTCCTTACACCGGTTCATCTCCCTCTCTCTCTATAACTACCGCCATCTCTCTCTCTCTGCCTTCCATCTCCACCAGCCAACCACCGCACATCCTCTCTTCTCCACCGTGCCTGCGCTCCCTCTCTCTCCTCCTGGTTCGATTTTGACAGAGGGTTAGGGTTTGGATCCTAATTTGGGGAATCTCTCAGTGCTCTGTTTTCTCTCTCTCTTTGGTGTGAAGCACTCCACGGGTAAGATTTTGATCCTCTCTCTCCGTATTCATAATAGTTAGACGTAAGAACCAGGGCATCTCCATTAGAGAGCCTAACCCGGATGACACCCCACCAAGGTCCGAATCGGATAATGATGACCCCATTTGGAGGAAACTTGAAAATGCGGCCATGGCCATACCACGGGATAAGGGGAAATCCCCTATGCCCTCCACTTCCCGTTCCAAATCAAAGACCAAACCAACACCAAAGAAATCCTCTGCTTCTAAGACTCCGGGTAGTTCAAAACAGAAAAAACAGGGGGATGAAGGTGGGTCTAGGAGCAAGAAACAGAGAGTGACAGAGGAGGGGGATAAGGGACAAAAAGATTGGGAAATCAAATGCGAGAAAAAGAAAGTTACATGTGAGAGGCAGGTTTTGAGGGAGACTTTGACGGATGCAAACGTGATCGTGCAGAAATTGGACCAAAGGGGCTTGACACGGTTCTTTGAAGTGGTTCCGGGCCACATTCGAGGAATGGTGGAGGGTTTCTATCGGTCGGTAAGGTTGGAAAACTTAAACACCGCCGAACCAAGAATGGTGGCGGAAGTGAGAGGAGTCAATGTGTGGATCACCGCCGAACGAATATCAGAATACTTGCAATGCCCTATACCTGATCCAGAGACCGTTATTATTCCCAAGTATGCTTTTGATCCGGCATCTTTCGATGGGAAATTGTTTGCAAAAAGGGTGTTGACCAACCCAAAGGGATAAAAGGGCAAGTTTGCACCCGGGGCATTACACGAGGATTACCGTCTCCTAAACAAAATCATGAAGCACAATGTGTACCCACTGGCAAGTGACAAAAGGGTGCCCCCGCGATAGCCTTCATGCATGCCTTCATGTTGGGAAAGGTGATAGACTTTGGCTGAACCATCTTCCAAGAAATGGTATACTTCCGAGAAAGGGCAAGTGGGAATGCAAACTTCATCTTTCCGGCCATGGTCACTCATTTTTGCTTGCAACACAAGGTGCCTAGAAGGGCGGGTGAAAAGATGACTGAGGGAGTACCCGGCCCGATCACCGAAGCCTCCAAAGCCAAGAGTCATGCATTGTCCAACAAACACCCCAAGCCCGAATTCCACTCCGGTGTGAAAGCACCTAAATCCAAGAACCCCCGGGAGAGACAAGAACAATGGAATGAAATCATTGCCCAACGCCAAACCTTGATTTTGAGCGAGCTGAAAAAGGTGCATAAACGGCAAGACAAAGCGGAAAGAAAAATCCAAAAATGTTTGAGCATTGCCCGATTTACAACCGAATGTATGGGCGAGTTGGCAGGAAGAAGATTTGAGGAAAGCTCTGATGAGGAGAGTGAAGATAGTGGGGATGGTGAGGAGGATGAGGAGAATGATGAAATTGATGAAAATGATACGGATAGTGACAATGACGACAGTGAGGATGATGATGAGGGTGACAAAGGAGGAGAAAAGGAAAGATTTGCTGGAAATCTCCCGGAGCATCGTACCAAGGCTTCCCATGACGCACTAGAATTGAAAAGCAGAGAGAGGGGAAAGGGGAAGAAAAAGGTGATGACACCGGTGTCATCAGAAGCTGAAGAAGTTTAGGATGATACACCCACTGGACCTTCTGTGAGACATACCACTGATCCACCCTCCACCCATGCTTCTGAATCCCCTGCCGGTATAGATGTTATCTATTTGAGTGATTCAGCAGATGGTGGGTCTATTGAAGCTGAGACAGGATTAGATCGGGCACTGGTTGTATATGTGCCACCACCACCGGAGCAGTGATTGCATGCTAACACACACCCGACTTGGCTTGTGGAGAGATAGTTCTAGATTCATTTGTCCTATGTGGAGTCGGTGGTTGTCTTATTTGTTGTTTTTAGTTGTTTTGCGTTGTTTTTATATCTAACACTGAGTAATGGTGTAGTAAGTGCCGGCAAATTGGGGGTAGTCATGACCTTTAGCCATTCATTGTATGCCGGCACCGTTTTCTTAGCCATCTCTTTGAAACCCGAATCGTTATATGCTATAAAGTCCTTTCTGATCTCAAGTGTGTATTGGATTCCTAATTTTATGCATCGTGGTGTAGCATGTATCGTAATTGCTTTCTTCTCTTATTCCTTGTGAATCATGGGTGTACATACTTCTCGTTGATTGTGCGTTGAATTCTGTTGATTGCTTAGCTTATTTGTTTGCTTTTGCATTATTGTGCGCACTAAGTGGAGGTGACTATTGCCATATGCTGGAGAGAATCCCTTTTTGAGAGTGAGAGAGGTCTGAAACCATACACTTTGCACACATCTAATGATCAGAATTGTTCAACTTTGGTTCATGACATTGTGCACGAGTTGGTTGTGGTATCCGATGATACGAACCGCTTGGGAAACTATACGAAGCATATAATTGTTCACTCGCATCATTAAGGAGAAAAGATTGCCTGATTGGTTACTAGGGACTAGCAACCTTCAAGTTGGGGGGTGTGATGAGCACATGTTATTGTGTATCCTACGGCTCAACACGTCTATTTTAACTTGCGTGCACGTATTATTCCATGTTTACACTCGATAATGCACGAAAAGGTATTTCATGTCCATCGCAGGTCAGAGAAAAGAGGACCCTGAAGTGCGAAAGTCAACTCTCAAAAGTCAAAGAAGGCCCGGAGAGGTCACACGAGGTCCGAGTGGTCAAAGCCTGAGCTTGGTTGAAAGAACCAAGATCCAGAGGCCAACTGACACCGGTGCTTCAATTTGTAACACACCGGTGTCTCTTCTTATTCCACTGAAGAACCAAGATCCAGAGGCCAACTGACACCGGTGCTTCAATTTGTAACACACCGGTGTCTCTTCTTATTCCACTGAAGAACCAAGATCCAGAAGCCAATGACACCGGTGCCTCAATTTGCAACACACCGGTGTCTCTTCCTATTTTCACTGAAGAACCAAGATGCAGAACACCAATGACACCGGTGCCTCTGATTCCAATACACCGGTGTCCCCTCCTATGGCAGTGAAGGATGGAAATACAGAATACAAATGACACCGGTGCCTCTATTTCTTTACACCGGTGTCTCTTCTTTCCTGGTAACATCAAGATACAGAGACCAGTGACACCGGTGCCTCTTTTCCCTTACACCGGTGCATCAAGGGCGACAGAACAACATTTGGTCTGGGATGGTTGACACTTGGGGACCACTTTACCTTGATTTTTGTACAAAATTAGGGGACAAAAAAGGCCTTTAGCCTGAAAAAGGACAAGAAGCTTCTTTTTAGCCAATTTGTAGGGTAGGCTTGTAATAGTACCTAGAGAATTAGGATATTTTGTAGGTTTTTATTCTTTTTGCAAAGGGGAGCCTCTCTATACACACACAACACATAGAATACATCAGATTATTAGAAAGATAGAGAGCTTTTTGCCTTAAGATATTTTGTTCTTCATATATTGAGCTTCAAGTTTTGAGTATTTTATCAATCTTTAGTGTTTTGCTCTTGTGAATCCATTCACTCTTATGGAATCAATCAAACATTGGTAAGATCTACATTTATGTTTCTATTCGTATTGCATTTCCCATCTTAAAACCTAATTTTCTAAGAGATTTCTAGTATAGTATTGGTTAGATCATCTCTATTCTCCTTAGATAAGTATGTTAATCATGTTTTCTCCTACTTCTCTCATGTTTATGGTAAATATGAGTAGCTAAACAAGTGTGGGTTAAGTCTAAATGTGAGGTTTGTTCTAAACCATGTTGGTCTACATCTTCTCAATATATATCTAATGCCCATTGATGGATCTTTCTAAGTTCCTCTTCTTGAAACAAAGAAATGAAGAGTTAAGTTCTTGCTTAGTTATAGTCATCCTTAGAGTTGGTATATCTAATACTTGGATCGATGACCTTCATCTTTTAATCCCATTTTCTTGAACTTGGAAGGATTCGTCAAACCATTTGTGAATTAAAATCCTGATTTTCATCGTAGTATTTTCCGATCTAAAACCCGAGACCAGGGGCTAGATTGAGTTATAAGGAGAAGAGATAGACCAACAGAAGTTTTGAATGGACCAAACTTGAAGACTTAACCCCACTCCTTAATTTAGTCCTTTCCCTCACTTAGTAGTATAATTGTTAACCATCACCAAACAAACTTTGAGGTTGACGTCCGAATCGTCGAAAAACTTAATTTGCAGAATCTTTGAATTCAACTATCTTTTCCCTGTGGATCGATACTCCGGACTATCCACTATACATCTTTTAATTATTTGAGGGAAGTCCTATTTTATGAAAATTAAACCTTGACCTAGGTCGGCGCCCTAACGACGCACTTCTACCGGCCGGTCAACCATCAAGCGCAAGCACAATGTTCAAAAGAAGGTATTCTTGACACAACAAGTGAGTTTGATCACCCAAACTCCCATTGCACCCAAGTATAAGGACCCCGGTTGTCCTACCATTTCTGTGAGAGTTGGGGGAAAGGTGGTTGAGAAAGCCCTACTAGATTTGGGGGCTAGTGTGAATTTGTTGCCATACTCGGTGTATGAGCAACTTGGGTTGGGTGACATGAAACCAACCTCGGTAACCCTTCAATTGGCCGACCGTAGTGTTTGGGTACCGAGGGGTTTAGTGGAGGATGTGCTTGTCCAAGTGGACAATTTTGTATACCCGGTGGACTTTATAGTCCTTGACACTTGTCCCGTGTCTAATCTTCAAACCCAAACGCCCATCATCCTTGGAAGGCCCTTCTTGGCCACGTCCAATGCGGTGATCCATTGTCGGAATGGGCTACTCAAGATGAAATTTGGGAACATGACCCTTGAGCTTAACATATTCAACATTGGGAGCCAAATGGGGGATGATGATGACATCCGTGACGTGAGCATCATAGACAGACTTGTCCAAGAACACATTGACTATCATCTATTTTCTGACCCCCTAGAGGCTATGCTTACAGCAGAAGAGACCGCTTTCCTAGATTCTCCTGAGGTGGAGTACATTTACTCCCTCCTCAATGGTGAAGAAGTGATGGGTACCGAAAGGTGGGTACCCACTTTTGAAGCATTACCACTCGCCAAATCCAAGACTCTACCTTCTACCATCCAACCACCCAAGCTTGAGCTCAAAACTCTTCCCTCTACTCTCAAGTATGCATTTCTTGGTGATTCCGAAACATTTCCGATAGTAATTTCATCCAATCTTGAGGATCACCAAGAACAAGCCCTCTTGACGATTTTGAGGGACCACAAGAAAGCTATTGGGTGGACCATAGCGGACATCCAAGGTATTAGCCCCTTACTTTGCAAACACCAGATATACCTTGAGGATGACATCAAACCATCTCGCCAACCCCAATGCTGTTTGAATCCCATCATGAGGGATGTTGTGCGAGATGAGGTGTTGACATTATTGGATGTGGGAATCATCTACCCTATTGCCGATAGCAAGTGGGTAAGCCCCATTCAAGTGGTTCCCAAGAAGTCCGGAGTAACTATGGTGGCAAATGAAGAGGGAGACTTAATCCTCACACGTGTTGTCACCGGATGGAGAGTTTGCATAGATTACCGGAAGCTCAATTCCTCAACGAGGAAGGACCACTTCCCTCTCCCCTTCATCGACCAAATGTTGGAGAGGGTAGCCGGTCACCCTTTTTGTTGCTTCCTAGATGGTTATTCCGGATATAACCAAATATAGGTAGCCCTTGAAGACCAAGAGAAGACCACTTTCACTTGCCCATTTGGCACTTTTGCCTACCGTCGCATGCCCTTCAGGCTTTGCAATGCTCCCGGCACCTTCTCTAGGTGTATGACGGGTATTTTTAGCGACATGATTGAGAAGGTGGTGGAAGTGTTTATGGATGATTTTTCTGTCTTTGGTGACTCCTTTGAGTCATGCCTTGAGAATCTTGAATCCGTGCTCGTGAGATGTGAAGAGACAAACCTTGTGCTCAATTGGGAAAAATACCATTTCATGGTCACCCAAGGTATCGTTCTCGGTCACATAGTCTCTTCCAAGGGGATTGAGGTAGACAAGTTCAAGGTAGAACTTATCTCTAAACTACCCACCCCAAAGTGTGTCAAGCATATCCGTTCATTCCTTGGGCATGCCGGTTTCTATAGACGTTTCATTCGAAATTTCAGCGCCATTTCTCGTCCCTTGTGTCACTTGCTCTTGAAAGACACAACTTTTGTGTGGACACATGAATGTGAGGAGGCCTTTTCAAAGCTCAAGGTCGCTCTCACGACTCCTAGCTCCCATCATGCAATCCCCTAATTGGAGCTTACCATTTGAGCTCATGTGCGATGCTAGTGACTATGCCATTGGGGCGGTTCTAGGCCAAAGGGATGGGAAGGTGCCTCATGTCATTGCTTATGCAAGCAAGACCTTGAATGACGCCCAATTGAACTACACTAACACCGAAAAGGAGTTGTTGGTGGTGGTGTTCGCTCTTGACAAGTTTCGGTCCTACCTCATAGGATCACCCATTGTGATTTACACCGACCATGCCGCCCTCAAGTACCTCATGACCAAGCCCGATGCCAAGACTCGGCTAATTAGGTGGGTACTCCTTCTCCAAGAGTTTGATCTCACAATCAAAGACAAGAAGGGAGTGGAGAATGTGGTTGCGGACCATTTGTCACGCCTCGAATTTGAGGGTCACGCCTCGAATTTGAGGATCACTACTATACCCATTCCCAACTCCTTTCCTGATGAACAACTCTTGGCCATCTCTAGTTGCCCGTGGTATGCTGACATTGTCAATTACTTGGCCACGGGGCAACTCCCTCAACATTGGACTCTGCAAGATCGGAGGAGATTCTTAGTGGAGGTGAGAAGATTTGTCTTCGATGATCCTTACCTATTCAAATTTTGTCCGGATCAAATTATCTGGCGGTGTGTGCCAAACAATGAGCAAAATGTCATCATTTCATTTTGCCACACCGAAGCATGTGGCGGCCATTTCTCATCCAAGAAAACCGCCGCCAAGATTTTACAATGTGGGTTATATTGGCCGAATCTTTTAAAGGACACCTTTGAATATTGCAAATCTTGTGATAGGTGTCAACAATTGGGAGCTCTTTCCCGGCGGAATATGATGCCCCTCACCCCCATCCTTATAGTCAAAATTTTTTATTGTTGGGGGAATGATTTCATGGGACCATTCCCTAATTCTTGTGGGCATCTATTCATCCTTCTCGCCGTGGATTATGTGTCTAAGTGGGTGGAGGCAATCCCTACTCGTACCAATGACCACTCGGTTGTGGTGAAATTTCTCAAGGAACACATCTTTGCAAGATTTGGGATGCCTAAGGTCCTCATTAGTGACCAAGGCACACACTTTTGCAATCGACCCATGGCCGCTCTCATGATCAAATATGGTGTCAACCATAAGGTGTCCACTGCCTACCACCCCCAAACAAATGGCCAAGCCGAGTTGGCCAATCTGGAAATCAAGCACATACTCGAGAAAACGGTGAACCCGAATGGCAAGGATTGGTCTCTTAGACTCATTGATGCTTTGTGGGCTTACCGTACCGCCTACAAAACAGTGTTGGGCATGTCTCCCTACCGCTTGGTGTATGGCAAGGCTTGCCACTTACCGGTGGAAAAGGAACACAAGGCTTTTTCGGCTATTAAACAGTTGAACTATCGTATGCCCGAAGCCGGTGCCCACCGCAAGCTCCAATTGGATGAGCTTGAAGAAATCCGCTGGGATGCTTATGACAATGCCCACATCTACAAGTGTAAGGTCAAGGCCTTTCACGACAAGAAACATTGTCCGTAAAACATTCACCCCCGACCAAAAAGTGCTATTGTACAACTCGAGGTTGCATATTTTTCCGGGTAAATTGCGATCCCGGTGGGGAGGTCCGTACATTGTGAAAACCGTTTCCACTCATGGCGCGGTTGAACTTGAGAACCCTAAGAACGGAACCACATTTAAGGTGAATGGCCACCGGTTGAAGCCTTTCATTGAACACTTTGATCCCGAGGAATCCGTTGAGGAGTTGAGTGACCCTATCTATGGAGGGTCCGATGCAGACAATGTGGACCCCAATTCTTTGGGTCTGTGAGCTTGATTTGAAGTCTAGGAGACTATAAATCCATGGAGTTTGTGATACCTCCAGTGTTTGCCGTGCTCGAACGGCATCTGACGGTCTGGTATAGCCACCTTGTCAAGCTACGTATGTAGTACCTTGAGGTTGGGTCTGACGGCAGGCGCGTGGACAATGAGAAATCTGTCTGAACCCTTTCGGCTTTAATGTCAAGTTCCGTGGAGATTGCTTCAAAGCGGAATAGGGGGTAAGGAATTTGGGGGGTCCCCCTCCAAAGGGAGTGGTAGCCTATTAGATGATGGCGCTGCTTCTCAAGATATTGTTGAACCCCACGCATACTGTCCTTCTAACAATAGGGAAACACAGCCTTCGACAAGGAAGAAAAGTAGTACTTGTGTCCTTCGCGTGAAGAAGTTGGTGGATTTATTGCTTATTTTCATTATTTTCATTTTTGGACTAACCCGCTAATGAAATTTGTGTTCCATGAAGTCATGTTTGCTCTTAGTAGGTAGTTGGTGGTTCAGTCTTCACAAGGTATACACGCTACCACATCAGCCTTGGTAGTTTGGATCTAAGTACGGGGTGATTGCGGCATTCAAGAGCCCAAAGTCATGGGTGTAGCTATGTGCTATGGTTGTTAGTCCAACAAAGCTCCGGCGATGATCCTATGTGACTAGCTGTGGTCCACAAGTTGGAGCCGAAAGAGTACACCTTGGAAGCTCTCCCAATGACAAACAGTGCACGTGATGAGAAATCCTCAAACTTGGTCGAGGTATATGGTGGTCGACATTCCACCTCGCAGGTATGTTCGTCCCTCTTTTACGCTTTATGGTGCGTTGTCTTCTTGCATTGAGGACAATGCAAATTTCAAGTTGGGGGGAGAGGTTAGTCCAATTTTAGTGTTAATTGAGTCATTTTAGTCCCATTTTTTTTGAAATTTTGTTCCATTTCCCATGAAAGTAGAGTTGAAGCTTATGCTTGTTAATTTGGATATGTACAAGAGGCATGCATGCAATTTATTGGTCATTGAGCAGCAAGTCAGTTCACACACATAAACATGAACTATTTGGCACTTTGAGCTAAGTGTGTAATTGGATGAATTGATCATATAGAGTGGAGATTTAATTTGAAAAGCATCCCGCACACTCTTTCGCGCTCGATCTTCCTATGAAATCCATGCCATGCTCATTTCATGCTTAACATCTTGCATGCATCAACTTGGAATCCATTATGTATGGAGAAAAGGAAATTAGGCTATCCTTGCATGATTGAACCACACAAGTGTCCCATAATCCAAATTTTGAACCCAGTCCGAGTCATCCAATTTTCATGAAACAATTAGGAAACCGGATGTTGGGAGGTGTTATGAGAGTGTTTTGATGGGTGATGGAAAGAAGAGGGGTCAAAAGAATGAAGAAATTGGGCATAAGGAAATTTCAGACAGATTCAACCTCTATCGATATAGGAAGGTTCCTATCGATAGAGCTTCAGTGCAAATTTCAGACAGATTCAAACTCTATCGATAGAGCTTCAGTGCAAATTTCAGACAGAACCAATCTCTATAGGTTCCTATCGATAGAGAAAAATTTCAGCATTCTCTATCGATAGAAGAAGCTTCCTATCGATAGAGACCAAGCCAAGAAAGGATCAGAATGTTTCTCTATCGATAGAGACCACTTCTCTATTGATAGAGAACCCAGAATTCGAAAAAAAATTTGCTTAAATCAAGCCTAACCTTTTCATTTCCCCCATCCAAAATTCGCACCTCCTCCTCCATAAATCGCGATTTTCTCCCCCTCTTGCTCCGAAATGCCCCGAAATCTCGCACCCCTTCCCGAATCATCCCGAAATCATCCACCATTTATACCCAAAACCCCTCACCCACCTTCCTCAAGAACGAAATTCGTGCCCTAACCCTCCATATCTGAAATTTTGAAACCCAAACCCCGAAATCAAGCATAATGGCTCGTCAAAAGATCCCAAATGTGAGTGGAGAGGAAGATGTTCAAGGGGAAAGGAGTGAGGAAACCCAAAGAAGGGACAAAATCCAACGGGGTAAGCGAAAGGCTTTCGAGAGTTCGGGAAGAAAGAAGAAATCGAAGGAGGATCCGAAGGAGTCGGCCAAAAAGGAGTGGGAAAACTCAATGGCTACCTGCAAGACCACATGCGAGCGGATGGTTGATCGGGAACACATTGGGGAAACAGAGGTGGTCCTCACGATCGATAGGCGAGGGTTGAGGAAATGGTTCGATCCGGTGAAGGGATACATCCAACCCATTGTGAGGACGTTCTTCACAAACATGCGACTCGCGGAGGGGGAAATCAACCAATTCACGTCTACCGTGCGGGGTAAGCGCATTTTGATTACTCCTATGGTTATCACATTCTATTTGGGATGTCCGGCTTTTGATGAGAGTATATGCACATTCTCGAGAGAGGAAGAGGTGTATGACCCCCGCTTCTATGCGGATGAGATGTTCACCAACCCAAATGAATTTCATAGCCAATTCCCCGTTGGGAGGCTAAAGGAGGAGTATAGGCTACTGAACAAGATCTTGCACTACAACCTCTACCCCCGAGGGGTGGAGAACATTCTTGGGGCAAAAGAGGTCCAATTGGTCTACTCTTTCTTGTATGATGATGTGATGGATGTCGGGAGGTACATCTTTAGGCAGTTGGTGGAGTTTAGAACCAACACCATGCGAAGGGAAAACTTTCCATACCCTGCAATGATCACCCGACTATGCCTGGACATTGGGGTTGAGGAAAGAACAAATGACATATGGACTGAGGGTTTGGGACCCATTTCTGGCGTCACCGCAAGCAAGAGCAATGTCCACTCCAGAAACCCAACTACTGTGAGAGCTCCACCCGCAGTTAGAACCCACATTTCGGCGGCTTCTCGGGTCAATGCAAGAACTTCTGCTCCCTTTGTGGAAAGGCCTAACAAGAACTCCTTCAAGGGGAAAATGTGGAAAATGATGAAGAAGATTTTCTGTCGTCAGTCTGAAATCAAGAAGACACAGAAAGAGATCTTGAAGACACAGAAACAGATACTGAGGAGGCATAAATTTACCATGGATCATGTGGCCGCACAGATAGGGCGCCCGTACATTTCTGAAGATGAACCAGAAGAAGAAGAGAGTGAGACTGAGGAGGAAGTCAGTGAAGATAGTGAGGAGGAGTCGGGAGAGGATGACATCGTGGAAGAGAGTGAGTAGAAGGCAAGGGGGACACAGTGAGAATAAGATCGAGTCAATGCTAGTTTTTTTTGTTGTGTGTCGTTGAGTCTAGGAAGTTGTGTTTTTCTTTTCATGTTAATCATCATGGTATTGTGCACCGAGTGCACGTTGGCATTGTCAGGACACCGGCAAAGGGTAGATGACCAAGCCACATATCAGCCGGTGTCATTTTTTTTGTACTCCATTTTGTTATAAAACCATGAATGTTATAAGCTTTTAAGTCCTAATAGATTCTACTTACGTTTTGGATTCTATCTTGATGTGTGTTTGAGTAGTTACATGTTTCTAGCACTTGGCATTTCCATATCACAGTTATATGTTCCATCAATGCATATATAGTACTTTCATTGTGATTGCGCTTATTCTTTGAATGCATAACCACATCTTCGGTGTGTATATTCGTGCAAGTTAGGTATGCAAAATTCAGGTCCTGAAGTGTACAAGTCATTTTGAGAGCAAACTGAGAGATTTGGAATCAAAGCTCACTTTGGTTAACATTACTTAGTACACGTCCATGTTCACTTGTTCGTTATAGTTCATGAGTGATTGTGTGTGTTGAAACATTGCTCATTCTTGCGAAATGCACCTCGTATACATGGAAAACTACGAATCAAGCATGGTTGATAGTTAAGCTTTCATGGGATATCAAATTGTCTTTTTGTTGTTAATGTGATGCGTTGCTAGGGACTAGCAACCTTCAAGTTGGGGGGTGTGTTGAGCGCACTATATTGCATAATAACGTGGCTCGATGTACTCAATTTGACAATTATGCGTAGGCAAATGTTTTGTTCTAGTTAATATTGCACGAATGGTTGTCTTTGTTCCATTTCAGGTTTTCGAGCGCTAAATGAAGGCCCAAAGGTTTCACCATGACTTAAAGGCCTCGGAACCATTGGTGATGGAGGACCAAATGAAGGCTCGGGAGGAGTAAAAGAGAGACCGGATCAAAGGGACAAGGAAGGACTAAAAATGGAAGTCAGAAGCATTCTCTATCGATAGAGGGTCTTCCCTATCGATAGAGCCCTGTCACACGTTCAGAAAAGTAAAACTTCCTATCGATAGAGACCAAGTTCTATCGATAGAACTATCCTCTATCGATAGAGGAAGCTTCCTATCGATAGAGGCCAAGATCAAAGAAGGCCAGTGCACTTCTCTATTGATAGAAGCCCACTTCTATCGATAGAGACCAAGATTCAAAGAAGACCAGTTCACTTCTCTATCGATAGAGACACACTCCTATCGATAGAGGACAATTTCTGTCTGTCCAAAAACAATGTCTCTATCGATAGAGACCTACTCCTATCGATAGAACCCGTCTGACGCGCATTAAATGCAGATTTCGGCTCCAGCTCTTCACCACCCTTTTGGGATGATTTATCCCCGACTTTTGCTTTGCAAAAGGGTGTAGGGAGATACTTTGAGCATGTTTTGGTCCCCCATAGGCATGTGTATGGGAGAGATAAGTGGATCTCTCTCCCTTTAGTGTTAACATGTATTGTAACACACACACTTACTTTAGTTACTCAGTTTTTATTCAACATGGAGAGCTTCTCTCTATAGTTCTTGGTGTTCTTCATTTTCCCTGAGATTTTCATCAAGTGTAAGACATTGTTTCATTTAAGAGTAAGTTAATCCAATGCTTAGTTTACTTGTGTTTATCCCACTACCTTAGTTTTCCGGCAAGTTGTTTTCATATATTGTTTTTCCTCAGATTTTTAGTATTAGTTGGTGAATCTTTCTTTGTTATTAGCTAGTGTGTTCATTCCTTTTCTCTCCATGTCCATTTTCTTATTCGCAAGCATGAGTAGCTAATCTTTCATAAGCTAGGTCTTAGGATGAAGTTTAACTAAAAATCACTCTTATTCAATATCTCCTAACCATTTTATAAGTTTGTTCTCAAATATATTCAAGTTCTTATTTCTAGAAATCAAAAGGTAGAGTTAAGCTTTTGCTTAGTTATTGCCATATATTTGGTATATCTAATACTTAAGCCTATGTCCTCCCTATTTTGGGTTACATTTTCTTGAACTTGAATAGATTTGGAAACATATCTCTTGAACAAAAAGACTGATTTTCATTGAATATTTTCCGACCTATAAATCTTATCCGGCATCTAGGTTGAGTTATAAGAGGAGATATTGTTTAAAGTAAGTTTGACATTAAATGGATTCCGAAGACTAAGCTTATTTCTTTAAAACTCATTTTATTCCCTCACTTAGTTAATATAATTGTTAACCACACCAAACAAACTTTGAGGTTGACGTCTGAAACGTCAAAAAAACCAAATTTGCGAAGTCTTTGAACCTAACCATCTCTTCCCCGTGGATCGATACTCGGGACTCTTCACTATACTTCTTTTTAAATACTTGAGGGAAGTCCTGTTTTATGAGAATTAAACCTTGACTTAGGCCGGCGCCCTAACGACGCACATTTGCCGGCCAGTCAATTTTCACAAATTTTCTAGGACCTTCAACTACCGGTAATATGAGGCAAATGAAACTGGTATTACCGGTAATATGAGGTCTGCCTTCAATTTTCTGATTTAACATTTATCAAATTAGCATCCTCAACGCCCCTACTTGACCCAAGAATTGATGAACCATATCCACACACATCTCAACCACGAGTATGACTTCAAACACCGGTCTCCTAAGGTTTTGACGATAAGTGGAAACTTATAGGCACAAAGTACAGTTCAAGTTGTTTTACACGGTGGGTTACTCAATGACATGACTGCCTTGAATCATCTTCCTATTGGTCATGACTTTCAAAGTAAGTACCAAAATTGGAATATCATGCACGCGCGAGAAGACCCAACAATGGAAGAAAGATTCAAATGGAAAAATAATGTGGCTAAAATCTCCACTTGGTGTTTAAAATGTACTCATGCATGAATATTTGTGGATGCTCGACAAATGATTTGCAAGTGCTGGAACACAAATGTTATACTAAGCATACTTCAATTCGTAAGTATAATAAATGCGTACACATAAACATGCAATGAGTTCAAATGATAAATAGGCTGTACCAAGGCAAAAATTGAAAATTGAAAATTTTGAGTAACGAGCAAGCCTTAGGAACAAGCAAAACCACAATCAACAATAGTAGGCTATGAGCCTCACCCCCAACTTGACATGAGCATTGTCCCCAATACTGAAAAGCAAAGGAAATACAAGAAATCTAAAGGAGGAAAGGAAACAAAACCTGTCCACAGTATGCTTTTAGCGTTTTCCAATCATGAAGTATCTATCTTAGTAGAAATAAGACACTTGAAAAAATGACTTGATTCACCACTTTCTTTACGCGAAAGACACGGGTATTACTTTTCTCCCTTGGGTGAAGACTATGTTTCTCTATTTGTTGGAAGGGCAATATACAAAAAGGGTTCAATAATATCTTGAGAAGAGGCGTCATCATCTAATCGAGGCAATATTTAAATAAGTACGGATCATCAAAATAGAATTTTTTCACCTCACTTAGAAATTTATAGCGCTCTTGCTTACCCCATTTTTCTAGAACTTGCCCTGTAACAAGATAATTCACGATGTCCATATACCAAGGGCAAATTTCCACATCAAATAATTGTTCGTCCAAGCAAGAATTGGCGATAGACAAATCACTCGGACAGTCACTAACTAGTAAGTGCAATAGGTGATCTGTTACTACATTCTCTGCTCTTTTCTTATTTTTAATAGTAATATCAAACTCTTGGAGGAGAAGGATCCACCGAATGAGTCGAGGCTTAGCATTTTGCTTGGTGAGCAAGCCGAATGGTTTGTGGAGACGATTATCGGGGATCCTATGAGATAAGTACAGAATTTATCGAGAGCAAAAATAACCACTAACAACTCTTTCTCTGTGCTGGTGTAATTCATTTGAGCATAATTCAATGGTTTACTAGCATAATACACCACACACGGTTCCTTTCCTCACCTTTGACACAAAATAGCCCCCAATGCGTAATCACTCGCGTCATACATAAGTTCAAAAGGAAGGCTCCAATCGGGTGGGTGCATAATAGGTGGAGAAATCAACATCTTCTTGAGAGAAGAGAATGCCTTATCACATGTTAGAGTCCACTTGAAAGGAGCATCTTTAGCAAGCAAATTGCAAAGAGGGCGTGAAATGGCACTAAATCCTTTGATAAATCACCAGTAAAAATGGGCATGACCAAGAAAAGACCAGATGTCTTTAATGCTTTTGGGTATTAGTAGATTAGAGATAAAACCAATTTTGGCTTTGTCTACCTCAGACCTCTTTTCAGACACAATGTGGCCCAAAACTATGTCATTGGTGATCATAAAGTGACATTTCTTCCAATTGAGGATAGGATGTTTCTCCTCACATTGCTCTAAAACCAGCTCAAGATTGTGGAGGCAATGGTCAAAAGAAGTACCATAAATCGAAAAGTCATCCATAAGACCTCAACAATCTTATCCAGCATATCGCTGAATATTCCCATCATGCACTGTTGGAAAGTACAGGTGCATTCCACAGTCGAAAAGGCATTCGCTGGCAAGAAAAAATACCAAAAGGACAAGTAAATGTGGTCTTTTCTTGGTCCTCTAGGGCAATCTTAATCTGATTGTAGCCCGATCAACTGTCTAGAAAATAGTAGAATGGATGGCCGGCTACTCGTTCCAACACTTGGTCTATGAAAGGTAGAAAAAAATGGTTTTTTCGGGTGCAAGCATTCAATTTGCGGTAGTCAATACATACCCGCCACCCGATGATAGTTTGAGTAGGGATCAACTCATTGTTCTTATTTTTGACCACCGTTAGACAAGATTTCTTTGGTACCACTTGTACCGGGTTGACCCACTAAGCAATGTGGTAAATGATCCCCACATCAGGCAACTTTAAAACTTCAGCCCGTATAACCTCTTTCATGTTAGGATTCAAACAACGCTGAGGTTGGGGGGTTAGCTTGACATTCTGGTCAAGATATATGCAATGGGTGTAGATTGAGGGATCAATGCCCTTTAAATCAGTAATGGTCCACCCGATCGCCTTTTTATGGGTTTTTAAAACTCTCAAAAGTGTCGCTTCTTGCTCTTCATAGGGATTGGAAGAGATAACAATGGAGAAAGTCTCCTCTTTTTCCTAAGTAAGCATACTTCAATGAGCCTAGCAAAGGCTTCAATTTAAGTTTTGGTGATTGGACATTCGAGGGAAGGATATGAGTATTCGACGGTTTGAGTTTTTTGAACCTCGTGTCCAGCCATTCACATGAAGAACTTCAGCATGATCTAACAAGTAAATCATCTCTACTTCTTCGAGGGAAGGAATATGCTCCTAAACCTTGATATTCAAAAGACATGAATCAAGAGGGTCCAAATGAAAAATACTTTCGGTGAAACCAGAAATTTCGATGCTATTAACTTTGAACACGTCCTCATCATCTCCCAGTTGCCTACAAACATTGAAAATATTTAATTCAACCGTCATATTACCAAAAGTCAATTGCATGTTACCCGACCTACAGATGATAAATGCAATAGCTGTAGTAGGAACAGACGACCTAAGATGACGAGAATTTGTGCTATGAGATTGGCAATTGGTTGTGTGTCAAGGACAATAAAATCTACTGGGAAGTAGAATTTATCAATTTGCACTAGGACATCCTCTACGATTCCCCTTAGTCTTTTCTCGCTCCTATCAGCAAATTGGAGAGTTATGGAAGTAGATTTAGTAAGTCCTTGATGGTTTAGGAGAGCCAATGATTCCTGGGCCTTAGTTGGCTCTACCTTGATGAAGGCCTTGTAGACATACGGTCTCCTATTGATGATTTCTGCTACAGCAACTTCCTATGGGAGATTAGGTTTAGCTGCAGCCACCTAATAGTTAGGATCTCTGTAATAAGTTCCCTTCGATGCATTTCTCTTGTTCTGCTCCTCCAGAAGAATCTGTTCATAACGAATGTCCTGGGCGGCCAGTTCAAATAACTCGTTGAACCATGAACCATCAAACTTCTTCTAGAGTTCAAAGTCTAGGCCGTTTTGGGCAAGCCGTAAATACTCAATCCCTGGGAGCATCACGTTGCACTTGAACCTGATCCTCTTGAAATGGGCTATATATGCCTCCACGGGTTCTCCAAGAGTCTGATACATCCTAGACAAGTCTGCTAGAATGACTTCTGGCTCACTCCTATAGAATTGCTGGTGGAACATCTCCTCCATCTGAGCCCAGGAGTGGACTGAATTAGGAGTAAGGCTGATATACCAAGTGAAGGCCATTCCTGTCAAGGAGTTTGTAAGCAAGCTTAACTTGAGGAAGTCACCGGAGCCAGCCTCCCCACATTGCATCATAAAACGGGCTATGTGTTCTACCTTAGAATGGTTAGCTTATCTTGAAAACAGAGTATAGTCAGGGACCTTATATCCTCTAGGGAACTTGTACATCCTGTTAATAGCCTTTAGATAAGGCTTGTGATTCTCTTAAGGGCATGTCCGAATTGGTCTTGGATTAGATCAATGTTTTGATATCTGTTGAGCAACCCTTGGGGACCTTAAGGTGTGAAATTAACTCTTTGCCCCTTATTCTTCTTTCTTATACAACGGATTATTTTCTCTCCACATCTTTTGAGGCTGGCAGTGAAAAGGTGGAATTCCCCTTTGGCTTGAGCCATAAGGTTCCCTTTCCTCATTCGGCCTACCTCTAACAGGGATACCTCTTTCCTGCTCATCTCCTTGCTCCCTAGCTGAATAGGAGAATTAGAGAATGACTACTGGAAGTTTCCCAAGGGAATATAAGCGGCGGGAGCTTTTGGCACTTCAAATACTCTGACACCTCTTGGAGTTCTAAGGAGAGCCAACTTCCCTACATTGCACCGTGAAATAGGCTTTGTGTTCCACTACTGAATGATTGGCTTCCCCTGAAAATAGGGTTACACCTTGGGGAACTCGTAGGTCCTGTCCATAGCCTTTGGATACGGCTTACAATAGACTAGCCACTCTATTCTCCTTAGGGCAAGCCCGAATTGATCTTGGATTAAATCAATTTATTTGGTCCTGTTGAGCATCCCCTGGGGACCTTGAGGCAGGAAATTGCCTCTCTGCCCCCTTTGTTCCCCTCCAGTATACAAAGGATTTTTTCTCTCCACACCTTTTGAGGCTCGCCGTAAAAAGGAGGGGGTACTCTTTGGCCTGAACCAAAGGGTTCCCTTCTTTCATTCGGTCTGCCTCTGATGGGAATTCCTTCTACCAACTCACCTTTGTGCCCTCCTAAATGAATAGGAGAGTTGGAAGAGAATCTCCAAAAATTCGCCAGGGGAACTTGAGCAGTAGGAACTTTTGGCCCTTCTAGTGCTCCAATACCTCCAAGATTTCCAAGGAGAGCCAGTTTGTTACCTACCGTGGCCGTTATCTCTTTGATGACCCTAGCTAGGTTGTGTTGAGAGTACTTCATCTCCTACAGTGGGTCTGAAATGTTCTATGACAAGGAATGGGATGATCCCTATGACAACTCCAGGTTGGTGGGAGCGATGTATTCTCTCATTCTGCATACCAACTCCAGCAAATCTTCTTGGGAGGCCTAGATTACAGGCACTAGTGGGACTGCACACTCGCTTATTCAGGAGAAACATCTCATTCAATAGTCGAATTCTTCCCTTATCGCTTTCCAGCCATTTTCACCTAGCAAATCTCCATTGGTCCCACCGGACGTGCCAAAAATATGTTGCTCCTTAAAATCACACACGTGCGACTAAAGGAGCACACACTTGTGACAGTTGATACGTGCGTGACGTGAGTGTGAGGGCGTGCCAAAAGCTAGACTTGCTCCAAGTGATGAAGAATTTGCATCACAGATCTGACTTCCTCAGGCGTTATGTACGGCCTAAGAGAATCTGAGGATAAGTTGGTTCAGGTTTTACCTCAATTAAGAGGATTTCTAATTTCAAATGAAGAGTAACTAAACTAAATACGAAATTACACATGCTAGATTTGTATTGGATAACTGGAAAGCCGATTAAATTAAACCATGAAGGTTTCTTCTACTTAAATAAGGTAGGTGTGATACTCAAACCAAATAAAAATCTTAACTAATTAAAAGCAAAGGAAATGATAAAAGCTGAAGAGCTTAAAATTTGATAAGTGCTGAATAGCTAATGTGTTTGTTTGTTGGTGCCTAGACCTTTGCTCAATACAGACGGCCTTTGTATTTATAGATTTCCATCCCACTAGCCGTTAGCAACAAATTCCTTTTTTTAATCCCTTGTGTTCATCCGCTCATGCGAAGAAAGCTCTATGTTTGCCATGGGTCATTCCCACTCAAAGCATTACTGGTAGTGCTTGTTTCATTTTAACATGTGCCCTCACAATATTAGGAACTGACTTTTCTTAAACCATACTTCTTTTACTTAGTCAATTTCTAAATAAAAATCTTTACTAATTTTTACCGGGCCCACGTTAATTTTCTTTTTTGGGCATAATAGTGGTGTAATGAGCAGAAGCTGCTTATATTATGTTTCAGTTTTCACAATGCTGAAAACGGCTAGCATGAATAGCACCGGAATAGAAATATACATAGTGAACCATTTCTCATTTTGGTAACAAACCAAAATATTTTCTGAAGAATAGGGTAACAGAAGATGCAAAAAACAACAAGAGGGATGGTCATAAACTCAGGAAAAACTAAACAATGTGCTAAAAAAATTGAGAAGAGCCCTCCAAGATACAACCAAAATTGCAAAGGAACCCTCCAAAAAAATTGAAGGGCATTTTTTGCCTCCAATCTTGTTCAAAAGTTGAGGAATAGTGAAGAAAAGCAGATAAACTAAAGCAATTATTCAAACCCAAGAAAATTCACCCTTGTAAAAAATCATGCATCATTTGGTACATTTGATTCTCATGTTTATGTGTTCTTCAAGTCTCCAAGAGATTATCTTGCCCATGTATCTTCCCACTTCAACCTTTGTTCACTGATTAATTATAAAGTGATTGTCATTTGCACTAAAAACCATCTTAAAACCACAACTTCCATCAAAATGCATTTCTTTAATTAACTGTAATTTGAAGTAAAAACAAAATTGAAAGGAAATAAATGTAAGTAACATGAATTCACAACTAATTCAATTGATTTTTTTCAACTCCAAATGATGTGGACATTCAATATTCAACAATTCATCCTCGTCCCTACACAAACACACTAGTCCAGTTGGAATTAGTTTTTTTCAAAATTAGGGATTTCTTCATAGGTTAACAAAATCAAATTCGAGAGAGTGACATTAATTAAGAGAGACAACCGAGGTACGTTGGTTGTGGAAAAATCGCGGTGACATGGTGGTGGTCTGCAGTGGAAGTTACGGTAACGCAAGTCGGCGGTGGTCGCGGTCTCGTGTTGGGGAAGAACTTTGTGGTCGTCGTCATCATTATAGTGCGGTCACGGTCTTCAAAAAGAACTCAGGGAAAAGACGTCAGTGGTGGTCGTGATTCCTTCTCTCTCTCTCTCTCTCATGGTTTTGGGGGAGGATCGTTGGGGAAGTCATACGTACAACAGTGTTCTACTTTTTGGAGAAGAAAGACCTAGATTTTCAATTTTGTTTTTTTTATTATTAACTTTAATGAAACAACGTCGTTTTGTGATTGTTGTGTTTGGAGATATGTATGTAAATTTGTGTAGATATAGATAAGTAGCATATCAGATATAAAATATGTCAAGTTCTTAAATTTGAATTAAAAGAATTCATCTCTAATTTTTATTGGTGTAAAATAACATGTTTTACTTTAAAATTTTAATCACAAACCAACCTTATTTTGCCACGAAGAATGACTCTCACTAAAAATTAGCAGTGGAATACTATATGGTAGATAAAAATAAATAAAACTAAGACTTTCATAATGATGAAAAAATTAAATTGTTGGCTTGGGATAAATAAGTAATGGGTAAATTAAATTAGGGTCCTTTCTACTCCTCCGACTTAGTTTTTCATCCCATCCACTTTTCGGAATTATGTTATCATCCTATAATAATGTAGATGGACAATTTTGCCATTACTTTTGAGAGATGGTTTACCATGTTACCCTTTGTGTAGTTAACATTAGATTTGGTGAGGTTAAATCTGGAGAATCATTTTAGGCTTAATTTTAGGGATTACGTTTATCATTTTAGGCTTAATTTTAGGGATTTGATTTGTTACGGATTTCATTTGTTATGGAAATATTACTATATGTGGCCGAAATATTAGTAATTTGATTTGTTTTTCACGGATTTTTTCACAGATACTATTTGTTACGGATTTGATTTGTTACGGAAATGGTAGTTTTAAGGAATTTAATTTGTCACGGATTTGATTTGTTACGGATTTGATTTGTTTTTCACGAATTTTGCACAGATTATTTTTGTTACGGATTTGATTTGTCCCGAAGTTTTTAATCACCGGAAAAAAGTAGTTCTTTGGCCCGAAGTGTTCAATCGCCGGAACTTGAAGTTCTCTGCCCCGTAAAGTCCCATTATTGGAACTTGAAGTTCTCTGCCCGGAAGTATTTAATCACCGGTTTGGACTGAAGATTTTGGTAAGTTCTGATGATTATTTTCGTTATGTCGATATTACGGTGGTTGATGTTGAAACCCGAAATTTATTGCGATGATTAACGCATTGTGGGTCTAATTTTGTGATTCGAATGGGGCACCGAATCCAGAGGGTTTGATATACTGGTGAAAATTTACCATCTGTAAATTTACCATAATGATTACGAAATTCACCATAATGCGCATTTTGACGGGGGTGACAAAATTTACCATGCGTATTGTCTGAATTTACCATAAATCAAGCAAATATACCATGGACGACCATAACTCAAATTTTAATGGGAATTTACCATGTTCGTCAATTTGGTAAGTTAAAATTATGGTACATTAGGAAATTTGTGGTATATTTGCTGTACATTGTAAATTTGTAAGTGATAATATGTTTGAGTTACCATAATGATTACGAAATTCACCATAATGCGCATTTTGATGGGGGTGACAAAATTTACCATGCGTATTGTCTGAATTTACCATAAATCAAGCAAATATACCATGGACGACCATAACTCAAATTTTAATGAGAATTTACCATGTTCGTCAATTTGGTAAGTTAAAATTATGGTACATTAGGAAATTTATGGTATATTTGTTGTACATTTTAAATTTGTAAGTGATAATATGTTTGAGTAATTATGGTATATTTGCTGAACATTGTAAATTTGGAAGTGATAATATGTTTGAGTAATTATGGTATATTTGCTGAACATTGTAAATTTGGGGCAACTATATTTTTTGTGTCACGTTGCCGCTTGACATTTAAATTAGGTAATACCGATTTTTCCCCTTTTGTGCTACAGGATTGTTGCAATGGATGGTGGTTTGATACTGATTTGTAGGCATAATGAAAAGATTGCTGCAATTCGAATAGATCGCAGCTGGAACTTTATGCAGGTGGTGAACAAGGTATGTGATAGATGGCATCATTTGGACCCTGAATCCGTGGTGTTGAGTTACTCATTGGTTGATAATGAAAATCTACTATTGGACAACGATGACGACTTGGGTACGATGTTCGGGCTTGCAGAGAATGCCGAATATGAAGACATAGAGGTACTTGTTAAGGACTCAACAGTTGGGATATTTGATATTGGTAATCGAGACGGCAACAATGAAAATTCTGAAGGTATGTTAGGCCATATGGATTATACCGTGGTCCAGTCAATTGATGGTGAGGACTCAACAGTTGGGATATTTGATTTGGTGAGGTTAAATCTGGAGAATCATTTTAGGCTTAATTTTAGGGATTATGTTTATCATTTTAGGCTTAATTTTAGGAATTTCTGGACGAGGTTTCCTATTCCGGCGCGATCGATTTTCCGTCACCGTGATTTTAGGGGCTTATGGTGTAATACGAATAAACCATGGTCAGAGTTTACTGGGGGCTGGTTCGGTATTTACAGAAAATGAGGACTAAAAATTAATGTTCAAAAGTGTATGGGATGAAAACTTAATAAAGACTAATAGAAAGGACCTTAAAATAAGTACCCCATAAGTAATTATGGCCCTATTTGGGCAAACTAGATTATGGAGATTGTCTAGATTATTAGGAAAATAATTTAGCCCCATTTGGCCTAAATTATTCACCCAAACAATCTGGATTAATCTAGCTCCAAACACAACATAACCAACATATCCACAAATAATTTAGTCCAAACACTTTGAGCTAGATTATTCCGTCTGGCACCCAACATAATCCAACAATCCAATAATCCCATAATCTAGTTACGCCAAATGGACCCTATTTCTCATTCTTCACCCGCTTTCATTATTAACAATTTTTTAAACTTTCAATTAATTCTAATTCATTCTTATTTCTTAATAACTTAATAAATGTGTGTATTCCTATTTCATTTACTACGTAAAATTGATAAGAGTACTAAATTAAGATATCCCATATGCTCTCTGTATAGCATTTTCCAATAATTAGTGAGTGCTTTTATCCACAACTATTCTTTTCTTCTTAGTAACTAAAAATGGTTTCGACTTTCGAGTACGAAAAAAAAACATGCTCAATTAGGTAAAAGAGAAGCGTGATCTGTGAAGTTCGTACTCAGATATTTCTCCTCCTCTTCCACCTCCTGTTTCCATGCCTATGCTCAGATGCTCTCTTCTTCCAAAAATGGAAAACTAAACCAAACCACCTGAAGTAGCTACTGTTATTTGGTCGTTCCGTCTCTACGGCTTGAAATGGCTAGTCCCAGATCGAGAACCGGAGAGGGCGTACCCTGCGATTACTGCAACGAGCACAGCGCGGTTCTCTACTGTAGAGCCGACTCAGCCAAGTTGTGCTTGTTGTGCGACAACCATGTCCACTCCGCCAACGCCCTCTCCAAGAAACATCTCCGCTCCCAGATCTGCGACAACTGCGGCTCACAGCCCGTCTCCATCCGCTGCTCCACCGACAACCTCCTTCTCTGTCAGGACTGCGATTGGGACGCCCATGGAACTTCATCCTCGGCCCACCAACGCACCCCCGTCGACGCCTTCTCCGGCTGCCCTTCCGCTCTTGACCTCGCTTCCGCTTGGGGCTTCGATTTGGATGACAAGAGACCTCAATTGCAGCAGCCGGTTGTCAATTGGAGTTATCAGGGCCCGAATCCTTTCGATTCCTGGATGTATAAATCCGCTGCGGGGGTTACATTGCAGGATTTAATGGTACCGAGCGGGAATGGCAAGATTTATTCGGATGCTCATTGTGGCGATGTTAGTTCCAAGAATTCGAGCTGTGGAAAGCAAAAGCAGGTCGTATTCAGGCAGTTAATGGAGCTGTCTAATAGAGAGGGAGTGGGAGTGGATTGCAGTGTTGAGAAATTGGTTTCGGATACACCAAATCGGTGTGCCTGGCAGGGGAGTGCTGAAGCTGCTGGTTTGGGAAATGGGGGTGATGGGGTTATGGATGTGAATCAATCGTTGCAACAGCATGAAGAAGAGGAAGAAGCACCTTTTAACTCTCTGTTTATGATGCAGACGCATGCGGATCTGAAAAATAGCGATCCAGTTGCTGAAGGGAGCTCGACTTGGGAGATTAATCCCAAGGGTCGTGGTCCTCAGGTTTTAGTCCCTTCTTACTCGAGTTGGAGTTTCAACTGTCCTTTCCCAGTTCTAAAACGGTGTTCTATGAGGATTTTGTCTTAGGGGTGCCAAATCTTGACGTTAAGCGTGAGAAATATATTAGAAACTAAATTCGACGTAAAAAAATATAAACAGTTTCTATTCAAACTTTGCAAAGTGCAGATATATATTGGGCCTTGGCAATCTAATTGTGTAAATAAGTTGATACATATAGGTCAACCATGTACAAGAGTAGAACTCGTCTTCTTTCAAATCACAAGAGTCATTTATAATCAATTCTAGACCAAACATTCAAACCAATTCCCTTTTCTCACCAATCCAATTAGGATGAGGAAATTTGGTTGAGGCCTGAAGAGATAGATTAGGAGCCACAACTCGATATAAATCCTTTTCAAATTTCAGTATTAGATTGTATTTGGATCTCGTAGAGCGGGTGCTGGTACCAGTGCCACAACTCAATAAGATTTGATGACAGTGGGGGCAATATTTAGTTTGAGTTTCATCTTCTTTATATTAAAATAACAATATTAGATTGACCAAACAAAAAGGCACATTATTCCAAAAGTGTTTACTTTATGGTAGTGCATATCCACAGCATTTGGAACTTGGTATAACTTCTCTTAATTTTTTATAGGAGAAGCTATAATCTAACTATATTTCTATATTCCAATTTCTTTCTGAAAATGTTTCTATAAGGGATGGCCAAAACACATAATTAAACATTAATACTTGTTTCCTGACTTCATGCACGAACATTTCCTAAACATGAATTCAAAACATATAAATAACTCTTGCAAACAATAATACGGACACAGGATAAGCTTATAAAAAGGGTGTATGGCAACTTATATCATTGACAACGTCAATGGATGGAAAGAGATTGGCTAAAGTACAGATGTATAAATTAGAACCAAACTAATATGAATGTTCAAAATTTTGGAGAGGGGGCAGCTGGCAAAGGGTGGCTCCTCCACTGGCTAGTACAGTACAAGCTTGCTATTAGTCCATGTATGTATAGTATATATGGGTGTTGATAGTAAGTAAGGGGGTGCCATGAATACCTACTTTCCCCCATCTGTGCACCTGAAGATATACACACCTTTATTTTCTCCAACTTGTTTCTTGTCTATATTTCCTGTGCTTTCAATTGCAATTATCAGTCTATGGTCATAATATTGTTTGTAAGTGCCTGATTTTCGCTTAGCAACTTTCTCATTGGTTTTGCAGCTTTGCGGCTGCTGCCCTACATGGTTTTCCTAAATTGGTTTGTCTTGTTTTCATATTTTTTGCACCTGTTCCTGACACTGCAGCTTCTATGATCCGAGCATATTCTCATAGTAGACATTTCTTTTTTTGTTGATCTGTCATACTAAATATTGGGTATGGCCTTTTGAGAGGGCATTTTGTGGGGCTACCAGTCTACACACTTTGGTTGGACTTCCTTAACTGGTTTTTATTATTGTTAATTTCTCGATTTGAGAAGTTGAGATGTGTTGTCGGTCATGGTTAGGATTTCCTTATTTCGACATTGAATACTGGCAAAGAAAGTTCTATTTATTTTGGAATGTGACCATCATGAGATAAAATGGACAGATGGATTTAGCAGTTAAGATGTGATCAAGCAAGTTTCAAGGAAATGTAATTGAAACTTTCATTCCATGGTTAGAGCATTGGAGAAGTGATGCATGTTTTTTATTTCACTGTCATGAAACCCTTTAAGATTTTAAAGGGATTACTTTGGAATGGATTTTAAAATGCAAACTTGCAGCATACTAACCGTAAGATAGTGTATGCGGAAGTCGTGGATGATTGAAGTCCTTTGCTGAATTTCTTTTGTTCTTTTCTCCATATTCCATTTTTGTTTTATTGCTTGTGCTAGTTAGTCCTAGAATTTCCTTATCATGTTGTCAAGTAAACTATGAAGCACAGATATGGATACACATACGACACGATAGGGATACAACGATAGCGATACGTAAAATCTAAAAAAATAGGATATGGAACGTTGGGATACCTTTGTGAAAATTAAATATTTTTATAATTATTGGTCATGGACTTCGTATAAAAAGAAATACAAGAGTAGTTGAATTGCCAATACCAAGGATATAGCACATGTCAATTTTCAAAAAGTCATTCAAAAAAAAAAAAAAATTCAAAATAGAGCTAACAAAAGTAATAAAAAGCATTCAATACATGATATATATTGTACTCATATATTATAGTAGCATACAATCTGTATATAATAGCAATACAAATACTAAAAGGATTAGGTAGCGTGTAATACATTTTTTTACACTACGTAATAAAAAGGTAGTAAAACACGACACAGAATACGCAATGTGTAATGTGTATATAAGTTTATTGTATATAGTGTGTGTTGCAAATCTACAAGAGAGATGTATATCGAAATGCACTTTGAATCTGCAATGTTACGATGCTGTTGATAATCGACGATTGAAGTCTAGGTCCTGGCCTAGGTTACAGATGTTTACGTTGTGAATCTATCGAAGCCTAATGTGTATTGTAGTGAATGTATAATTGTATTTACACTTTGCTCCTTATATTTATTGCCTACTTTTTAAAAAATTAAGTGTTACCCCGTTGCATCCTAAAAGTACCCCGCCATATCGCTAAGGTATTCACTACGTTTCCAAAATTAAAACGATTTAATTTAAATGCTAGATACTTGTTTGCCGTATCTAATGCATAGCGGGGCGTATCAGGTGTATGTTGGTATCACAATGAATACGATACTCATACACGACTAATTTCAGAGTATCCGTGCTTCATAGAAACTAAATAATCTACTGATACTCGTTCTTATTTTGCCGTTTCAGATATGGGATTTCAACTTAGGGCGGTTGAGGTGTGCTGAGGAATCTGGTCCATTGGAAGTATATGCTGCAAGTGATTCAGGGTTTATGATGAAAAGTTATGGTGAACTCTTGAAAGAAGCAACTACAGAAGGTTGTGGAGATATCTTTGGGGTGAATTCCTCCATGGCGCATGAGGATACTGCGACATTCAATGTAAGCCATTTACGTACTTCATATTTGATACTTCAAAGTTTATTCGCATTCAACAAAATCTTCGTAATTTCCTGTGGGATTGTGTTGTAAGATTATTTGTATTTAACCCTTGCTAAGCTTTAGTTCTTTTACTTGGATTAAATTTGGGGGATGCTAATATTGGTATTACTGTCGTTGGAAGAAATGCTCTTATGATTTGGCCATCCAATGTCAGGAACAAGTTCATCTTAAACCTTCTAAGGTCCGTATGGATGACTCGAGTTTGGGGTTAGAAGCTGCCAGAGGGATTATTCCCCGTACCCCTTTGTGTCTCATTTTTTGGGATTGTACCATGAAAGCAGTCTAGCTTAGCCTAGTTGATTATGGACATCGGTAGTACATCAACGTCTAGTGTGGAATCCTTAGAAGTATGGTTCAATCTATTAATGGTAATCTTACTGAAAGATGTAGGAGATAACTGATGATTTTTCAATCACTGATTGCTAATCAGGTGAATGTGGAAGGATGTCAATACGTCAGTACTTATAGCAGATTCAGAGGAATCATAAAGTATTTCTGAGTCTGCCAATAACCAAACCAAACCAAACTGAGCCTTGTATCCCAAATCAATTGGGGTCGGCTACATGAATCCTTTTCCTCCAAAGAGTTCTGTCAAGTGTTGTTTCCTCACTTAGCCCTAGTAGACTTAAATCCTTGCGCACTACCGCATCTAATGTCAATTTGGGTCTTCCCCTCCCCGGAGCATTGCTATGCAAAGCTATCTTATCCGCTCTCTTAACTATTGCATCCGTAGGTCTACGATAGACATGTCCAAACCACCTAAGCCTATTTTCCCTCAACTTCTCGTCTATAGGTGCTACGCCTACCATCTCGCGGACTGTTTCGTTTCTAATCCTATCTCGTCTAGTCTTACCACACATCCACCTCAACATTCTCATTTCCGCTACACTCATCTTGGTCACCTGTTGTTTCTTCATAGGCCAGCATTCTGTCCCGTAAAGCATCGCTGGTCTTATAGCAGTTCTATAGAATTTTCCCTTCAACTTTGTGGGTACTCTCTTGTCGCACAGTACACCAGTAGCACTTCTCCACTTGAGCCACCCCACTTGGATCCTATGGGTCACATCATCCGTAATCTCTCCATCTTGACTAATAATAGAGCCTAAATACTTAAAACGGTCACTCTTTGGTATCTCCTGATCTTGAATCATCACTTTTTCTTCGTACGCACTTCGGGTATCACTAAACTTGCAAACCATATACTCAGTTTTACTCCTACTTATCCGAAAACCCTTAGACTCTAGTGCATCCCGCCAAATTTCTAATTTAGTATTAACACCGCTAGCAGTATCATCTACAAGGACAATATCATCTGCAAACAACATACACCATGGAATATCCTCTTGAATCTGACTAGTCAATTCATCCATAACTAAAGCGAAAAGGTAAGGGCTCAAGGCTGACCCTTGGTGCAATCCTACTGTGATGGGAAATTCACTCGTCTCCCCTGCTGGTGATCTAATGGCAGTGACAGCACCTTCATACATGTCTCGAACAACATCGATATACCCTTTGGTTACTCCCTTTCTCTCCAGAACCCACCATATTTCTGAGTCTGCCAATATAGATGGTTAATTGTGTCTTAGGGTATGTGGCACAATTGGAAAACCAAAGAACACCACAAACTGGGTTGATCAAGAGAGGTCCTAGTTTCCCTTCTATGTTGATTTGGATGAAAATATTTCAAGCTCTTAAAAAACCTAATTTACTTGCGTGGCAACTTCTCATGGTTTCATCACTGATGCAGCATAATCCAAATAACCCAACGGCAAGCCAGGGGCCTGCAACTTCAGAGAGCAACAATTTACCTATAGCAAGACCCTCGTCACGTTCAGCCTTTGATAAACCAAAATGCTACCCGCACGAGATCCAATTTACTGACCATTCTGTTCTAACAAGAGATGAGACCACAAGAATAGCACCATTAACGAAGGCTGATGTGGAGCTACTTGCACAAAACAGAGGCAATGCCATGCTACGCTACAAGGAAAAGAAGAAGACCCGAAGGTATGTGCAACTTATTCTATTTTTACCATTTTCCATTTGATTTACCATAGAAATCCTTGTGTAACTTCTTGTGTCATAAATAGATACGATAAGCACATCCGGTACGAATCAAGGAAGGCCAGAGCAGACACTAGGAAGCGAGTGAAAGGTCGATTTGTAAAGGCTACAGAGGCTCCAGATTGTTAAGTCCCATCTGAATGACTGTTTTCAGATTTAGTTTACCTGTTCCATCTTCTATGTATATTCATATGTTCTCCCACTTAAAATGTACAACTCGTGGCCTTCAGTTCTTATGTGATGGCGAGAATTCTCAGTCCAGCATGATCTCTCTTCCCCACGAAAAAATAACGCACCCACACCGACAATGCCATTCTGATTTCTGGTGTAACCAAGGCGTGCACACAGGCAAGGTCAAATTAGAAAGTCTGAATGGCTAACCATTATGGAATATTTACTTTTTGGGAACTGCTCTTCAGTGTCCATCCTATAGTAGTTTGGGTTTCATCTTTTGGATGAAATAGTCTTTGATTTAAGTTTATTTATCAGCAAAGTCATGAACAACTTGTGTTCGTATTTCATCTTTCCTGGTGATAGAAGCATTGTACTATGGATTGGGTGTTGAGGGATCTTTTTCATGGATGAGGGTATTGAACATGTCAATAATGTTGCATGCGAACTGAAAACATCCTGAATGAGTTCATTTCTCTTCTTTTATTTTCTTTGGTACATCGGAAAGATGCCGTGCGCCCTGATAAAGTTGATATCATCATGCTAGCCTCCAGGCATCTAAAGACTTGTCTGAGGGAGTCGGTTCTGTAGTTTTTGTTCCACCCATAAGACTGTGCATTCATTGGTCCAGGTTTTGATTGGGTTGGTTAGTTTTCTAGTCCATATTAACTTCTGAAAGCATTGCTGGCCGGGACTGTATCAGCTGCGTTAAGAGGTGTAGGTTAGCTCAAATGCAACTGTAAATATTTAACTGTACGATTCGTTACCATCTGTGGGTGCACTTGATGAGGAACTTATCCATCCATTTCCTTCACGACTGGAAACGAGTTATCAGTTTGGAAAATGAGTAGGGCTAGCGTATGTTAACCCATCCTGAATATACCCTGAAGGAACTTAAGCGGCTCAAGACTCAGGAGATTGGTCTGTAACTGCAGAGAATCCCCAAGTGTGCTAGAACATTATTGGACAGTGGGGATATGAGTGTATAACTTATTGTGATTAATGATCTTTTATTTTTGTCCGGTGACACCAATTGAGATATTGTAACTGATCCACACAATATTTCTTTTGATGTAGGAGGGTATGAGATTAATGGTCTTGCCTTAAAAGTTCTTTTGCAGAGAGGCAAGGGGGAAAACTTGTGAAAGGCTTTTTGTTCCTTCACGTGAGTGTTATTAAGGCCGTTCAACAAACCAAAATTCACACCGCTCCCATTCACTCCACTCACGTTTCATAAATTCTCCAACACCCCGTACTACTCTCAACTCTAAATTCACCTTCTCCAAGCCCTCTTCTTCTGCTTCCCCTAATGTTCTTGTTTGTGAGCTAACCCAATGAAAGACTTTTCCTTCTTTCTCCTAAAAAACTCACTTGGAGCCAAGATGAGGAAAGGCTTTAGAAGCTCTTGCAATGGCGATGGCTCCACCTCCACACTAAACCAGTGCAAAACTAACGGTGTTGATTACTCTTGTATGGCAGCCCAGTCTCTCTCTGGTTCCCCTTTCATTGATAATGCAACATCAGGGGAACCCAGGACAACTCTGGAAGAGATGATATTACAATTAGAATTTGAAGAGAAGATGGCCAGAAAAGCAAAAGCAGACGAGTACAGTGCTGAAATGGAGCAGCGTCGGATGTCGTGCGTGGACAATTCCGACATTTTACGATCAGCAAGGAATGCTTTGAGTCAGTACCCTAGGTTCTCTCTCGATGGAAGGGACGCCATGTATCGGTCTTCCTTTCGGAATCTGGCTCCTATTAGTACTGTTGGTGGCAGAAAGTCGTTTTGCTGCAACCCTGGGTTGAGGAAGGGATCAATAATGAAAGAGGGTTTAAATTCCGAACTAAGGAGAAATACGCGCTTTCCGCCGATAATAGGAGGAGAGAGAGTGGTTTGGTGCAAGCCAGGAGTGGTAGCCAAGTTGATGGGTCTTGAGGCCATTCCAGTTCCAGTGGATAGCTACAGTCGCAAAGAGAAGTGGAGTTCTGTGATAAAGAAGCAGAATCTAAGGAAGAGAGCTGAAAGACATGAAATGGAGAGAGGAAAACCTGTAGGGGATGTAACTGGTGGGAGTGAGATTAAGAGAGGGTTCATGAGTTCCTGTTCGAGAACCGGATACTGTGTTATGAAGCCAATTGCTGTCGATCCTGCAAATGGTGGAGTGGGTTAGCCAATTTGGGGTTTGCGGTAGACTCTTGGAGCTGATCACTGGGTCGAGAGACTCCTCTCTCTCTCTCTCTCTCTCTCTCTCTCTCTCTCTCTCTCATAATAGATATAGCAGGACATTGGAAGAAAAAGGTACTGAGTCCTGACTATGAAGTCGGCTTTGATATATCTACTGAAAATGCTCAGAGATCATATATAGTGAAGTTTGGATTCAGAAAAGATGCAGTTCGATGAAGATTTCAATTTGTAAGAACCGAGTTTGGGGTAAAATATGTGAAATTATTAAATTATGGTTAGCAAAGCTCCAAATGGTTGAATCCATACTGAATAACTTGGTTTTTAGAGCATAGAATTGCTCTCTTTCATTCTTTCGTTTGTCCATGCCTTCTCCTGTGTCTGATGATACTAAGTACTCTCTAACAGTATGAAGCATCGTTCTTATTAACATAACGTCCTGATTTTTCCGCATGTTAATAAAATTATTTTAAACGAATATGTTAAATAAAATAAACATTTAAAAGAAATACTTTATTTACTGAAATTAAAACGGCCGCGAAAGTAACATGCAAGGTTAAAAATACCCAAATTGGGTTTACATGTGTGTCGGAAAATAAATTACAGAACCTTCTTCTAGTAAGGTAATCAGGTCTCGTTAAAGTCTTCTTCTTCATAGTTTGGCTCTTCTTGTTCGCTGTGTATTGGCTATTTTTCTACATCTGACATGAAATATCAAGACATAAAAATTGGTCCACGAGTTGTGAGACTCAGTAAAAAATATTACTTGATAAAACCCAATATGTACAACAAAGAAGACGTGTAAAGACAGCAAGAGTAAACACATTAGTTCATTATTAATCTCCTTTTAGTGTTTCTAGGAATCTCTTTCTTGAAAACTCGAATCTTACCAACTAAGGCCTCATCCGACATGACTTTTTTATTAGCTTATTTTTTCATTTTTATGTGAAATTTTATTGCAATTTTTTTTATCTTTCGTCAACTTTTTGTAAATTATTGATTCATCTCGACAAGAATTTTTAGAAAAATTATAAATAATGGACTAGATTTGAAAAAAGTTCAAAAAAGATAAAAAATAATAAAAAACAGAGTATTTTTGCACTTATTTGTCGTCTTTATTATTATTTTTAACTTTTGGACATAACTTTATACTTTTTATATTTTTTATCGAGATAGACCAATAATCCGCAAAACATTGAGACAAAAAAAAAAGAAAAAAAAAATTAAGAAAAAGAAAGTTAGGCCAAATGGGACCTAACTCTAGCGCAAGGCCTTCAGTTGAAATTGACCAATCTTATATACCATCCTTAGGTGATATATGCGACTAGATTATCGACAATTTTGCAAGAAATGAACCTTCTATCGTTCGCTCAAGCCAATTCCTACATCACGTTACCTAGATTGTACAACGAACGTGACTTATTAGGTCTAGTACCAACTATCATAACTGCTTCCCTTTCTACCTCAAGAATGCCTAAGACACTGACCTTCACTTCTTTAGGGTATGGAGTTGCCTCCGCAGACGTTTCTAAAGTCGCCATCAACCGTCTCCAACTCCTCCTATTTCAATCATTTTAATACATAAAATAAACAGTTTGACCCCCCCCCCCCCCCCCCCCCCCAAAAAAAAAAAATCACCACTATGGGACCACCCAAACTGATTACCATTTCATTTCTTTAACCTAGGTGTCACTAGATATGAACTAATTATAATGTACATTCGACACTCTCTAATGTTGTTCGGATATCATTCGCACTAGTATCCCTAACGTATAAAATTTAGGTTTTTTCCATTTCAATGAAACGACATTTATGTTACCAAACAGGCAGCATAACAGCTATATTTCAAGTTCTCCAACAAACGACAACACAACTACTATATAACAGGTGCTCCAACAACATTGCAAGCATGACCATAGAACAACTTCCATAATATCTATAGTATAATATAATTACGAGTTTGCAGTATGCTCTCACTGCGTGAATACGTGTGTGAGGTGTTTGTGACGTTTAGGGTGGAGTCATTAATCAATCGGGCACAATTCCAAATTTGCCCGAAAATAGCCCAATCGGTTGACCACCTTAACCAGTCGACCATTGTTCTTGATCGGTCGACTAAACAAATTGGTAGGTTTCTGACAGTTGGCCGTGGGGTTTGAAATTCAAGCAATTCTTGATATAATATAGCAAAACATCAAAAATGAAGAGTTTAGATAGTAGGTTCTACCTCATACCCGTGTTTCGGTGCATCAGGTTAATGGTTTGGTAGCGGTTCAGGTATACCCTTTCCTTTTCCTCCTTGACTGAGCTTCTCTTTCTCTCTCTAGATTTTCTCACTTTTTTTGATCGGCAAAACTTATTATAATTCATTAAAGATGAGAGGACCAATGTACACACAGATTTGGCAAGAGGCCAAATTAGAGGTTCACATACAGGAAAACCCAGAGGAAGAAAAGAGGAAGAAAAGAAGAAGAAAACCAGGAAAACCAAGTGCAAATACATTCTCCAAGAAAGCAACTTATAATCTACACCTTAGATTTTCTCACGTTGGTTTCTTGTGCAAGTGAACGATGTAGGGTTTGATATTTTTTGGGGTGGACTCTAAGTGTGAACGAGAAAAACAAAGAGATGACCTTTGAATCTGGTTAAGGGATGAGAGATGATCTTTGGAATGTTCAATCCTAGGCGAAACGAATGACAATGAATGGCCATCGGTAAAGGAGAGTGAATTAGAATATGTTTCGGTATGTTTTGTCCTTTTTTCGAATGGCCATCGGTATGTTTGTTAAATGCCAGTAAAAGTCTATAAAAATGACGGTAAAAGTGTTTACCGCTGTTGGGAAAGCTTATTGGCGTTTAGAAACGCCGCTAAAATTTGCCTACGTATTTTGCCGGCGTTTACAAGCGTCGGGAAAATGTTTCCGGCGACGTAAGTATTCCCTGCGTTTCAAAATAAATGCTGGAAAGAAATTTTGAAAATTTTAAAAGTGCCGGTAATTTTTTTTTTTTGAAAATTGCCAGTAAAATTAATATAGAAACGTGGCAAATTAATAAAAAACGCTGGTAATAATACAAAACGTCGGGAAAGTATTATTTCTACCACTGACATTGCCGTGAAATTTTCCCTAGAATCAATGTCCCAGGAGGCCAAACCAAATTCACAAGAAAAGGTGCAGACATTAAAGGAGATGACAAGTATTGGATGCCAAATATTAGTCGTTTAAATACCGAAGGATAATCTAGTCTCAATTTAGCTTCTTATGAAAACTAGATCAACGCCAGAAAGTAAAAGCCTACAAATATTACTACACAAAATCAGCCATACCATTCACCATTCCATCCAGTTCCTTGAAGACAAATACAACATTTTAGTAACACTTCTTACAGTTCCTTCAGTGAAACATCAAACAGAACCCCAAATCCTTTGGCTAACTGTTCCCAGCAACTGCCTTGTCAATTTCATCCATGGTCTCGAAGTGCATTCCACTGCAGAAGGCCAAAAGTAATTCACCTGTGTAAGATCAACATAATACTGAACCAGAGGCCATCCAGAGGCCAAAACAGCAGAAACCAAACTGATAAAGGCACAGAATATTGCCAAAGAAACCAAACACCAAAGCAAACCATGAAAACGTAAAACAGATTACATCAAGCTATCAGAAGATTGGGCATGAAAACGTACCTTAAGCCGAGTTTCTTTCATTCTTTTGGTAGAAATTGCATTACTTCACATGCATGGAAGAATCAAGATTCACCATTACCTCTTTTGGTCTTTTTATAGAAATGCACCCTGCTAAATCTCCAATAAGATTGATCCACTGTTCCTTTTTGCCCTTCATATCTAGCCAAAATCTACAAATAAAGCATTTCTTTTATCCTCAGCCCTCAAATATTATGAAAAGTCTCCATCATTCAAAATGCTGAGCCTCACCCATAACTTTACATACTTTTTGCATTTCCAGATCACCAACATATTCACAGAATGCCTGAAATGCAATAAGAAGGCCTCTGCATGAGCAGACATACATATGTACGTACATAGAGAGAGAGAGAGAGAGAGAGAGAGAGAGAGAGAGAGAGAGAGAGAGAGAGAGAGAGAGAGAGAGAGAGAGAGAGAGGGACTGAGAGAGGGAATCGAGACCTTTTTCTTTGAGGTATCGACGGCAATCTTCGGGACTAAGTTGAGAAATGTCTTCTTCAGTGAGTAGGTGGAGAGGCTTGTCCAGTGGTGACAGGGAAACTGTTTCCTCCGTTGCCATGGCGGCCAAATTTCGACCAATAATTGACCACAGGTTGCTCCACTGTTTTAGTTTCGGTTCAAATCCAGATAAGTTGAGTCTTTCTAAAAAAGGATTAACCTGTTTCTTAGACTTGGAAAATCGGAAAAAAAAAAGAGAGAAGAAAATTAGACAAACTTTACTTGATACAAACAAATTGTTATAGCACCCACTCTTTTGAGTTTGTGATCGAAAGAAAATGGTCTTGTTTACTTGGACATATTGCACTAGAACAGAGTGAAATCGCAGTACACTAAAAACTAAACCAACTAAAAACGACTAAATTGACTAAAAACTAACAACCAAAACAAACAATCAAATAAATGAACAATGCGTTTATTTACTAACAGTACATTACACTCTCCATCATAAATTTACTGCAAAATGAACAATAAAACTAACAATCAACTAAAAACGAACGATCATTAAAACGAACAGTACACTAACAACTAAAAGAGACTAGTCGATTTACTAGTTTGCAAATTGACTAGTAAGCAAGTTATTTGAATCAACCAGCAATCATGAGTATGTTCCACACCGAAAACTAAACAAACAATCAACTCTCCATCATAAAAATGCATATATAGTGTGGAATCGTTGAGTGAAATCCAGAAATAGACCTCCATAAGGAGGTTAAAAACAATGATGATAAATAAAATCCAAAGAATGTGAAATAGGTTAGGAAAAACATCAAATATATATAGACAAGTATTCTGAAATGGAGAAGCCTCCAACCAAAACAAGGAAGCAAGACACAGAGAAAGGAATTGAAGATTCATATTTTCAGAATATATTTCAAATCAAACTAATTGAAATTACTCAGAACCTCCAAAATGGAAAACAAAAACAGAGATCAATACAATGGATAGTGGATTCCTATACGTACACTTTACCTTGAAATGAAGCTCCCGCTGCCATGTACTGTGTCGAAAACAAGTTAAAAGCTAGTAACGCTGCTCAACGGCGAACTAAGCTTCAACGTGATTGCCTATTTCAGTCCTTTTTAGTTTCAAACAGAGTAAAATAAACCCTAGAGTCAAGAGACCTTTGAAGTTCGAATCGAGAGAGAGTCAAAGACGGATTGAGATATATATAGAGAGCGGTGCGTAGGACCAGAGAGAGAGAGAAACCTGTAGGCTTCGCCGAAGGGAGTCTGGTCATTCTCCGTGTGGCGCTGAGATAGAGACTGAGAGTCGAGATTGGAAAATTTTTGGGTTGCCCGGAAAGTTTTTGTGGACTTAATTAGGGCTTTTGTTTCTATTTGCGGTTTCTCTTCTATTATTCCTAACATTTTTTAAAAACACAGGGAATTAAATACGGAGAATATGTATTTTTGTTGTAGTGACCGTTCGATTGAATTAATTCACATAATTATTGATTTAATTAAAACTTAACCATTAAATTCAAATTAAATATTGTAAAATGCCATTAAATTATTTTATTGAGTCATAAAATCTCGAGTTGTTGTAATTTATCTCCCTTAAAGAATTTCATCCTCAAAATTTCGTGAAACGTTCTAAATTAAGAAGTTGGGCTTAATAACTCGCATCGCATCGTTCACATTCCCAGGTTGACTTCTCTAGGTTTTGATGACGTCAAAGATCCGCACCAACTTGATGGTCTTGCATTGTAGAGTCTTCTCTCCTTGATCCAAGATTTGAACTGAGTATGTCGTATCTTTGTCCAGAGTGATGTTGTGAGACCCCGACCCAAAATTGGAAAATTAAGAACATAATTGGAATTAATTTGGCTAATTTGAGGTCAATTTGAATTTGAATTGGAAATCGAGAAGTGGTTCCAATATTTATTTAAGTACATGTTAGGATATTCGGAATTTGATCGGATGATATATGCATGTGGCTTACTTTAAGGTAGGGGTGACAGAAAAATCAAAAAAATCGATCGTTCGGTTCGGTCTTCGGTCAGTCCACAACGGGGTTTGGTGTGGTCTTGGTCCAAAAATTTTTTTTCGAAATATATTCAGTTCGGTCTCGGTTTTTTGGAATTTTGACCGGACCGGACCGAACCGAACCGATAGTGGACCGAATGGTATTTGACCGAACTGACTTGGACTGAACCGAAAGTTAGTGATGCATTTGGGTTTTGTGATTTTTGATTATGTGGGTTTTACTATTTTGGTGGAAAAATAGATGAATTTTTTTCTTAAAGTGTGCCATTTAATATTTGATGGAAAAAAATTCGAATGGAGGCCTATTTGGTAATACATTTTCTATATTAGTGGCGGATTTGGACCGAACGAGTTCAAAATTAATTTTTAACATTGCCCATTCAGGGCGGACGAAATCCGCGAAATAAAATGACCCCAGCCCGCCCCGAACTGAAAATAAATCGATCGGAGAAAAAATGGACCGAACCAAATCAGTCCGTGAAAATATTGGACCAAACCGATCGATCCCGAACCGATTTCACCCCTAGTTTAAGGGAATAGTAGCAAACTTGGACGTAAGGGTGAGAAGCACCCAATAAGTTTCCTTGAAGTTTTAACAGATAAGTATATTTTAGAGTTTGGGGGCTTAGTAACCAAGGTTATCTCGTACGCTTGACACCTGAAGCTTGCTTATTCAATTCATTTGTTAAGCCATGGAGAGCTCCTTTCATTTCTTCTTCTACATTTCCAAAATTATAGAGCTTTTTGAGAGAGTAGATATAGGGGAGACCAACTTATTCACAGGAGTGTTATTTATTTTTAAGCTTGGAGTTCTGGAATTTGGTCAGAATTCATCTTAAGTAAGTAAATGGTGTCTGTGTTCACTTCATTTGGGCTTTAATTCTTAGTATTGAATTCTATGGAGATTAGTTTTGAAGGTTGAGAAGTAATTTCTGTGTTTGAATTGAATATCTTGAGGTTGGAGAATCACTTGAACTACATCAGTAGCAATTATAGAGACCTATACCAACCGGACGACATATACATGTCGATCAAATGAACTAACTTGTAGTACATCATAGAGAATAACCTTAACCGGATGGATCATACCATGTCAAATGGATGAACTACTTACAATACCCACGGAGTAACACTTCATCTTGTTGAACTATGCCTTCATCCTATTGAACTAGTATGTTGTCGGAAAGTTAGTTTTGATATTTTATGTACATTTAACATGGGAAACCTAGATTTCTGTTGGGAATAATATTATAGACATGAGACTCTATTTGGGGACATTGATGTTGTCGTTTACGCACCAAAAATAAATTTATAAGTAAAGGCTTAAAACTAACCCGAAAGATAGTGAAAAGACCAGGATTATCCACGAAAAAAAGAAGAAGCTATGCTACTATATTTTTATGATCTATTTCGAATTTAATGGAGATATCGAAAGATTTGATTGGTAAACTAAAACTAGGTTTAGAAATTGACATATGAATTAGGAAACAAAGCAAGTTTAGAATTTTGGAAACCGTTGTAGAAAAATGGACTAGGGCTTTCATATCACTTTTTCTTCCCAATGCAATCAATATTCGATTCAATATAATATTCAACTATGTAAAAATATTATTCGGATTCATACACCATAAAGACTATCTCAACATAGCGCGGATCGTTTCACTGGTACGATCCATATCAAGTATGGACCGTTTCTACGGCACGATCCATTTAATGTCATATAGTCCATCTCAGAGACAATCCAGAACATTGAAAACCAATATGATTGTGCTTGATGTCATGAATACAAACACGAGGGACAGATCGAAAAAGATTTGAATATTAAAAATAATGAATCATCTACTATCATAAACTAAAAGTCGAATAAAACCATAAACCATAAACTGAATATGATTACATTGTTCTGAAAAGAGCTGCATCATTACCCTAGTCAAGGAGGGACTTAGCCGACCATGAATGGAGAAAACATCGAAGAACAAATCGAATTTATGGAGAACTTGGAGAGATCGGATGAACAAAATAAAGTTCCCAAGCCTCCTATAGCCTTCAAAATAATAACAAAGAAAAAGATAATAATTCTCAACCCTAGCATCCCTATTTATAATGTTTCCCAATCCTATTTTGACTAAAATACAAAAATTTCTAAATACGGAGCATTCAGACAAAAATAGGCAGCGTTCGGACGAAAAAGTCAATAGCAAAAATATTTTGGTGTGTCCAGACAAGAGTCACATCTGTCTTGAACGAAATTCCAGTGGCTGTCTCCTCTTTTGTGGCTCAGGGCGTCCAGACAGGAGTCACATCCGTCCGGACGAAAAAAGCAAATTGTAATTTTTCTTTGTTTTTGACTCCGTTTATATATATTACGCTCCAAACTTGCAAATCCATAACTAACGATAATAAGGTATAATCTAAACGTATTGGAGACTTACCAAAGGCAAGTTAACAGATTTACATAGGTACTTTTAGGCGATAAGACATGATCGAAGATGAATTCTGAGGCTCTTGTGAATCGAGAAGGCCGACCATTTGGGTTCTTAATTGGGTATTGTGTAAGATTTAATTTAACATTGAATTATAGACTTCGATAATTTGATGAGACATTCTATTGGAATGTAGGACTCAAAAAGGAGGCTCGTGATGTGTTAGTAAAACGTGACGTGACTTAATCAAAAGAGGTGAGTTCAAATATACTTATATTACATTTGTATTTGTAATGACTTGTTACAACATGAGTTGATTCTAAAATTATAAATGCTGGATAGCAGCATGTTTTGTGTGAAAAGACATGCTCAAACATGTTGATTTGAATAATGTTAATTTACTTCACTAGTGGTGTGCTAATTAATGAACTTGTTAACGATAATGAAGTGTGGTCAGGCTATGACATATTGTTCGAACAGTCCCCGATCGTTAAGGATTCGAAAAGAGTGAGGTGAAGGAATAAGAGAGGTGACAACAGTCCATGTGGTGATGGATGACATTATACCAACTATTAAATATTTTAGGGGTAGTTGTCGATGTGGTGATGAATGGTGTCTTACTAACTATTAAATATTTGGGTGGTTGCTCCCACCCGTGTATTGACAAACTGTTATAACGAAAAGAAATGCTATGATTGAGCATATGTTTTTTGTGTAAGTTAAGGAAAAGTGTATAGAGTTTTGTTATGTAACCCTAGCACTAATTAGTATTATTTATATATGAGACTATATATTACAATATGTAATTACCTGATGTGGGATAATGATTAACTAATATTCTAACACTCCCCCTTAAGCTGGAGAATAGATATTACAAAGACCTATCTTGTTACATAACAACTCTAATCGTGGTTTGAACAATGACTTAGTAAATATATCAGCCAATTGAGCACTCGTAGATACGAATGGAGTAGCTATTACACAATCCATTAATTTCTCGCGTACTAAATGACAATCAACTTCAATATGCTTGGTCCTTTCATGAAATACGAGATTTGATGCAGTATGAATCACAACTTGATTATCACAGTGTAGAGTCATAGACAACTGCATTCTAAATCCTATCTCTTCAAGAAACGATTGCAATCATACAATCTCACAAGTGGTTTGTGCCATTGCTCTATACTCTGCTTCTGCACTAGACTGGGCAATAACTGTTTGCTTCTTACTCTTCCAATTGTAAGGTTTTCTCCCATAAATTAATACAAAATATCCAGTAGTACACCTTCTATCAGATGGCCCTCCAGCCCATTCAGAATCTGTGAACGCTTCAACTCGCAAGTATCCACTAGCTCGATAAAATAAACCACGAAGCATAAATGAGCTAGCTCGACACACTAACTGCAAACAAGATATCCAGACATGTAATACTAAGATAATTTAACTTATAAACCAATCGAAGATATTGATCAGGATTGCCCTTGGTCAACACATAATTTGATGTATCCATATGAGTTGCAACAAGCTTAGTTCTCAACAAACCAGTATCCTCAAGAATGTCTAGCACATACTTTCATTGAGATAAGCTAATACCGTCATTGGATCGCGCCATCTCGAACCGTAAGAAGTATTGTAGTTTTCTCAAATTCTTAGTGTGGAATTGCTGGTGTAAGAAGGATTTGAGTTCATCAATACATCGTTGATCATCACCGGTAATAATAATGTCGTCCACATAGACAATCAATAATTCTTTTTCTCGATCGGACTTGAGAGAGAACGCAGAATGATCAGACTGACTGCGATGCATGCCAAAGCATAATACTGCAACACTAAACTTCTCAAACCAGACTCTAGGAGATTGCTTAAGTCTATATAGTGCTTTGCAAATATGACAAACCCGCGATGCTCCCCATGAGCAACAAACCGAGGATGTTTCTCCATATAAACTTCTCCTAGAGATTCTCGTGGAGGAATGCATGTTTGACATCCAATTGAAACAATGGTCAACCAAGAGTCGCAGCAAGAGAAATAAGAATTTGAATAGAGTCAAGTTTGGCAACAGGCAAAAATATCTCCGAATAGTCAACGTCATAGGTTTGGGTGTAACCTTTGGCAACAAGGTGCGCTTTATAGCCCTCAACAGTACTGTCAGGAAGATACTTGGCAGTGAAGACCCAGCGACAACCAACATGGATTTTATTAACAGGAAGAGGAACTAACTCTCATGTGCCATTATGATAAAGGGCAGACATTTTATCTTCCATAGCTTGCTGCCACTCAGACACAAACAAGGCCTCCTGAATAGTGTTAGGAACAAATATGGAGAAAATAGAAGAAGTAAAAGCACGTAGGGACGAAGAAAGGTGATCATATAAAACAAATTGAGCAATAGGATGAGAGGTGCAAGACCAAATACTTTTGCGAATGGCGGTAGGCCAATTGTCCGGATCTCGCAGCAGAGGTGAAAATGGAGCGACGGGTTAAGGTGGAACCGTGAACTGTGGTGCTAGCGGAACTAAGGGATGATGAACATATACCTACAAGGGTTTAGGATTATGAGTACCAAAAGGTATAACTATAGGCAACACAAATTCAGGTGGACTAGAAAAGAAGGGTAATGACTAATTAAAGGTAACATCAACACACATAAAGTGACACTGTACGGATGGCAAGTAACATTTATAATATTTTTTGAGTGCGTGAGTAACCAAAAAAGACACATCGAATGGTCCGAGGATCAAGTTTATCCCGGTCAGAGTTGAGAGCGTGAACATAACACATGCATCCAAATATCCGAGGGGGTAAGGAGTGGAGAGGACGACTAGGAAGCAACACCGTTTAGGGTATTTGACCACCAAGAACTATAGAAGGTATATGATTTATTAAGTGAGATGTAGTAAAAACAACATCACTCTAGTAAGACATTAGAACATGCATTTGTAACAATAGTGCCCGCATAATTTTGGATAAATGTCAATTCTTGCATTCGACAACTCCATTTTGTTGTGGAGTCCAAGTACAAGATGACTGGGGAGAATGCCACAGTCATCAAAGAACTGAGAGAGAAAGTAGTATGAAAATATTCGCGTGCATTATCAGATCAAAAGATACGAATGCAGGTATTAAACTGAGCCTTTATTTTTGGATCCATATAAAAAGATTTAAAAATATGTTGCAACTTGGATCGTTCTTTCATAAGATAAAGATAACACGAGAAAAATCATCCACATAGATAACATAATATTGAAATCGAAAGATGCTAGGAACACGCATGGGACATTAAATATCTAAATGTACTAATTAAAAAGGTTGTGACACACAATTCTCAATGCGAGGATAAAAGGACAACCTACAGTGTTTACTAAATTCACAGAGTTCACATGGTAAAATTTGAACACGACGACATGAAGGCACTAGTTGTTTCAAAATTTGAAGTGATTTGTGACAAAGGCGACAATGTTGCTAATATGGCGACTTTGATGACTGAAGAGCAATGGACTAAGAATGAGCACCATCAGTGAGGTAATATAGGCCACCACGTTCAGCACTGTCATCAATTTTTCTCTCTGTCTTGAGATTCTAAAACACACAATTGTGGAGAAAGAATGTTACTGAACAATTCAAAGACTTTGTATGTTTACTAACAAACATAAGATTAAAGGGAAAATGAGGAACATGTAATACAGAGTCTAAAGTAATAGTAGAAGTGACAGGTACTAAAACAAAAACTAGTAATCTCAGTGTTGGAACCATCTGCTAAGGTAACATGAGATTGTTTACCAGCAGACTATCCATCAGAAAGAATAATAGATGTACCAGTCATGTGGCCACAGGCACTAGCATCTATAACTCATGGAGTAGAGGTGAGAGAGGATGCAACACAAGCAACATGAGGACCTGTCTGAGCAATCATAGAAGTGGAGGAAGAAGCTGCCAATGGAGACTGAATGGACACAAGATGTTGGTAAATAGTACTCCACTGTATGATTGGTACCCCCACAATATGTGCAGAGTCAAGGACTATGACCATGGCCAAAACCACTTTCCACTGTCGTACGACCACCACGACTGCCAAATCTAGAGTTGTGACCATGTCCTCAAGATTCAGATATACATTTTTTTGGAACTCTATGTGTCTAGTTTTAAACAAAATAAACGGTGCGCAATTCTAATACTCGTACTAAAGTGTGTCAGTGCAGTCTTTACAGGTGCGAATCTATTGCAATTCAATCACAAATTTTTATAGAATTATGTGCATTGAATTAGGTTTCGAAATGTTAATCCAATATAGTAGACACATAAACCAACACTATTTAAAATATTCAGAAATTTTAGAGTTTTAGAACCACCTTAATCGAATTTTTTAAAATCAGATTATCACTGTGTTCTATTTTTTTTAGATTTTATTCTTCTCAAATAACTTCGTTTTGGCCTTTGTTTCTATAAGCTAACTGTCCAAATCATCCTCAAATCCACACCAAACATGCATGACTTGATCACACACCAAAAACAATATATAAATATTATAACAACCCATTCCTGAGTTTAATACGGAACCTTTCTTGATAGTATGGCCTCACACATAAGTTATGCTCATAAAGATAATACATTGGTCAAGCATCACGTGACAAAAGTTCAAAATTCATATATACAGGAAGTTATCACAAAAGACAAGCCCACGGGTGTTTGCAAAGTAATTTATCAAGCAAAGAAGGAAGGGGAAAAAAATATATACACTAGTTAAAGAAGTCAATTAGTCTAACTGTACTCCTCTCAACCACGATCTAGACTCAGCAGTGGACCCACGTACCTCACACACCTGAAAAGAAAATACTGTGGGGGTGTGAGCTATTAATATACTCAGTGAATGCACTTACTCATACAAACATAAATAGCACTGGCAAATGTTATAAAATAAACTGAACAACGATCCCCTTCTCTCCAATAACTCAATATTAGCAAATACATACATACATATATATATAGGCTGATTACATTGCATCACTAAGGCAGAACGAATACGCCACTACCGCAATACCCACTAACAACGCCACCACGACAATATGCATATCGTCACTAGGACTATCAATACGTGAAAATGGCTCCATGGCAGACATGATTATAACAACCAACCAAAGTTCTACAAATATCATAGGTTCTGCCAACACAAATAAATACACCCACCTCGAGGGCCTATGCATATACCAACCACAAGATCACTGGTCACGTGGAGTCATGGTACACGTTGTCGCTTCTGAACCTAGAATCAATTGGAAAAGAAACAGGGCTCAATCTCTTGAGAAGTTAGCTAACTACTCTTCTCTCTCTCTCTCTCTCTCTCTCTCTCTCTCTCGTGTAAACCTTGATATTTCTAACCCTATGCTTTATTTTCTTCTTTTTTTTAAAGCAAAAGCCTGCACATCACTTGATTGGCTCTAATATACCTATACATGTGTACAACATATGTATTCCCAGCCCTCCACGTGCACACACAAAATACACACATCTTTTTGTTAATTCGCGTGCAAACTTGACTGAAAGGTTCCAATCAAGTCCTGATCTGACCAGCCAAATCTAGTCACTGGGATTTTCGGGTGCTTCTCTTCAGGATCTAACTCACCGACCGAATGTTCCAGTCAGATTTTTCTTCCTTCAACACCTGACTGGAAGGTTCCAGTTAGGTTTCAGCTTGACCTATTCATCAGGTCAGGTCAGGTTTCCATCTTTCTTGATTCTTCTATATTTTTCTGCTTTTTCTTCGAACTTCGCATCACTCTTGGCCTCAGCACTTCTTTCAATTACGCTTCCATCCTTCCTCGGGTGTTGGGACTTTCTTCGAACTTTTGGATTTTACCATTTTGTCGGTCCAACACCTCTTTTAACATAGAAAACCTAAAATTGGACAAAAGCTACCAAACGTGCATTATCCAATAAATTTGATGTTTAAGTATCGTACGTATGCCAAATAGGACATGTTGAACCAGTTATACGAGGTCTATTACGGTATCAACAATCACACACCTGAAAAGAAAACACTGTGGGGATGTGAGCTATCAACATGCTTAGTGAATGCACTTACTCGTACAAACATAAATAGCACTAGCATATGTTATAAAATAAACCGAATAACAATCCCCTTCTCGCCAATAACTCAATATTAACAAATATACATATACATACATATATATATATATATATATATCTTTTTGTTAGCGACAAAATTTTACTTTTCGTCTCAAAATATGTCATCTGGCGACGAAATATTATTTTCCTCGCCAAATTTATATATAAGGCGAAGAATTATATTTTTGGTCTCCAAATATGTATTTTAGGCGAGAAAATATTATTTTCGTCTCCAGATATCTGATTTAGCGACGAAACATTATTTTGTTCCCCAAAATTACTTATTTGGAGATGAAAATATAGTTCGTCACTAATATATACATTTGCGACGGGAAAAAATATTTTATCGCCAAATGACATATTTAGAGACGAAAAGTAAAATTTCGTCGCTAACAAAATACATTTGGCGAGAAAAATAAGTTTTTTACAAATATTTTCAAAAAGGCGACAAAATAGTTTTTTTGTCGCCATATATACCCTATTTGGTGACAAAATTAAATTTCGTTTTCTAATTTCGTCGCTATAAGTGGTTTTTCTTGCAGTGTTTGACTCAGACACAAAAAGTTTAACTAAACAATTGCTCACACTTTTAATCATGCCCAGAACATCATCATCAGTTTGAATCAGCTTAAAATCTCCTCAAAAATTACCAACCATATAGTAATAATAAACACTAGGGGTGTAACCGGTCCGGTTTGGTCCGGTTTGCCCTATAAACTCGGACCAAACCGGTTGACCGGTTTGAGGAAAACGTAAACCGAAAACCGGACCGATGGTGTTCGGTTTGGTCCGGTTTGGCTCGGCCGGTTTTGGCTCCGGTTTGGTCCGGTTTCCGGTTTGGGTGGTCTTGGGCCAAAATCATCAAAAAATGTAAAAAATAACTCAGAAATCAGAAAAATAATTTACTATATGAACCCACAAATCAAATGCGAAATCAATAAACAAATAACTCAAAAACATAACTTAGTATATGAAGACCAGAATTCAGAAATCACTAAAATAAGTACACGAACTCAGTAAAAAAATACAAAATCAGAGGGAATGAGACATAAAGAACCTAAACACTTAAAACTATAAAGTATAAAATAACTTAGGATTAAAACCGGTCCGGTCCGGTTTGGTCCGGCCCCAAAAACTCAAAAACCGAAAACCAAACCGAAACAATTCAAAAAAAATCAAACCGGACCGAACCGGACCGGTCTACTCTCAAAACCGGACCGAACCGACGGTTTGATCCGGTTTACCGGTTTGGTCCGGTTTACCGGTTTAGTCTTACACCCCTAATAAACACAATCCACATACCAAAATTCCTTTAAAATCTCAAATTACTTTGGACGAGACATCCTGTCTTTATAGTCAATGTGCATAACCTCACCACCCACATAATACTTCATCCCATTTTCAACCCTAAAATTTTCACCATAATACAACTTAATTGAGAAATAATAAGGGTGGAAATATGTACAATGTAAGCACATAAACAAAAAAATAATAATTAGGAACTACTTGTCAAACTTGTCTTGAGACCACTTGACAAAAAAATTGGGACCACATGACAAAAACAATTTGCACAATGTCCACACATGCATTACAAAGAGGTCACCCCAAACAAAAACAAAAATCAATATGTCTTTTTGAATAAATACCTATACACAATATCCAAGCTTGTTAAATAAATATAGATTGTTTGATGGTGAAATGAAAAGTAGGAGAAAAACGGCTGCTTGTGTATTACACTAGGAATCAAAAGTATTAATTACAGAGTTACAATAAAACTTACACTTCGGAGTAGGCTTATCAAATCTCAACACCGGAGCCATCGTCAAATCACCTAATCTTTTTTATCATAATGGACCAATTGAAATCCTACTTGACCACCCTAATGATTGGAATGTGTGTGGCGGGGGGAGGGAAAGAGAGAGATGTAATAACCCGTAAAAATTTTTAATCAATAAATAGTTCGAGCAAATATTTTTTTATATACTCCACGTATAATTTTTATTGCGTTTGCGTACACGAAAATGTTGCGAAATTATTTTTTTCTCTCTCTTCTCTCTCTCTCCCGGGTTTGGGCTGACTGGGCTGGGTTGGGTTGACCTGGGCCGGGTTGGACTGTTTTGGGCTGGGCCTGGGCTGTGCCCGGCTTTTGGGCCGTGCCCGGCTCCGGCTGCCCGGTTTTCCGTCCGGGTTTTGGTCGGTTTTTGGTCCGGTTCGATGGTTTTTGGCCGGTTTTTGGGTAGTTTTGCCCGGTTCCGGAATAATATTATATATAAAAAATTAAACTAATATATTTTTATATATATGTATGTATCTGTGTGTGTGCGCGCGCGCTGGAAAACGGAGAAGAACAGAGCTTCTTCCCCACGCTTCATCCCCGTCAAATCTCCTCTCCCACCTCACCTCTTATCCGTCACTCTTCCACCTCCCATCACTCCCGTCCCTCGCCAGCTGCCCTGCCACCAGCCACCCTATAACCATCATTACTTTCGCTTCCACCGTCGATGCTCCGGGAAACACTCTAAGCAGTTGATCTTGTCCCCTCCCTTTCTCTATAAAAGGGGCTCCCCCCCTTCACTACAACACACAGCATCATCCAACGCTGCCAGGAAGAGGAAGAGAAGAAGAAAAAGAAAGAGCTTCGAAGAAAATCCGGCAAACCAAACCAGTGTTCGAAACCCAACGAAACCAACTCGAAGCTTCGAATCAATGTAAGATTCTTACTCTGGAGTATTCGTTTTAATGTTCGGAGTGTTACGCAGTACTGTAGGAAGAAAATGTTGCCGGACGTGAGACGGCAGTCCCGCCGGAAAATTTCAGCAGAAGAAGACGAAGCTTCTATTTTTGATAAATCTAATGACAAAATTACATTTTTCCCCCGTAGTTATTAGTTTATTTATGAGGATAAGTTAATTTGTATAAATTACTAATTGCACCCTAAGTTTAAAATATACAGTATTATTAATTATAATATTACACATTAATCCTATTATGTTATAAAATTTCAGATTAGTCCCTATTTTATTAATTTACAGTTTTATCCTTAAGATATTTAAATTACAAATTTACTCTAATTTATTTAAATTATAAGTAAACTTATTTATTTTATAATTAAATCACTACGATATTATTTTAAAATTTTATTTGCACAACTATCTTATTATTATGCAATTTCTATTTAGTAGTTTGAATATTAGTCGAGCATGAAATTATCCTGAATATTCCTATGGTTACTTGACGATTTCTAAATACTCAGGGTGTCCCGTGGATACCCGAACGTAAACACACTGATAATAATATACGTTTAGTTGTTGTGGATTATTCCCCGTGGGAATATTATGCGTGTCTTGTAGCCGTGATGCGACATGAGCCGAGCTTTGACTTTAACCAGAGGATGTGATAGACCCAAGCTTTTGTATCACCCAAGCGCTGTAATTTAGCCGTGTCATGCGTTTAGCCAAATTTCGCTTGAGCCGAAATTATATCTAGCCCTATCGTGCCATTTATAGTATATCGGCCCTCTAGCATAAACTTTAAACTTATATTGTCCGGCACGATAGGAAAGGATATAATGTTAGGGAGAGCGTATTGATTGGGAACATGACGATCGGGAGCAGGGCGGTTGGGAAGCATCGGTTAGTCGGGCGGTCGGGATCGTTATCGTTCGGGAGCACCATATTTGGACTTTATTGATTGAGAGAAGCCTATTCGAAATATATGACGATGTCATTGATGTTAGAAAAGCCTTTTCGAATTATATGACGTGGTCATACTGTAGAATATTTGATTAAAGTCGAGTACTGTGAAAGATTTTGAATTGATATACTCTGTGTTAGTTATAACTGCAATTCTATTAATTCGGTTAGATCTTGTATTTATCACTGTTCACACTTATTGTATGATACTATCAAACCTTCATTATTTCTACACATTTACACATTTCATATTCTTTTAAAAATGCTCTAAAACATTAAAAGGGAAACTTAAGGGTAGGAAACTTACTGAGTGTCAAAACTCATGGTGCAACTTCCTCCTGCCCCTGGTATTTCATAACCAGGTACTGACGATGATGGAGCCGGACCCAAATTTACACCTTATGATGACGCTTACCCCGCAGAAGATGTGATCGAGCCATGGATCACTTAGACTAGTTTAGACTGCTCTGACTTTACTTTTAAAGTCTTTTTGAATGTAACAGTCTCTTCTGAAATGTATTTTGACGATCTCATGTATCAAACTCGTATTTCAATATAATGATGGTATTTTAGTTACTTTACTCTTTTTATTAACGTGTCCGAAATTCGGGGCGTTACAACTTGGTATCAGAGCCTAGGTTTCACCACCTCTCGACCTTGGGTAGACTTGGGTAGCTTACACTTTCGAGCGTTCTTACTCCGAGTAATTAGACTTTTTATTTGTCTTTTTCCTTTTATGATACGATATACATAAGTCTAATTTATAATTACTTTACAGATGGATTATAGGAGCGGACCGCAATACTCAGACGACGATATCTCGCAAGACGAACTTATGGACGGGCTACCAGTAGACGGGCCACAATTGGTCCCATATTCAGACGACAGCGACAGCAACACTGACAATAGCAGCGCTAACGACGACAACAGCGAGGATGAAGATCCTGAAGAGCCTCCTTTTCCAGGAGATGACAAATATATTCCCCCCTTCGAGGCACCAGAGATGGAATTCCCTGAGGACGCACCGGGATACATACCACCAGCGGCTCCAGAGCCATTACCAGACTGGGAGGAAGCAGCACAGTGGTTCCAGTACGAGCCAGTGCATAGCGACGAGGAAGACGACGGCGAAGACACTTACCTTGCAGAAATCAGAGCGTACGAAGAAGCCGAGGATGCCAACCCAGAGAGCGATGTCGAACAACCACCGACACCTGAACCCGAGAAGATACCAATGGAAGTCGAAACGTGGAGGCAGTGGGGTTGGACCCCTGACATTGAGGCAGGCACTATGGTATATGTAAAGATTTCACCAGCAAAAAGATGCTCTTGGAAAGTGCGTTCGGAGCCTTATTTCTTGGGACCAGTGATGCTCCTAGACCAAGATCCCAACGGCGACTACCTACTGAACCTGCCCATCGGATTTGTAGAGAAAGTGGGAAACACCGCGCCCCGCTCATGGGTACAGATAGCCAGGCCGGCTGACGAAAGTAGGATCGTGGATCCCGAAGGAAATGTGGACTTCACCAATCGGTTCGTCTACATAGAACGCCCTTTTATGATTGAAGATCGTCAGCTACAGAATCCGTGGGAGCGTAACTCTTGGAGTTACAAAACTTACTGGCGATGTTTTGGCTGTATTGAGACCACCCGAGAACGTGAATCTCACCTCCGCCAAGACTATCCCCGTCTTTTTCAGTGACGGATTTGTGTAGTGTAAAGAGTGTTATTTTGCGAGCTTAAACTAGAAAAAAAAATCCTTGTAAAACACTCCACAACGTATAAAATCATAGCATACATTCACTTTGTAGTATGCATGATTCGGCCTAGCTTTGTTTAAATGACTTAAGTTTAATGAAGTGTTCTCTTTTATAAATTGTGTTCTTTACTCGTTCTTATTTAGGCCTATATGTTTGTTTAAATGTAGAAATATGGTAGAAACACGTAACAGAGCAAACACGAGTGACACAACTGGACAGAATCAACACAACCAACACTGTCAACCACCACCTCCACCCCCTATCTCAGTTAATCGTACAGCTCCGCCGCCTCCTCAACAATATCAACCATATGCACCTCCACATTACTATGGGCAACCCAACCGTAGTATCTTGCTCAACGAGTTCTGCAAAAGACGACCACCGGTCTTCACCGGCGATGTTAGTCTTGGAGCTGTAGAGGCTTGGCTTAAGCAGACTCAGAAGCTTCTGCTCATCATGCAAGTCCCCGGCAATGGAGATCGAGTGGCTCTAGCAACGTATCAGCTTCAAGGAGAGGCAGATTACTGGTGGGATCTAGTGAAGACAACACACGATGATGAGATGATGGACTGGGAGACTTTCAAGACCTTGTTCTTGGCTAAGTATTTTCCTACCCCTGTGAAGCAGGCTTTGGTCCTAGAGTTTCTAAACCTAAGACAGGGCAACCGTACGGTTACTCAGTACGCCGCCCGCTTTGAAGAACTTTCTCGACATGCCCCTGAGCATGTGGCAACTGACGCCACCAGGGCCAGGAAATTTGAGTGGGGACTCAGCCCCTACATCCAGAAGGGTGTAGTAACTCAAAGAGAACAGACCTACGCTGGAGTCGTAGAGTGTGCTCTATTGGTAGAGCAAGAAGCATCTGATTCCAGGAGAATCTTTGACAGCCGCAATCGACCACAGTTAGGTGGACCAATGCGAAATTCAAGAGAGAACTCCATACAAAGGTCTTACGGCAACAATTTCAATAACAACCACACTGGAAATTTTAACCGCAACAACACTGTCAGCCGCAACAATGTCAGCAACTACAATCAGCCACCACCCCAGCAGAACCAGCAGTTTCAGTAGAGGAATGCTCCTTATTCCACACCACATCACCCGGTGAAGCAGAATTCTGTCACTTGTTTTGGTTGTGGCAAAGAAGGCCATATCAAAACTCAGTGTCCATCCAATGCCACTGGAGCTAACCAACAGAGAGTGGGGACCACTCCAGCTGGAGGACCTCAACAGCAGACACAAGGACAGTGGCAGCCACAGAATAATTTTGGCAACCAACAGAGGCCCGGGCAGAACAATCAAACCGGACAGAACAGAGGACCGACTGGGCCCAGGCCGAACAGTGGAGGAAGGATCTTTGCCCTCCAAGGAGAAGAAGAAGCTGAAGCCACAGAAGAAGAAGTGTATGACCCTTCGGTCATACAAGGTACACTAGTACTGTTTAACTCATGCATTACAGCTTTATTTGATACGGGTGCTTCGCATTCGTTTATATCAACTGCATGTGTTAGTACTTTAGAACTTGTACCTGAACAACTAGAAACTCCTATGTGCGTTACCTCACCTTTAGGAGGACTAGTTTCTGTGGGCTTAGTTTGTAAGAACTGTGAGATAGAAGTCTCAGGATTGCGCCTAACGTGTGACCTTCGAGTCATAGCCATGGCCAACTTTGATGTCATCCTAGGCATGGACTGGTTGTCCACTCACCGCGCTATTATCGATTGTCACCAGAAGACAGTGACGGCCTACTCCTTAGATGGAACTTGTTTCAAATTTAAGGGGGATAGGCAAGAGTTTTTATCACTATCAAGGACCCGATCACAATGGCATGACAACCTAACCGGATGGTTAGCTAGTCTGACATTAGGAGAAGAAGATCGAATGGAATTGGGATTACCACGCGTAGTTTGTGAGTACGCTGATGTATTTCCCGATGAGCTACCTGGACTACCGCCGACTCGAGAATTGGATTTCACCATTGAGCTTCTACCTGGAACAACACCAATATCCATGGCACCATTCAGAATGGCACCAGCCGAATTGAAGGAATTGAAGATTCAGCTTCAAGAGCTTCTAAAGAAAGGATTCATTCGACCGAGCACTTCACCGTGGGGAGCTCCAGCACTGTTCGTGAAGAAGAAAGAAGGCACACTTCGACTCTGTATTGACTATAGACAACTCAATCGAGTCACAAGCAAGAATCGATATCCACTACCTCGAATCGATGACCTGTTTGATCAACTTAGAGGAGCAACTTGTTTCTCAAAGATTGATTTACGATCCGGGTATCATCAGTTGCGAGTTAGGGATTCAGACATTCAGAAGACAGCTTTCCGAACAAGGTATGGCCACTATGAGTTTCTAGTGATGCCTTTCGGACTTACCAACGCACCAGCAGTATTCATGTGCCTCATGAATAAGATCTTTACTCAGTACTTGGACCAGTTCGTGGTAGTATTCATCGACGACATATTGATCTACTCAGTAACGGAAGAGCTACATGAGCAACACTTAAGGACCACACTTCAGATTCTACGAGATAATCGGCTTTACGCCAAAGCTAGCAAGTGTGACTTTTGGATGAAAGAAGTCAAATTCCTAGGACACGTTGTGTCAGAGAAAGGAATCTCCGTCGACAACAGCAAGATCGAGGCCATCAAGGATTGGAAGAAGCCTACTTCAGTTTTCGAGATTCGTAGCTTTTTGGGACTAGCCGGTTATTATAGACGATTCATCATGGACTTTTCGGCTTTAGCCAAACCAATGACTCGGCTAACTCAGAAGGGAATCAAGTTCGATTGGAGCGATGCATGTGAGAAGTCTTTTCAAGAGTTGAAGAATAGATTGACCAATGCCCCTATTCTTATCGTTCCACGACGAGATATTGGGTACATCGTCTACTGTGACGCATCAAAGGATGGATTAGGCTGTGTGCTTATGCAAGAAGGATAGGTCATAGCCTACGGATCACGCCAGCTGAAGATACACGAGCAGAACTATCCGACTCATGACTTAGAGCTTGCCGCTGTGGTACACGCGCTTAAGATTTGGCGTCATTACCTTTACGGCGAGAAATTTGAAGTTTTCACGGATCACAAGAGTCTCAAGTACATATTCACTCAGAAGGATCTGAATATGAGACAACGACGTTGGATGGAGTATCTAGAGGATTACGACTTCACCTTGTCCTATCACCCGGGAAAGGCTAATGTCGTAGCAGATGCACTTAGTCGCAAGTCTCGAGGACACGTTGCCAGTTTGGCAGTCAGAGAATGGAAACTAATGAACCACATACAGGAGTACGGACTCCAGCAGAATGAACAGCAAGGAGAAGCTTATCTGTGTGCAGTGATAGTTACGCCAGCACTTCATGAAGAAATTCTGAAGGTACAGACCCTTGATTCGTAGTCAGATCTTGTCAAGAGCCGACTGGCTAAAGGAGAATCATCAGCAGGATGGACTATAAGAGCAGACAGAGGATTGAGATATCTTGGACGTCTTTTCGTGCCAGACTTCGGTACGCTCAGAGAATCAGTATTGAAAGAGTTCCACAAGTCAAACTTTGCTGTCCACCCTGGAGGGAATAAGATGTACAAGGACTTGAAGCGAACTTATTGGTGGAGCGGAATGAAAAGAGACGTGGCCAAGTACATAGCCACTTCTCTCACATGTCAGCAAGTCAAGGCAGGACATCAAAAACCTGGAGGAACGCTACAGCCGTTGCCCATACCAGGATGGAAGTGGGAGCATATAGCAATGGATTTTGTGACAAGACTACCGAAGTCAATTCAGGGACACGATGCCATTTGGATTGTCGTTGACCGTTTGACTAAGTCGTCACACTTCTTACCAATCAAGCTATCTGACACGATGGATTCGTACAACCGATTGTATATCAAGGAGATCATCAGACTGCATGGTGTACCAGTATCAATTGTATCAGACAGAGACCCAAGATTCACGTCAAATTTTTGGCAGAGCTTACAGAGAGCCTTGGGAACTGATCTTCGTATGAGCACAGCTTTTCACCCTCAGACAGATGGGCAGTCAGAGCGAACCATACAGACCCTGGAGGATATGCTTAGAGCGTGTGTCCTAGATTTTCGAGGTAATTGGGAGAGACATCTACCACTAGTAGAATTCGCTTACAACAACAGCTATCAGGCGAGTATCGAGATGGCGCCATACGAAGCACTTTACGGACGCCCATGTCGATCACCTATATGCTGGACTGAAGTTGGAGAGACTAGTCTTTTAGGACCAGATCTTGTACGAGAGACCACAGAGAAAGTCAAAGTCATCCGACAGCGACTTCTGACAGCGCAGAGTAGACAGAAGAGTTACGCCGACAAAAGAACTAGACCTCTGACTTTCAGCGTTGGAGACCATGTTTTCTTGAAAATCTCATCGCGTAGAGGAATCATCAGATTTGGAAAGAAAGGGAAGTTATCGCCGCGATATATTGGACCATTTGAGATATTGCAGCGAGTCGGAGAAGTCGCTTATCGTTTAGCACTTCCACCTCAGATTGATCGTGTGCACAATGTGTTCCATGTATCCATGCTTCGCAAGTACATGGCACATCCGACCCATATCCTCAATTGGGAAGAAGTCACCATCGACGAGGACAGTACTTATGAAGAGCAGCCGATACACATCATTGACCATGGAGAGAAGACTTTACGAGGAAAGACCATCCGTCTTGTTCGAGTCTTATGGCGTCATCGCAACATTGAGGAATCTACTTGGGAAAGAGAAGATGTTATCCGAGCCAATCACCCACACCTTTTTAATTATGACACTCTGTAATTTCGAGGGCGAAATTTGTTAAGGGGGATAGGTTGTAATAACCCGTAAAAATTTTTAATCAATAAATAGTTCGAGCAAATATTTTTTTATATACTCCACGTATAATTTTTATTGCGTTTGCGTACACGAAAATGTTGCGAAATTATTTTTTTCTCTCTCTTCTCTCTCTCTTCTCTCTCTCTCCCGGGTTTGGGTTGACCTGGGCCGGGTTGGACTATTTTGGGCTGGGCCTGGGCCGTGCCCGGCATTTGGGCCGTGCCAGGAGCCTGGGCCGTGCCCGGCTCCGGCTGCCCGGTTTTCCGTCCGGGTTTTGGCTGGTTTTTGGTCCGGTTCGATGGTTTTTGGCCGGTTTTTGGCCGATTTTGCCCGGTTCCGGAATAATATTATATATAAAAAATTAAACTAATATATTTTTATATATATGTATGTATCTGTGTGTGTGCGCGCGCGCTGGAAAACGGAGAAGAACAGAGCTTCTTCCCCACGCTTCATCCCCGTCAAATCTCCTCTCCCACCTCACCTCTTATCCGTCACTCTTCCACCTCCCATCACTCCCGTCCCTCGCCAGCTGCCCTGCCACCAGCCACCCTATAACCATCATTACTTTCGCTTCCACCGTCGATGCTCCGGGAAACACTCTAAGCAGTTGATCTTGTCCCCTCCCTTTCTCTATAAAAGGGGCTCCCCCCCTTCACTACAACACACAGCATCATCCAACGCTGCCAAGAAGAGGAAGAGAAGAAGAAAAAGAAAGAGCTTCGAAGAAAATCCGGCGAACCAAACCAGTGTTCGAAACCCAACGAAACCAACTCGAAACTTCGAATCAATGTAAGATTCTTACTCTGGAGTATTCGTTTTAATGTTCGGAGTGTTATGAAGTACTGTAGGAAGAAAATGTTGCCGGACGTGAGACGGCAGTCCCGCCGGAAAATTTCAGCAGAAGAAGACAAAGCTTCTATTTTTGATAAATCTAATGACAAAATTACATTTTTCCCCCGTAGTTATTAGTTTATTTATGAGGATAAGTTAATTTGTATAAATTACTAATTGCACCCTAAGTTTAAAATATACAGTATTATTAATTATAATATTACACATTAATCCTATTATGTTATAAAATTTCAGATTAGTCCCTATTTTATTAATTTACAGTTTTATCCTTAAGATATTTAAATTACAAATTTACTCTAATTTATTTAAATTATAAGTAAACTTATTTATTTTATAATTAAATCACTACGATATTATTTTAAAATTTTATTTGCACAACTATCTTATTATTATGCAATTTCTATTTAGTAGTTTGAATATTAGTCGAGCATGAAATTATCCTGAATATTCCTATGGTTACTTGACGATTTCTAAATACTCAGGGTGTCCCGTGGATACCCGAACGTAAACACACTGATAATAATATACGTTTAGTTGTTGTGGATTATTCCCCGTGGGAATATTATGCGTGTCTTGTAGCCGTGATGCGACATGAGCCGAGCTTTGACTTTAACCAGAGGATGTGATAGACCCAAGCTGTTGTATCACCCAAGCGCTGTAATTTAGCCGTGTCATGCGTTTAGCCAAATTTCGCTTGAGCCGAAATTATATCTAGCCCTATCGTGCCATTTATAGTATATCGGCCCTCTAGCATAAACTTTAAACTTATATTGTCCGGCACGATAGGAAAGGATATAATGTTAGGGAGAGCGTATTGATTGGGAACATGACGATCGGGAGCAGAGCGGTTGGGGCGCAGGGCGGTTGGGAAGCATCGGTTAGTCGGGCGGTCAGGATCGTTATCGTTCGGGAGCACCATATTTGGACTTTATTGATTGAGAGAAGCCTATTCGAAATATATGACGATGTCATTGATGTTAGAAAAGCCTTTTCGAATTATATGACGTGGTCATACTGTAGAATATTTGATTAAAGTCGAGTACTGTGAAAGATTTTGAATTGATATACTCTGTGTTAGTTATAACTGCAATTCTATTAATTCGGTTAGATCTTGTATTTATCACTGTTCACACTTATTGTATGATACTATCAAACCTTCATTATTTCTACACATTTACACATTTCATATTCTTTTAAAAATGCTCTAAAACATTAAAAGGGAAACTTAAGGGTAGGAAACTTACTGAGTGTCAAAACTCATGGTGCAACTTCCTCCTGCCCCTGGTATTTCATAACCAGGTACTGACGATGATGGAGCCGGACCCAACTTTACACCTTATGATGACGCTTACCCCGCAGAAGATGTGATCGAGCCGTGGATCACTTAGACTAGTTTAGACTGCTCTGACTTTACTTTTAAAGTCTTTTTGAATGTAACAGTCTCTTCTGAAATGTATTTTGACGATCTCATGTATCAAACTCGTATTTCAATATAATGATGGTATTTTATTTAGTTTACTCTTTTTATTAACATGTCCGAAATTCGGGGCGTTACAGAACTGTTAGTGCAATAGCAAAGCCATTCAACCAACATTAAAACCATCTTCGGCAAAAAACAATAGCAAAAACAGGGAGTTTAGTAGTTTGGATACTAAATAAATAACACTGAAGCCCTTCTAATGAATTAAAATAATAGTTAAATTTTTCTCCTAACTTGTCTTAAATGGATGTTCGTAATTGGAAATAAAATCTGAATTGATAGTTTAGGATCTAAGGAAATGAAATTGATAGTTTAGAGATATTTTAAAAATTTTGGGCATAGTTTAGGAACGAAGTAAACATTTACTTTATTAACCAAAGTTTGAGGCACACGAATGCATGTGCAAGTCGCATTAAATGCACAAAAATAATTTATTTATTTTGTACGTAATGAAGATTTACGAATTGTGATAACAATGTATGCACATATCCTCACATATTTTGCGTAATAAATTAGTGACATGCTACGCAGTGTTGACAAAAAGACGGAGAGAAACAAATTTTATTTACCTTGAATTTGCATTTTTTATGAATTACTTGTTGGAAGTTAGACTAAAAAAAACTTAAAGGTAACCTTAATTTAAACGTGCATGAAATGTTTTTTTCCTTAATAATTTAGAGGTCAGGGCACACAGGATATATATTTGATATTTATAATTAGGAGCTAGAATAGCTTCAAACAATCAGATTAACATAACAAAAAATTGCAAACAATACTTTATGTTTGAAATAGAATTCATTCCATGATAAAATAAGAGAAAATAAATAAACATATCGAAAACCAACACAAATTATTTTCATAATAACTTGGGGACATTACCCAGTCAACAAAACCAACAAAGGATAAAAATCCTAAAAGCTCACTCTCTCCAGATCTCCATTAATTACAGTACTTTGAGAAAGAAAAAATGCTCTTTCCTAATAATCTCTCTCCATTGCTCACAACCTTCTAGGGCTCTAACCATTTTCGATCTCTTTCACTCACTCCCAGATCTGTTGGTAAGCTCTCACTCCCTAATTTTAAACACCTGCTTTTTCTGAGATAGAGAAACCACCCATTCCTAATAAATATGCATTGAATTTATCCACAGTGGATCCAACACACACTTGTAATGGAGGTACACGTGGTCAGAGGTACGATGAAATTACGTCCCCAAAAATTTCATAAAAATTTAGGACCTAGGTATATATTTTAAAAATTATAAAATAAATTACATTTAGCCCCCTCTCTTTTTCAAAAAGAAAAAAATTCTCGCCTACCCATGCATTGAATCCTAATTCTAACCCTGCACATGATCTATAAATTCCGAAAAAATGGGTGCTAATATATAGAGAAGGGAGGGGAGATGATTTCAATAATTTTTTTTAACTAATTGCGGAGGGAAGTTCTTTTTTCATATGAAGAAAGAAAGAAATTAACAGAGATGAGAGGACAGATGTGTAGACATTTGTCGTGCTTCCAATGTGAATCTTGGAGAAAAAATTGGAGGAGATAAAATCAAAGAGGTTTGTACGTAATTCACAAGTGGTTACAGTTTTGGAAAAGAGGATTCTGATTTTTTGAAGGATATTGGCAGGTTGACTGGGAAAGTTGGAATAATGAGTTTACGTTTTTATTAACAAAATATTAAAATTAGTCTCTTTTTTGGGGGGCAGATTTGGTAAAAAGTCTATAGTAATTAATGGACTATTAGTGCAATAAGGTCATCTCAAACTAAATTATGGGCAAAAATCTGTTTGGCATATAAGTTCCAAAAGTACCTTTCTAATAAACACGTGATAACATTATCTATTTGTTAAATATAAAAGTGATGATTTTATTAGACAAAGTTACATGTTAGTGTTTATCAGTTAACATTAGTTGTTGTTTTTAACAGAAATCTTAACAAATAACTTTATCTATTTTATTAGATCAATATACCTGTTAGTATTTATCAGTCAATATTTCTGTCGATTTAAACAGATATATTAACAAACAATGTTATTTGTTAGTTTTCGAAATAATAATACTATCAGATAAAATTATATAGTTTATGTTTTCTAATTTGACTAATAGATATATCAAACTAACTTGTAATGTTATCTAACTCACTTATTAAGAAAAAAATTCTAATTTTAGTTTTGAAACAATAATTTTATTAGATATAATTATCTATTAGCGTTTATTAGTTAACATTATCTGTCGGTTTTAACAAATACCATAACAAACAACTTTATTTGTTTATTTTCGAAGTAATAATGTTATCAGACAAATTATCTCTTCACGTTCAGAGGCAAATCCGTCTATAAAAGGACCTTAGCGTTAAAATTTCTCAAATAATGAACCTTGACTAATGAATTAAATTAACATGTCTTTAATGAGTCAAATCAGCTCAAATTTGTCATTTTGAGCATTTTTTTTATGCAAGGACAATAATAAAAGTACTTTTATAACACAGCTTCATTTTTTAATTCGCATAAAAAAGGCAGTTCTCTTTTATATGTTAAAATAAATTCTCACACACTTTAACATAGCTAGGTATATAATACTTTTTTATACAAGTGATTTTTTAACATATATGAAATCTCCAAGTTATCTGTTGCTTGTGAGATGCATTCACACGAATGCTTGTCACTCTTAATCGAAGTCTTATTGAACATATAGCGCAATATATTTGCTACACATCCAAAGAGGCCCTTACGGGCAATAATTAATGCCACGGCCCCAAACTTGAGCTAATTCGCATTAGCCTCCGCCCAAATCCAGAAAACATTTACTTTAGCTCCTGCAAGATATAAATAATCTTCGCTTAGGGTCCTTGACCTTATTAGTCTCTTTCTACGATCAGATTATTTCTACAATTAATCTATATCTAATACTCTATTGGATATTCGTGTACTTGTTTTTGCTTGGATCCAATTTTGTGTTGGTGACTGTACACGAATTTAGATTTCTATCTTGTAAAGCGTATCAAGTGACAGAAGCACATGAGAACAAGTCAGGCTCGTGCCCTCCTCAAAGTTATACAAATTTAATCTTATTTATACTAGTTATGCTTGCTTTTTGATCGATTTCTTGAATCCTCCACTGACCAATCTTGCAAAATCTTGTGCTGGGAGGACTGGAGAGACAAATACTTTTAGGCATTTTCAAACAATTGTTCAATCCCACAACACTCTTATGGATTTGGGAACAATGAGTCAAGCAAATAGTCATGCGTAATGAAAAAGGGAAAAAAATACAAGACACAAGATATACATGGAAAACCTCAACATGAGAAAAAATTACAGGAGTCACTCCAATCTACTATGAAACCGAATCAGGAACACAAGTCTTCTCGCTATCTCTCCGAGATCTGCATTTTCTCTCGCCTCTTCTTTGATATTTTTCAAAAAACTCGTAACTCTAGTTATATGCTAGCTACAATATAAGTAGATCAGGCCCTATGGCCAAAATTACACATCCATGTTCAAAAATATCGTTTTCGTTGCAATTCGGTATGCGACCATATGAGCACACCGAACTGGGGCACTTGCGTTCAGTGAGGACAAACCAAGCTAAAAACACTGTTGCAGTTTGTCTGCACCCTAACAAATACCTACTAAACATAAGCAAAACTCTCAGAGATTTGGGATGTGAATGAATCTTCTTATCAAAAATCATGTCCCCCACACTACTAGAAAAAAAACTTCTTGAGTCAAACCGTTACCATCGCAACAAGTTAGAAGGCCATCGCAAAAGACTTTTTGCGACGGCAAAGTGAGGGTCGTGGTTGCCTAGGTCGAAAAACTTTTTACGATGGAACGTTGCTGTGGTAACGGGTTTTGCGACAGTGTAAAACACCTTTTGCGATGGTTTCGCTACCATCGCAAATGGTTATACCTTTTGCAACAGAGAACATTACTGTCGCAAATGGTTAGACTTTTTGCGACTCCTAATAACCTGTTGCAAAAACACCATTGCAAAAGGTTAGTTTTTTGCAACGGCTAACGTGCCGTTGCAAAAGGTAAATGTTATTTGTGACAGCTTTTTGCCGTCGCAAAAAGCAGAACTTTTTGGCGACTGTCAATCGCCGTCGCATAAGGTTACATTTGCGACAACTTATATGCCGTCACAAAACGGCATTTGTGACGACAAATATCACCATCGCAAATGGTAAAAAGGTATTTGCGACAGCTCTTTGTCGTCGCAAAATACAAAATATTTAAATTTACTTAATACAAATCTCTTAGTTTGAAATACCACAAGGTAACTAACATAATTAAAACAACAAAAACAATAATTTTAAATATAATCACATAATTTTTAAATTATTCTTCATTCACTTAAAATAAATATCCATAAACATATTCATTCAATCCCAAGACATTTGCATTGTCCTGCATAATATGCTAAAAATAAGTTGCTCCAAAATATGTTCGTTCAACAATATACATGTTCATTCTTTCATAAACAAGTAGGCTTCAAAATATAAATCTTCTCAATTGATGATTACTTTAGTTTTGTTCAAACACCTGAAACGAAAGATGATAAAATAAAATTGAGAAGCGAATTTAATTTAAATTTGCGTATGTATTGGCAATCACATGAAATAAAAAGATTTCATCGTAGCACACATCACATATTCGCCAAACAATGACACGGCCATTTATTTGTCCAACTGTACGCATTTTTTTCAGAGGTCTTTCCAAAGAAGCTTTGGGATTTATTGCATTTATATTTAAAACTTTTCAAAACTCCGAACCCAATGCATTTCCGTATACTTTTACCAGTGGATCCTTATTAATAACGATTCCGTTAGCCACATCTTCTTTAAGAATATTGTAACTCACCAAGCGTACAATTTCCTCGTCCTACAATTGCTATTACGAATTTCTAAACCAACATCTAAATACTAGCAAGATTGAAAAAGTTATGAATGCTTATAAATGCTTATGTAAGTATTATGGATACGGACACGTGACCAAATACATATTAGGTTATAGGAAGTACGGGGTAATTTTTTACAACTTTTGTTGTTAGACAATATTTGTTTGCATGCCACTATGCCACCATATTGGAAGTGGAGATAACTTGACAATAATCTAATATGTATTTACCGACACATGATAAGAATTACAAAATAAGTAGATCTCAAGTTGAAATCAATCTCCACATGAAATTCATATCTACTATTGTCAATGGCTATGAAATATAGTTAAACTAACCTAATTTACAATTGTCAATGATAATTCAGTTAAAAAGATACTATTTTCAAGTTTATACACTATACATACAATAGGTGGTTGTGAAATGATTAAACTGAACTATAACCAAGTTTACTTTGAATTTCCTTAATCTTCATCGCATCTCTAACCATGCCCAGATCCTCCCATCTCTCAGCATAAACATAAACATTTGATGAAGCAACATAATCCTCACTCATACCACTTGAATCCACCAAAATTTTTTTCTCCAATGATAATTTACCGACACGTCATAAGATATAAACGGACCGACACCTTATTTTTAAAAGAATTTATGGATGCTATTGTTATTATCATGGATGCGGGCACCTGGCATGATACAAAACACGCTTACATGTTGATTATCATTGATGCTTGCCTAATGGTTGTTTTGATATATCTCTCATTATCGATGAGATGAAAATATATAATACTAAAAATGTAGAGTTGAACATCATGCGCATTTGCATAAATTAAAAACTGAATATACTTGGCCATCAAGTTTTGCACAAGGTGTTGGCAAATGAGAGATCCGATCACCATCTTACGTCTCATCTCCTGTAGATTTCCTCGTTATGCGGTGCCTACTAGCAGCATCTGAAACCTATGACACAACATTTTTATTTGTTCATCATTTATAACATTCTTCAAAATTCTATGAAAATTAAAAATGGCCAAATATTTAAAAACCACCTGTCCATGTGTAAATCCTTCTTGAGACTCAAATGTCATCCTAACTCCTACATGCTACAGATGGTCCATGAGCTTCTCAGTAAGTTTACGCTCAATCTCTCTCGTGAGTCGTTGCTAAATTTCTCCCGTGAGCTGTTGCTCAATTTCTTTAGTAGCCTCACGTACTTGTCTTTTATCTCGTCTAGAGTCGAAGAAGATGAGTCCTTTGGCTGGCTAGATTGCCGAGACACTACATTTTGAGACACCTGCACCGTAGGTCTTGTAATACCCAATCGTCTCTGCACAATTTATGAAAAATCTCATCTCGAACCTCTGCCATCTGAAGCGACTCTTGTATTTCAGTAAGGGTCCGATTATATTCTTCCTATGTTTCAAAATAAAAAAAGAAGTGAACTATTATTGTTTATGTATGAAACATGAGGCAAACTAGGTGATAAATCTAATAACATCAGTCACTCACCAAAAGTTTTCGTATGTCTACGTCATGTTCATCATGCGTCTTCATAAAGACACTCATCTTGTCAACTCTCTCTCCATTTGCACTCGTCTAACAATATCAAAATTTACAATTAGAAAAACCTTGATAGAACAGTAAATTAAGAGTTAGAAAGAGAAATACCTCATGCCGAATTTGAAAAAAATGTGGCCACCTGGTCTTATGAATTGGGCCACACATCGCTCGATCCTTGGAATATCTTTCTGCTAATTTCTGCATTATGAAGACCTTAGCGAAGACAAACATACAATACTATTCATGCCTAAAATATTGAACTACTAATTTGATCATATACCTTGACTTTGTTAATGCACCAATAGCTCACGAGTTCTTCCCATTGATTTGGCAAGACATTCTTAGAAACTTTTGCCAATATATCTGGATCATCTTTGTTTTCAACATGGAAATTTGTCCTTATCTTACACTTGTAATCTTTCCATATCTTCTTACATGCATGCATGGCAACCGATCAGAACTTCTCTGGACAATCCTCTACATTATCCTACAAAACATAACTAAAAAACATAAGAAGACATCTAAATTTGTTAAACATATCTTAAAAAAATCAATTTTCTTCCATATGTTGCTTTTGATATTTTCAGGCACAACATTTCAATCAATATATGTTGGGGGAATCGATGGGGATTGCGTACTATCATACCCATGGTACCTTTATGTCCTAATGGTTGGAAATTGTTATCAAACAATACTTAGAGTTTGACTTCAGTACCCAATTTTTTTATGCCCCTAGCACAACCTCGAACATGTTTGGCTGTAGATTGAGACCTTTGTGATGAGCATTTTGATTGTTGTGTTGCTTGAGATGGTTGCGTTTCTCGAGATGGTTGTGTTGTTTGAGATGTTTGCGTTTCTCGAGATGGTTGTGTTACTTGGGATGGTTGCATTGTCTGAGATGATTGCGTTTCTCGAGTCTCGAGATGGTTATGTTGCTTGAGATGGTTGCATTGTCTGAGATGATCGCATTTCTCGAGATGATTGGGTTGCTTGAAATGGTTGGGTTGTACTGTGTGACCATGGTGTGCTACTGCCAAATTTAGAGTAACGAGAAAAAAATGACAAACCAAAATAATTTGGTGTGGCAATTCATAGCAGCAAATCAGTTTGTCCAACAGTAGAAAATCAATTTGTCCAACAACAAATCAAAATAGACCAATATATAGCAACGAAAAATCAATTTGTACAGCAACAAATCAATTTTTTGGAGCAACAGTAATTTTTTCGAGACTTACTGAAAACAATGCCATTCCTTGTCCAAAATAGACCAATATATGGCAGGAGCAATTTTTTTTATGAAAACAATGTCATTCCTTGTCTTTTAGATGTGTAAAGAAATCTTCCACTAGATTCAAACATCAGTACTGTCTTAAACTAAACAAACAAAGCATATTATTAGTTGAGAAAGAGCCACTAAATTCACACTAACAATAGAAGTAGTAGCACCTTTAGACGAATGACAAAATCTTTAACGAACATAAAAATAAAAAAGAAACTACAAAACATAAAAATAAAAAAGAAACTAAACATAGTAGCACCTTTAAATGAATTGTTTTCTATTCATTTTCACCAATAACAAAAAAAGAAACTACAAAACATAGTAAAAAAGGCTTGGTGGTTTAAAACATTAATGATAGCACCTTCTACTCCAAAAACACAATGCCAAAACTAGTCAATCCAACAAAAGTTTATGACGTGTTCAACCTAGATTACAAATGAAGACATGCAAGTCCCTACACCATTTTTACTTCAAACATCAATGATAGCCCCTTTTGCTTTTTCTCTCACCCAAACAACATCTTAATCTCGATAGAATACGTTCTCTTCCAATTGTTGGTTCAAATATGGATCAACTTAAGGATCATCATAATGCATATCATATATGCCTCTTTGACACATTTTCGCAACGACTTGCCAATCTAGTTCAATCGGATCCGAAACATACCAAACTTGTTTAGCTTGGGATGCCAAGATATAAGGTTCATTGGCCGCTTGATCCTCGCGGTACAACAAATGGTTGAAGTTGACCAACGTGAATTTGAATACATCTTATTTCTTTCCATGGATATTATCAATCTAATCACACTTAGACAACACATATTTTGTATCATTAGTGTATCAAATTTCCACAACATCGGTAAGCCGTCTGAAGTAGTATATTGCTCTCAATCGAGGATTTTGGTCCTTCCAACTCGCATAACTCAGTGTATCTGCTTTCAGAGCTACACCACTATTCTGAGTTGCACGATTATCGTCAATGGCTTTCACATGAAAACGAAACCCATTAATAACATAACCACTAAACCTTCTTGCGATGGTATGGGGACCATTTGACAATGTACGAATTTCTTTGGAGATTGCAACATTACTTGTTCTTAACAAGGTTTGGACCTATTGGCAAAACATATTACAACTCAATAAAAAAATAATATAAGGGCATAATAACGTTCTCTAGTGACTTGGAAAAAAATACATACAATGGTCTTTGAACCAAATGTGGAATGTTCCAAAATGTTCGCGTTGAGTTTGATGATCATTAACTCGAGGCATCTTGCTTTTGAGGAATTCAATGTGTTTCCTATTTAAGTTGTTAAATACCATCAACAAACACATTAAAATCAAAGGAGTAATGGGGTACTTAAACTTACGTAACGAAAGGTGCAACTAAACTTGTGTTGAATAAAACATATTGGTGAGCTTGTATCCATTCCTTATCATCAAAATAGAAGAGTGAGTTCTCTCCAACACCTCTTTCCATATTGTCACCACATCATAGTTCCTCATTGGACGGTTAGATTTCGTTTCCACATCACCCAAATATTGTGCACAAAAATTCATGCATTCTTCCATTAAGTATCCTTTAATTATTGAACCCTCCGGACAAGCTCGATTCCTCACATATTATTTCAAGGTAAGAAAAAATCTTTCGATTGGGTACGTCCACCGAAATTGAACAAGTCCAGCATTCAATGTTTCGTCAACTAAATGTATAGCCAAGTGTTCCATTACATCAAAAAAGGATGGTGGAAATATTTTCTAAAGATAACAAAGTATCACCGCAATACGATCTTGGAGGTATTCTAAGTCTGAAGCACAATTTACTTTGGAGCACAGTTGTCGAATAAAATTGTCTAACTCAATCAAGGGTTCAACTACTTTCTTAGGCAATGCCCTTCAAATGGCAATAGGTATAAGTTGTTGCATTAAAATATGGTTGTCATGACTCTTTAGCCCCCCAATACTTCTATCTTGTAGGCGCACACGTCTTGAGATGTTAGATGCATAACCTTCGAGCACTCTAACTTCCTTCAACACTTTTAGAAACAAGATTTTTTCTTCCTTGCTCATGGTCAATTGTGCTGGGGGTAAATATGCTTTATTAGACCCTCTGGACTGCAAATGCAACGGTTTTCTAATGTTCTCTTGTAGATCACGCCTAGCGTTTGCGTTGTCTTTATATTTTCCTGCAACTCCAAGTATTGTCCATAATATATTTTTACAAAAATTCTTCTCCGTATGCATTAGATCAAGATTGTGTCTTATTAAATTGTATTCCCAGTAACGCAACTCATAAACTGTGCTCTTCTTCTTCCAGTTGTCCTCTTGAGTTGTAACAGGTTTTTTACCTTTTCTTTTCTCATATCTTATCTTGAGAATGCCTACTGATTCTGTTTGATTCAACAAGTCAGATCCAGATAATAATTTGGGCTTGCTTGTCCACTCCCATGTTCCATTGAATGACACTTTATCTTTTCAAAATCTATGGTTACTAGGTAAGAAACGACAATGACCCATGTAGGCTTGTTTTCTGCTATGTTTTAACCGACAAGATACGGTTCTATATTACAACAAGGACAGACATATTTGCCTTTAGTACTCCATCCTGACAAGTTAGCATATGCAAGAAAATCATTAATTGTCCACATCAAAGAGGCATGCATTTAGAACATTTGGTTGATGGATGCATCAAACGTGGGTACTCCTTTGTTTCACAATTCCAATAGCTTATCAATCAATGGCTGCAGAAACACATCGATCTTGTTGCCTAGTCCTTTCGGGCCATCAATGAGCACAGAGAAAATAAAAAAGGGTCGTTTCATGCAAATCCAAGGCAAGAGATTGTACACCACCAACATGATAGGCCAAGTGTTATGAGCTATGTTCATGGTTCCAAATGGATTGAATCCATCAGCGGCTAATCCAAGCCATACATTTTGACTATCACTTGTAAACCATGCGTGTCGTTGATCAAAATCCTTCTACGCAGGAGAATCAGCAGGGTGCCTATACTGACCATCATTAGTTTGTCCATTGGCATGCCATTTTATGAGCTCCGCGATTGTGGAGGATGAAAAACACTTTTGCAATCTTGGCTTTAGAGGGAATACCTCATCTTTTTTGCAGCCGTTTTTTTAACAATTCTCTTACCTACATTTGATCTTCCCACTGATACTTTCATTCGAGATTCACCACAGATAAGACAAGCATCAAGTTGAATTCTCATTCCTGAACAACATACAATTTTTAGGACATGCATCAAATGTCTTGTATGTAAAACCCAGATCTTTAGTTATCTTCTCAGCTTCGTAGAAAGAACTCAGAAGTTTCACGTCCTCAGGAAAAGCCTCGAGAAGAAGCTCAAGCAATTTGTCAATTGTTTTGTTTGTCAACTTATTGAACAATGAACGACAATGATGCAAACTTCTTACACCCAACTCAGTATTTGCATCCTATAGAAGTTTGAGATAACTGGCAGTTGCGTCATCAGGCCCTCTTCGAGGATCATTTCGAGTTTGTTCATTGTTCTCCACACTTGAGTCTGTATATGGATTTCTTAGGGCCTCATTTATCATACCCACCATATTGTCCCCAATGGTTAAATCTATCAGAGTTTCATTCTTTTGTTTACATTGCAAAGGAGCATACGATTCCTCATGGTTTGTTCAATTTTTGTACTTCTTGAAAAATTCATTAGAGTAAAGATGCTCCTTGACAACTTCTCGAGAAAAACTATAGCGAACAACTAATGAATGAACCGGCAAGCCTACTAGTGTAAGCAAACTTGATGAAGTTGTCAATCTCATTGAAGTATTCTCTGGACATCCTAGTTGGTAAATCAATCCAACTCTTATCCATGTTTATAGTCATTAGGATGGAAAATGAAAAAAATAGCGAGTAATGCAACAGATCAAAAAAATTAGTGTTGATTGAGTGTTTTTGTTATTTTCCCAATCTATTAATTACGCAGTTATTAATATTCTATTGATTATCATGTAATTGCTTTTTCCATGAATAGAGCTAAAAAGAAAATTTACAAAAAGTAATCATCATGACCTTTTATTGCCAATATTCAATAATCACACAAGTAAATACTAAATAATCAAAAGGGGGAGAGTTGCTGCATTACTCTTTCTAGCTCTCTTGTCAACAACTACAATAAAATAAATACACATATTTCAAGGGGGGATGCGACAAGATTCCCGCTTGCTCCCTTCTCAAGTGGAAAGAAAGAAAGAAAGAAAGAAAGTACACTCACAATCAAGTAGGACTACATGCAGAAATCTGAAACATCAAGGTACTACACCTGAACTCCATCTCAAATGGACATTCCATATATAAAAATCAGTATTGTTCAACATAAAAAAAAAAAAGTGGATTGTTCAGCTTGTATCAGAATAGTACTACAAATTGAATAAAAGATAGTACTGAAAAAATGGCAAATCTGTTGTATATATTTAATTGCATCTATATTCCCATTTTAGGAGAGGTAATGGAGTACACATGGATTTCCATTAACAAACATGAGGAATCATATAAATAGACATATCATCTCTCTCAATCATTACATCAAACACCATATGTGCATCCCTCAAATCACCACTATATCCAATAGAAAAACAAGAGAGTGTTACACGTAGACATCCGAATCAAAGCCCAATTTGTACTGTGCATATACATATACACACGAACACATACATATCCAACAAAATGCAGTAGTAGAATAGAAACAACAGGCTTCGAGATATACTTTCTTTAGTTCGAGATTTAGGGTTCATTACCTTTGTTTTTGAGAAGACTGGCACAGAAATTAGACTTCCCGTGCGCATGGAGAGAGAGAGAGAAAGAGAGAGAGATCTAGAGAGGGCTTTGAGATAGAGAGAGCAGGCTTCACAAGGGGGGAGAGAGAAAGAGAGTAGGCTTTGCAATAGAGAGAGACAAATATGGCTTCCCCCGTGCGTGAGAGAGAGATAGAGAAGGCTTCAAACGATGAAATGATAGATAAGAGAGGGAAGTTGAAAAGAGGGAAAATATTTGGGAGGGAAATTCATAACATTCGTGCAAGAAATTAATGGCAGCAGACCGAATCAGTTTTATCACCAAAAAAATATTCTAATTACCCACTTACAAATAGAAAGGAAAACAATAAATATTCTATTTTTTGAATTGAAGAATAAAATACTTTTGTGTGTAATTTTTTATTTTTTTCACACCAATTAAAGTTCTCAAGTACTTTTCTAAATCAGAGTGAAAATTTCTCAAATATTAGTTTAAAAGTAATATATTTTTTTAATTTTAAAAGTAGTATGGTTTTTTATTTTAAAAAATATTATGAATTTAAAAACAATACCACTTATTAAAATTTAAAAATAAAATAATTTTTTTTAAAAACTTAAGTATAAGGATTTCAAAATTAATTATGAGAAGAATATGCTGAAATTGTTTTATAGGCCGCATGGATTTATATTTGCACGCACAAGATTAGCTAGTGTTTCAAATTCAGGGATTCGAATTTTGGATTTAGACTTTAGGTTATAGGGTTTTAGAGGTATAAGCCAGGGTTGGGGTTTAGGGTATGTGATCTAGGGTATGCTGTTTAAGGTATGAGTATATGGAGTTTAGGGTTTAGGGTCTACAGTTGACGGCCGGGGTAGTACTCTCAAGTATAGCATTTAGATTTTAATATTTAGATATATATACATTTCAGAGTTATTTAATGTTTATGATTTAGGGTACTTTAGGGTATATCATGCATGAAGTTGATGTAACGAAGCGTATGATTAGATAAGTGTAACACAAGGACAATTTCAAACCTTATTTGAACTAGAGGTACTCTCTTCTTGAACAAGCGAATTAAGTAATATACTCATTTTTTATTAATTAATAATCAACTTCTTAGCCCTTAAGTTTACAAAGCAATTTATAGGGAAATAGAATCCTATACCAATTAGGAAACGAAATAACAAAGATTTAATCTTGCTAATCTAGCCTAAATAAAAACAAATTACCGAAAATAAATTTTTTTGATTTGTTTAGAAAATTAAATACTAAAAAGAAATATAAGATTGCCAAAACAAACGGCAACTAAAACGGGAATTCCTACGAAAAGATATAAGGAAAACAAATCTTTTCTAAAACGGAAAATTCGCTAATTCGGATGGGTTAAGCTTTGAGCCGGAGAAAACCCCAATCAATTCAAATAAGAAGGTTTGGAAAGGAGAAGGGTACTATAGTCATAAATGAGCATGATCACCATCTTTTTAGAGTATTTGTAGTTGGTACTATGTTTTGATAATTTCAAGGTGTTATTTTTAATCAAAGTCAATGTTTGTTCATTTTCCCTATTAACAAACATAATTCATAGGTTCCATGTTCTTGGTTCCAACAAAGAAAGTGTCTCTCTTATTGGGGTTTGGATCTACTACTTTAGTGTATTTAAGCATTACAATGGTGTGGCACTATAAAACAACATAGTTTTGTTTCTATTCAAAATTATTTATAATTTAATTAGATTTATTAATTTATTTTTATAAAAATAATTGTTCAATGTTCTTGGTTCCAACAACGAAAGTCTATCGCTTATTGGGGTTTGGATCTCTGACTTTAATGTATTTATGTATTACAACGGTGTGGTGCAGTAAAATAACATAATTTTGTGTTTTTATTCAAAATTATTTATAATTTAATTGGATTTAGATTAATTTATTTTTATAAAATAATTATAAATTACAATCAGACTTAGTCATTTTGTCGCACGTGCAACAGTGACAAAGTCTTGGATGCTTCATTTTCTTTGGTTTTTTAATTAGTTTGAACTATTCTAACAATGACTTAATTATGAAACCACCTCTTTTGACCTTTCAAGGTCCTTTTAGATTAACAAATCCATTGCCGGCAATAGAGAATAAACAATGTTACTAACATATCACGTTGTATATCAAGTTATACATTATGTCTACGCGGCATTCACTAATTTGAAAACATATCAAAATTCATGAGATCCACTTTTACTCTTTATACTTAAAATAATATGTCACGTAGACATGATGTACTATTTGATGTAACAAACTTGATGTGTTAGTAGACTTATTCATAGATTCCTGATGAGGCCTGGTCCAAACAAATGTCAATTCTACGTATTACAATCAAATTAATTAATATAGAACTCCAATATATTACTCTACGACCATAACATATACAGAATGCATTGTATATATACAGCCACATGTTTCTTACATGTGAAAAAAGAAATTTGAGGAAGTATAACTTTGATCCTTCAGTTTTTGTCGAGGCTTCAAATGGGATCTAAAAGTGTGGTTATCCTAGTCTTTGCTCTTGCTGTGGTGACGACAGTGGAATGCAACTCAGAAGGTATGACGATCGATTCACTTCCAGTGTATTCTTTTTTGGAAATCTTCTCGAATTACTTACACTGTTATGGTCGTTTTTCGTTACGCCAACTCTGTGCTTTTATCATTAACTAAGAGTAAAATATTTACTTCATTCCTAATTATGTACAAAAGTTTTTAAAATATCTCTAATCTATCAATTTTATTTGCTTAGTTTCTAAACTATTGATTCAGAATTTATTTAGTCCAATAACTAATATCCATTTAAGATCCGTTAGGAGGGAAATTTAACTGTTATTTTAATCTGTTAGAAGGGACTTCGGTACAATTTATTTAGTATCCAATGTGCTAATCTGAAAGGGAGTGATGTGTAGACATTTGTCGTAATTCAGAAGTGGTTACAGTTTTGGAAAAGAGGATTCTGATTTTTTGATGGATATTGGCAGGTTGACTGGAAAAGTTGGAGTAGTGAGTTTATGTTTTTATTTACAAAATATTTAAATTAGTCTTTTCGGGAGATTCGGTAAAAGATCTACAATAACGGACTTTTAGTGCAATAAGTCAATATCAAACTAAATTACAGGCGAAATTTTTTTTGGCACATAAGTTTCAAAAATACCCTTCTAGCAAACAAGTGATAATGTTATCTGTTCATTAAATATAAAAGTGATGATTTCATTAGATAAAGTTACCTGTTAGTGTTTACCAGTTAATATTATCTGTCGCTTTTTTAACCGAAAGCTTAACAAATGACTTTATCTGTTTTATTAGATTAATATACCTGTTAGTATATTTATCAGGCAATATTTCTATCGATTTAAACAGATATCTTAACAAACAACGTTATTTGTTAGTTTTTGACGTAACAAAAAATTATATTTTCTGTTTTCTAATTTGACTAATAGATATATAAAACTAAATGTTATCTAATTCGCCTATTAAACAAATATCTTTATCTTTTAATTTTGAAATGGTAATTTTATTAGCAGTCATCTGTTAGTGTTTATCAGTTAACATCATTTGTCAGTTTTAACAGACAACTTAACAGATAACATTATTTGTCTGTTTTCGAAGTAATAATATTTTCAGAAAATATTATTTCTTCGCGTTTAGTGGCATATCTGTACATAAAAGGATTTCATGGGTTAAAATTTCTCAAATAATGAACTCCGACTCATAAATTAAGTTAACATGTCTTTAATGGGACAAATCAACTCAGATTTGTCCTTTTCGACCAATTTTTTATTTTTTTCCTTTATGTAAGGACAATAATGAAAGTACTTTTATAACACAGCTTCATTTTCTAATTCGCATAAAAAAAGACAGTTCTCTTTTATAAGTTAAAATAAATCCTCACACACTTTAACATAGGTATATAATACTTTTTTATACAAATGATTTTAACATATATGAAATCTCCAAGTTATCTGTTGCTTGTGAGATGCATTCGCACGAATGCTTGTCACTCTTAAATGAAATCTTGATGTGCCCTTTATCAAACATATAGTACAAATATTTGCTACACATCCAAACAGGCCCTTATGGGCAGTAATTAATGCCACAGCCCCAAACTTTAGCGAATTCACATTAGCCCCCGCCCAAATCCTGAAAACATTTACTTTAGCTCCTCCACGGTATAAATAATCTTTGCTTAGGCTCCTTGACCTTTATTAGTCTCTTTCTACAATTAGATTTTATGTCACCAAAAAAAAAAAATGCTATTACTTTTATTATTATTTTGAATTTCTTGACTACAAATAATTGAGCGTAATTAATAGCATACTTGATTGAATCAAGCATCTTTCAATATTTTTTGTTTATGTTTATTGAACAGGGGATGCTCTTTTTGCTTGGAAAACCGTATTGATAGACCCAAATAATGTCCTCCAGAGTTGGGACCCAACACTAGTCAATCCATGCACCTGGTTTCACATCACCTGTAATAGTTTTAATAGTGTTATAAGAGTGTAAGTATCTCTTTCCGATAATTTCCTCTAAACCCATGGCACTGATTCTTCTAATTCAAGTCCCTAACTCTCACCTTTTTAGTTACAACATCATAATATTTTTTTCTCGGGATCTACTCATGAAGGGACCTCGGCGAGGCAGGGCTTTCGGGACCTCTTGGACCTCAGCTAGGAAATTTAACCAATCTTCAATACTTGTAAGCTATATTAATTCCCTCGATTCTGTTTTAGATGATTCAAAATGATAAGCGTGATTACAAATTTTTAGGGATTGTGAATTTCAAGTGTTAAACATATCGGGAAGATCAACCACGCCAAAAATGATTTTTTATTAAATATCATTTGGTATGTTTTCGGAACATACATATGTATCTAGCAAACAAAATTTTCAATGCAGGATGAAAATATATTTTTCTCGATACACATGTGTTCCTAAAGTATATATCATAATAACTGATCAATATATAAGTTTTTTGGGTGGTTAATATTTTAAATGAGGTATAAAAAGTAAACAATTTCAATGAAGAGTACTCCCACAAATACAGAAACTGGTTGGGGATCTAGGATCCATTTCCTATGAAATATGGTATAGGTGCATGGATGACGTACGGATCAATATTTGCAGGGAAGTATTTGGGAATAACTTAAGTGGAACCATTCCATGGGAGTTAGGTCAACTCAGCCACTTGGTCAGCTTGGACCTCTATAAAAATCAGCTTTCCGGCCAGATCCCAGTAACTCTTGGCAATTTGAAATCTTTGAGCTACATGTGAGTAGATTCGATCTCTCTATTATTCAATGTTCTTACTTGATTCCTCAAGTCTTTTCTGTGATGCATATTGATATGGGTTTGAAGATAAAGTACACGACGAGTCTTACATCAATATGCAGTGGTGTAAGTGCTTGAGGCATCACGTGTATATGTATGTACAGAAAACTTCTAATAAGGGATCTCTCATTATAATAATCCGAACCATTCAATGTGTTTAAAATGTATTTTTAAGAGTTTCAGTAAGAACTAAGCTCAAAATATTACTGACAATGGCTTGATCCAATCAGTTTTTTATAAAATTATTCATGTCAGTATTTATGAAAAATCACTTGGATAAAGCCATTTTCGATATTATTTTCAGATGATTTTTCGCGTTTACCTTTAGAAAATTATTTTAAATTATTGAACGGTTCATATCATTAAAATTTGATCAGAAAATGGGAGGTCTGCATTCTAACAAAATGAGATATTGCTCATAAAAGAGGACTATGTATGTATGCATGTATGCATATATGTACACACACACACACACACACATTTATATATATATATATATATATATATATATATATATATATATATATATATATATATATATATATATATATAAAGTATGATGAATTAGCAATATCCATGCCTCTCATTAATAAAATACATGTGGAAAACTAAAACAATAACCAAACATGTAAATTCAAAGTTAGTTGTTTTAATTAATAAATATAGTAGATAAAAATAACTATACAAAATCAACCAAAGTAAATATTTCATGTTTTAATAAAAATAAAAATATTGTGTTGCAAGTAGGTTACATGAATTTTTTTAACAGACTCATAAGAGTTTTTTTTCAAATATAATTATAGGTTAAGATGTATAGTGTCTTCTATTAGATAAAATACATTTAGACGATGAAAAATAATAAAATTTATTAAGTTAATATATTATTTTTATAAAACTAAGTAATGGTTATTAAAACATAAGATGCATAAATAATTTTATAAACTTAAGTAATATAACTTAGGTTGAATTTAATTTCTGCTTTTAAAACACAAATTAAAAAATTAAATCAATATAAAATAATAAATTAAATTATAAGTCATGATGATTCTCTTAATGAGATGGACTAACACTACATATGTACTTCTATTAGGTAAAATATATATAGGGCATGTAAACATTACAATATGCATTAAGTGATACACAAAAATACCTTTTGGAAGGACAATAATTATTAATATAGAGATGTATATTTATTTGCACAAACTTAATTAAAATATAACTTAAGTCAAATGTGATTTAAATATTTGAAGTTTTAATTTTAAAGATTATTTTGTACTTATACGGTCGTATATACAATTGTAGAATATAATTTTAATGCACACATAAATAGGCAAAATATACTTAAAAAAACAAAAAGAGGTCAAAAAGACTTAAGAGAGACATTTTAGTATTTTATCAGTAAAAACTAACGGTGTTAGTAAAAAGTTAACGACATGAAAAAATATGCTATATAATTTGTAAAATAGGAAAGGTCAGTATATTTATCAAAATCTCAGGAGAGATCCATCCATGTATTTGTCAGAAATCTCAGGGAGGTCAGTACATTTTACCTTTTTAATTTTGCATATACATTTTTGCAAGAAATTTATTTCAGTATTCTGTATGACTGATTGCAGGAGATTGAACAGTAACAAGCTAAGTGGGAAAATACCAGTAGAGGTCTTTCAGCTCATTGAATTGGGCCACTTAAGAATTATGTAAGTTATTCTTCAATTTTTCATTTTCAGGCCAACTTCATACTGCCTTACATTAGGGAATCTCCTTCCAAATTTGAATGGAGCCATGGCACTAGCTACTATGAATAAATATTTTTCCATATAGTTTTGTTTTTCTACTATGCTAAATCCCTGGTGCAATAACAAGTGAAAGGACTTTTGTTAAATTGTGAATGAATATATATATATATATATATATATATATATATATTAATGTATATTTAGGACTATGATTTAGGCAGTTATCGTATTTCGATTTAGACAGTTATCATATTTTTTACGTTTCTATATTTCTGAGTATTCCATATTTAGGTTATTCTCTCTTTTCCATATAAAAGAGTTTTTGTACATTGATTCATCCACAATATAATATATCTTACAAAGACAACTCTCTCTCCCTCTCTCGAAAGTTCTCTAACGTGATATCAGAGGCATAAGCTATGATTTATTTGATTTTAGTTCACCGGCGGGCGGCCTAGCCCTTGCTGTCGTCCTTCGAGCCGTTAAGTACTTATTTTGTTAATAATCATCGGCATTGTTCGGACCTAAGATAAATCAAAGCTTCTGTCTCATTGATCAAACAATATTTTTGATCAAAACTTTTGTTCTACCATTATCAAAATCATCACTACCAAACTGTCATTGTTCAGACCTTCCTTGTCCTTCAGACTCTTCACTTTCTCTACCAAAGTACTCGGAATCTCCTCACGATTCCAACACCACCAACTACGCAGTCAGAATGTCAATCGCTTCTACCCTTGTTATGCACGTGCCATTATGCGCACCTGCGCCAGACTCTGTGTTACTCACGCACTCCTGCGTCAGGCGCTATGCTATTCATGCTACTCACGCGCCACCTTCATCTCTGGCGCATTAATCTCTTCCGCCCTCGTTACGCATGCGCCATCACACGTGACTGTGTCAGCCTCTATGCTATTTACGCGCCCACAAATGCCACCTTCATCTCTGATGCGCCAAACGCTTTTATCCTCATTACACACACGCTATCACACACGCCTGCGTCAGTCTTGGTGTTGCTTACACGCCCTCATGCACCACCTTTAGCTTTTATGGTGCTTATGTGCCCTCACGTGACACCTTCATCTCTGGCGCGTCAACCGCTGCTACCCACATTATGCACGTGCCACCATGTGCACCTGGGCTAGCCTCTGTGCTGCTTTCGCGCCCTCGCATGCCACCTTCATCTTCGGCGCATCAACCGCTTTTGCCCTCATTACGCACGAACCATCACACGTGCCTGCATCAACCTCTGTGCTGCTTACATTAGCCCTAGCCATGTCGCGTCACCTACCTATGTTGCACCACGTCGTCAACATGTCACTCGTGGTGCTGTTCATCTCCCTTCAATTTCCTCTATTGATCAACCTGCTGATATATTTACTAAAGCTCATCTTCTTGACTGCTTCATTGAACTTGTTAATTTTCAAACTCAAGTTAGTTAATGTCTACTCTTAGGGGGACTGTTAATGAATGTGTGTGTGTGTGTGTGTGTGTGTGTGTGTGTGTGTGAATATATATTTAGGGCTATGATTTAGGCAATTACCATATTTCACATGTTTTCATATCTCCGATATAGTTCATATTTAAGTTGTCCTCTTCCTCCTATATAAAAGAGTTCTTGTACATTGATTCATATGCAATATAATATATTACAGAGACAATTCTCTCTCTCTCTCAACTTCTCTAACAAGTGTAAAAGGCTCCTTGCTTACATTTAGGTGTTAAAGAGAGAGAGAAAAAATATCAGGCATGCTACGAATACATTGGTTCAAAAATATCACGTCTTCCTTCCAATATTTTTCCAGCAAATCTAATATTTGGTCATGAAAATATTTTCTTATCTCCGGTTTTGTTGATTGCTGCCAATGAATTGTCAGGAATGTATCAGACAATCAACTGTTCGGGAGCGTACACCATCACACAGTCAGAGGTATTCATTTTGTAAAAATGCTTATGATAATTAATTTTCACATCTTGATGAATCTAGACAATTGGCTCACTTTTTCTTACCATTAATTATTACGTTTTTTTTTTTTTTTGACGGATTTGCAGTTACAAGAATAATACAAGATGCAAAAGCCTAAAAGCTAGTATGAGAAACATGGAGTGAAATTTAGAGGCTTCTTATTGCATTTTGTGGGTTATTATTTTGTAGTAAAATAATGGTGTTATTTGTTGCTTTCTACTGCTTCAGATAAAAGGAAAATGAAATTCCTCAAGGATTCATCTTTAATTACTTCCCACTATAGTTGTGATTCATGAGCTATATATTAGGTGAGCCAACATGTATTACTTGGGCCAACCTCAACCCTAACTCCTGTATATTGTGTCTGCACTGTCGAATGGTTATTGAATAAATCACCCACAGCTCAAGACTAAATCCTGTTTTATCGAATTGAATGACGATTTTCAAAGATTATTACTTCATCATTTTCTGATTATCCAGTAGAAGTGGGTTAGGGTTGACTAGGAAGTGGGAACTAAATTATTGTGGCTAAAGAAAAATGATTCTTCATATGGGTGGTTAAAGAAACTCTACATATAACCTAAGTTGCTTTTGGTAGATGATGAGGATAAGATGCTCATAAATAAGTGATTCATCTCCAAATTGGTAGTTCAAGTTAACAAGCACATACTTTTTTTTTCCACAGAAAGCAATCTTCCAAGATATTACGCACTAGGTTGTATCATTTGCTCGTAATATTCGCCACCTACTGGTTTCGAATAAATTGAGTGACAAAACAAGTTTTGTCACGTAAAAATTTTCTTTCTAATAAATTAGGCAAATTTTCTCACGCAAAAAATGTCAATTTGTGAGGAAATTTTTTCGTCACATATTAATTTCAATTAAATTGGGTGACGAAGTAAATTTTCTCATGCAAAATCTTTTCTTTTGTGATGAAATTGTGAAATGGAGGGAACATATTAGTGAACAAACAAAATATTTCATCACATAAACTTTTGTTTGTCCACTCGTTCTGTGACGAAATTTAAATTTTTGTCAGTAATGGACAATATATTGTGACAAAATATAATTTTCTCACCTTAAATATTTGTTCCCTTCTAATTGCTGACGAAATAAATTTTTTCTCACAAAATAAGCATATTTGGAGGCGAATTTTACCTTGGTCATAGATATTTCGTCACACTTGCAGATTTTTCTTGTATATGATGCTCTATATTTTTACCTTTATTTCAAAATGTATCCCACCTTTGTCAACTTCAATTTTCTATTAGAGAATGTATCAAATAAATTTATATTTTTCCTCCATCTAGAGAGAGAGAGAGAGAGAGAGAGAGAGAGAAAAGCTCTTTTGAAAAAGTTGGATATTTTTTCCAAAAAATCTGATTTGGCCCTTTGAAAATGCACTTCCATAACCTGACCGGATGACCTGACTGGTTCGTCTGAAATTTGATGAGTCAGGTTTTCTCACTGGCTTAAAATTTTTAAAATTTTAGGCAAAATTTCAAATCTGACCGGAACACCTGACTGGAAGGTCCAAAATCTGATTGTTCAGTTTTGACTACTATCCAAAATTTTTAAAATCTTACTGGATGATTTTTAAACCTGATCTAATGGTTTCTGAGCCTGCCCTGATGGTTTTTGGGCCTGACCTGATGGTTTTTCATCCTTTCTTCACTTTCCACTTCACCACATGCATACCCAATTACCCAATATTCACGTAATACCTTTTAATACGAAGTCATTAACGACATTCCGATTATATCATAAAAACGAAAAAATTTCCGGGCCCTTACATGGGTTAGGGTTGACTAGGAATTGGGAACTAAATTATTGTGGCTAAAGAAAAATGATTCTCCATATGGGTGGTTAAAGAAACCCTACATAAGAACCTAGGTTGCTTTTGGTGGATGATGAGGGCCCAACAACGAAATTGAATTTCAACTTGGGTGGAAAAAGCAGAGAAACCATGCTACCTTTACTCGTGAACATATTGGTCATTGAGAATAATTCCAACCAAAAAGTGCCTTTTTGAGCCTCTTTTTTCCATTTGTTCTTCATTTGTATCACACCATCGGATTGTGATAATTGATATTCTTGAAACCACTCCCCATTTAGTTTTTCTTTCTCTCTTATTATTCGATTCGCTTCTACATAAGAATACTGGGTACTGTTCAAAAATTAAATATTTATTAGATTATAAAATTGTAACTTATAATCATTATAGGTAAAAGTGTTTGTATGATATGTTCAAAGTATTTTTGTAGAATATTAATGGTTATTGAAAGTATAGCATGCATGTGGAATAAATTTTGGTGAAACCGAGATCTTTTGCCAATGCAAGCACGAATTATAATTTTCCATCTCAATTTTTTTATACTTTTTAATCATGCGTAAAAGTTGTGATGAAAAATAACAGACTTTTAATTACACTCCGATAGGCTACGATTTGGCAACCATGATGAAAATCAAATATCTAAGGATAGGGGGTCGTAGCTAAGTATAAAGTACATGAGCTTAGGAGATGAAGAATGCGAAATAAGAATTTAAAAATTGTTTTGAGATGATCATGGAGTTCTCTAACTTACACATCATTTTTTTATAATGTATTTGTAGTATACATTCTGAAATAAGCTCTCAAACAAACTACAATCTAAAGTTGTATTATTTTAAACACAAAATAATTTGGCTCGCAGACAACCATACATGTACTGTACATGCCAGTTTTGATTGGTAGATAAATAGTCAAATTGTACGTCTCATAACTTGTAAAGTTTTTCTTATCAATTGGAAAATAAAAAGATTATTAGGAGTGTAGGTAATGCACTATGCTGATTCTTTCATAAAGAAAAGACAAATATAGAAGGAAAAAAAAAGAGAGGAAATCTAAAAAAAAAAAAACAAAAAACAAAAAGGAAAAAGAAGATTAATGATGTGTAAGAAAATTATTGGGCGGCTAGTATTGGTGAGTTTGGAAAGTGAAAACAGCTTTGGCATTTGAGTGGTCATTAGTCAATTTGGCCTTTTGTGGAGAGAAATTAAATTGGTGTGGAGAAATGATCACAATCTGAAAGGGTTTGTGATTGAAGAAGATCAGGGCTTTTCTCAGCAGCTTCACCTTTTTCTCCAACTTGTTTAATGGATCATAATGATATATCTTCGCTCTTTCTAAGATCAATCAAGAAGGAGGAGGAGAAGGAGAATGATGAAGTAGTACAAAAATGGTAGATAGTGGTAAAGTTTAGTCAATTCACATCTTTTAAGGAGGACGGGATCATGTCTTGTAGGTAAAAAGGTGTTTGCATGTCCCACCCCACCATCCAATCTATCTATTCAGGTGCATGAGAAAGAGAGAGAGAGGGGCATAGTCCAAATGAAGTCCAAACATAGAAATGGGTCTCAACAATTATGCCAACATTAAAAGACGAGTTTGATCACATGTCAACAACCCTTCCCATCTCACAGTGGGTCAGAAAAACTAAAAATCATCTCTATGTCATGACTTAAACAACGAGTTTGTTCAGTAGCCAAGCATCCAGACGCTCATCACCTGCGCCCGACGGACTATCTAGTGTCAGTTTGCTATCACATGCGGATTGGGCGTCTAGAACCTCATCACCTTCATTTAGACGGCTCTTCATGACCCAACAACCTCCCACTTGAAGACACCCATAGCAACACAGACGAAAAACTCACCTAGAGGGCATCTATCAGGGCTCTTTGGTAAAGAGACTTTATGGTGGTCGCGTGGATTCAGCATCTTTCGGCAGCAAAATTGAACGAGCCAAAACACGAGCGAACCCAACATCGGCGATTGAGCTGTTGGTCGTAACTTCGGTCTTGTCAACTTTGAACTAAGTCCTCCATAGCTCGGTTGTGATAACGACCTGCTCTTTACCAGAAGCGGCAAACTGAATTAGGGAGGAACGCTCGACCTTCACCTCAACCAACGCCTCATGAGGCCTCTTACGACTAATGGGGGAGATACGGCTAGCATTGTAGGTCAGAACTGATCTCCATGTTTGGATGGAAAGTGCTGGATTGGAGATCCAAATGGTCAAGATATTATAGGAACTTACTCTACGAGCCCCGTTCGACACAACAGTCCTCAAGCGTGTGCTTGTAGTGGGGCTCAAATTCCAAGGTCTCTGGAACGTCTCAGTTGTCGACGGAGATCTAGAAAGCTTGAAAAATCTAATATGGGTGAGACTCTGAGTTACTTTTCTGCAAGAGAACAAATACAACAATTAATGCCGAACATACAAAAATAATAAATTGTCCGAAGACGAAGAAAGGCTATTATTATACCTAAAACACTTGGAACGCGGGGAACAGGGTATTCATTCTCACCAGCGCCAAACTCGAAGTTACCGGTATATTTGTCCAGATCTATAAGACCGATGATCAAAGATCTGTATCTTGGTCGACTTTGGAGATGATGCATCTTCGATTTGGCGTTTTGGGCGGCGGAATAGACGCTGAAGATATCGCAGAACTCAAAATGAAGACGGTACAACTCTTTTAGCCGAATGATCGAAACAATGATTCTGTAGAAGTTAATGGACACTTGGTAGAGAGCAAGGTTGAGCTCGTGGAAGGCTCATGGGAGTCAAGGGCGAAAAGGAAATCAAACCCCCCCTTCGATGATGGCCATCATGGGGATGTGAATACAATTGGCCAAAAGCTAGAAGTAGCGCCGAGCTCGAGGAGAGAAAGGTGCACGTTGTCAGGAACGTCGTATCTGTTTTTGAAGACCTACCTGTCGACATGGGAGTCGAACCGATCCTAGAATTTGCTTCTCTTCGGGACCATAAGAGAGGACCTACCAAAGGTACAAGGGGTCAAACAGCAAGGACCAGAAGGCTGATGCCGAAGGTGTTCGACTTGAGTGCCGAATGACAAGAACGAAGGGCTGTGACTTATCGGAGTGATGGGACATGATTGCCAGAAAAGGCTTACTGATGGGATGTGCTCGTAGAAAAAAATGATGGGACAATATCAAAAGCACTATTCATACGCAAACAGCACCAAAAAAATCAAAAATTATATGTCCTTGGAAGAAGCGAGAACGGAAAATGGGGCTAGCATGAAAACACATAACGAAATGTGAAGATAAGTTCAAAAATATGCTACCTGGATAGTAAGAACACTGACAGAAATGCTTCACGGATAACTCCGGCAAGAACACAAGAACTCTGGCAAAAATGTCCCTTGGGAAGTATAAAATTATAGAGAGGGAAGGAAAAGTGATTTCTCTCTCCCCTCCCTCCGTTTATAGAAGAGTAAGGTGAAATACTATAAGACGCGCGGAAAACGAAGTGACACAAAGTTGGGTTGTTTGATGAGCGACATGTGGAACCATCTAGCATTATAAGCAATTAGTGCTTCTGATACAACGCGTGCAAAGGCAAAGCGATGGCCTGACACGACGAATCATCAAACGACGCGTGTCCAAACTATTACAGCTTTATGCGTTCGGCTACTCGTGTCAACCAATCGCCAGCTGAGCCGACGCTTGGTTGAGGGGTTATTGTGGAGGCCAAAAATATAGAGCCGAATCACCCTCGGATAATTGAGATTTAGACTGGGCGGAGGATCATGGGCCATGTTGGCAGCATGGGGTCTAGGCCAACGTATTGCCGAACAGGCCCTCTTCTACACAAGTCAGTATGATGATAATCGGTATGATGGCATCATGGGCTTCGACTAAGGAGAACTGAACGGCCTCATCACGATGACGGCATGGGCCTTGTCAAATGCTAACCCATGGGCCAGCCGTTCGGCTAAGACGGTAGGAATCTCCCAGAATGGTAGGTCCCTATTTGGAAAGTGCAAGTTTGGGTAGTATTTAAGATTGGGAATGTGCCATGTTTTGAAGGTTAATCAACATAGAAGGATTGAGATTTGATATCAACAAGTAAGGAAAGATTCTCTAGGAATTGTGTTACCAAATATGAACACTCGATGGCTTGTAACTATGAGAATGCAAAGCAAGACCAGGGACGCTATCATTCATTGTGCAATTACTATTGTGGTTTGATCTTTCAAGTGTTCTGATTTTATAATCAAAGTGCAATCTGGTTGAAAAGATGCTAATTGGCTATTCACTGCGCAGGATCTTGGCGCGATTCAAATGAGAGAATACTCACACCCCCACAGATATATAGGACCCCCTATTTTGTCGCCATGGGTGAAAAGCAACTCTCTTCCAAGAGAAGCTACCCGTCTCTACTCCTCAATAGAAGACTTTTATTTTGATAAACATTCAACTTGTTTTACTCACACGTAAATTTTCTTTTTATAGATAAAAATAAATAAATAACCATCACCATTCAACTAACCATTTCTTCACTGAATAGTGAAGACAATATAAAAATACACATATTCGTAAGAGAGTGTTTGTCTAGTTGACCAGCTCAAATTGTTACAAAACACGATTGAGCGGTTCAATGTTCTTGGTTCTAATAATAAAAGTGTCTGGATTTGAGAAGATTTGAGAAGACTGTAATATATGCACTTATTTATTTATTTTTTTGATAATCAAGGTATTCGGTTGGTTTGGGATAAAATTGGGGTTAAATTTCGGGGGTTTCCCACCTAAACTACCGACTAGTTTTCGGGGTCTTGGGTGGAAATGACAGGACAAGCCTCCCAGTGATCCCAAGTATTAAGTTGTCAAGTTTCAACAGCATGATGTCGGGATTTACAGCTCATCCGCACTACTACTTAGACAACTCCTTGGGGTTCAGTGCACTTCTTTATTACAATAGTGTGTGTGGTAAAATAATATTATTTTATTTTTATTTAAAATTATTTACAATCTAATTATGTATTTATGTTTATATTAATTTAAAAAATTCTTAATAATTTGAGTAAGAGAAAAACTAAATCCTTTTGTCGTAGATACAATAATGACAAAGTCTTCAATATTGGTTCATATATCTTTTTATATTTGAATTAATTTCAACTATTCTAACAATGACTTATTAATCAATCTCGTATGGAGCCACCAACTTTTGACCTTTCAAAGTTCCTTAGAATGAATTCAATAGAAGCAATGGAGGATTGGGTCTTCCCGAGACCTGGTCCCAACAAATGTCAATTTCAACTTATAACATTCAAACTGATATAGAACACCAATATATTAATTTTATGAACATAACATATACAGAAAGCCTTGTATTTATTGAAGCCACATGTTTGTTACATGTGAAAAAGCAATTTGAGGAACTATCACTTTGATCCTTCATTATTGTTGAGGTTTCAAATGGGATCTCAAAGTGTGGTTATCCTAGTCTTTGCTCTTGCTGTAGTGACGATAGTAATATCGATTCTCTTCTTGTATCTTGTTATTTTCGAAATCTTCTCAAATCACTTAGACTGTTATGGTCATTTTGATTCATTGAACGATGTGATTTTATAGGACAAGTGTCCTATAAAACCACATAGTTATATGTTTGTTGAACATTCTGTATCTTGTTTTTATTTATGTTTGTTGAACAGTGGATGATCTTTTTGCCTGGAGGACGGTATTGGTGGACCCAAACAATGTCCTCCAAAGTTTGGACACAACACGAGGCAATCCATGCATGTGGTTTCACGTCACTTGCAACAGTCTTCACAGTGTTACTAGAGTGTAAGTATTTTTTTCTATAATTTCTTCAAAACCCAAATTAAGCATCGATTCTTTTAATTTTAATTAGTCCCTAACTCTCATATTTTACAACATGATAATCTTTTTTGGTTGTGATCTACTAAAGGGACCTCGGCAATGCAGGGCTTTGGGGTCCTCTTGTACCTCAGCTAGGAAATTTAACTAATCTTCAATACTTGTAAGTTATATCAATTTCCCTCGATTCTGATTTAAATGATTCAAAATGATAAGGGTTATTAGAAAACTAACCTCACTCTGAAAAAGACCAATAACCCATTTTTTTTGGATTGTGAGTTTCAAGTGTTAAACATGTCATTCACTCAAAAAAATTTATTTTTATTACATACTATTTCGAATATTTACGAAACATATATCTGTATCTGGAAAACAAATTTAGAACGCAAGATCAAAAACCCATTTTCCCAATAACTATGTGTTCCTAAAGTATATTATAATATCCGATTAATATAGCTTTTTTTTTTTGCGTGATTAATATTTTAAAAAAGCTTTAAAAAATAAACAATTTTGATAGGATCCATTTCCCATTCAAATACACTTGTATGTATGACGGATCAATATTTGCAGGGAAGTATTTAGGAATAACCTAAGTCTGTTAGAGTATTTTTATAAAAAATAATTATTATTATTAATTTAAATGTAATGAATGATCTTCAATTTCTTATATTTACTATGAGATTGATTGTCTTACCATTTTGATTTTCTTAAAATTAAACTAATAGTAATTATTTCTAATCTTACCGTTGTAGACAACCCTTATATTTTAAAGCAATATGGCTGTTAATATGGATTTTTACGTTTGGGAGTAGCAGAGGTATATATGCTTTCAATTGCATATTAATTCTCTCATCATTACTTATGTTATTCTTTTATGTCCATGCAAATATATATAAAACCCAGGAGCGTGGAAGGAAAAAGGTGAAAAAGAGAAAGAAAGAAAAGGTTTACTGCTAGCTTATTCATTTTTAAGAAGTAACCATTTTTCTCATATACTTTTCGTGTATTCTTTGTTTTTTGGGTTAAGGAAGTATTGTTTGAGAGTTTCTCACCCTACAAGTAGTGTAAACTTGTGTGGGTATTCAACTTGGTGGTTGGGCTTATTGTATCCTGGGGACGGCGTGCACTTCTAGTCTTTTACACCGAAAATCTTCCGTAGACAGCGCATATCGTCTCAAGAGAGCGACCTAGTCCGCGCCTCAATCTCCACCACCTCTTTGTCAGTAATCTCTTGGTTGAAGGAAAAAAGGTAATATTTCTCCATTTTATTCCAACAATTTGAGACGATACTAAATGGAGAGTGGAAATTCATCGGTTGTGAATAGTAGCTCGGTGACAAACACCTCCGGAACGGGTGACCTTAATAAACCATTCCGTTTCCGTGGTGCTCACTTCAAGAGATGGAGACAAAAAACTTTTTTTTACCTTACGCTTTTAAACGTGGAGTATATATTGACTGAGAAAAATTCAAAAAAAAAAGAAGACCGAAGGCATGACTGAAGATGATCTTTCTCGTCACAATAATCATATCCAAAAGTGGAAGAAAGATCATTTGTATTGTAGAAATTATCTACTTAATTGTCTTTCTGACGAGTTATATGATTACTATGATCAATCTTATTCTTTGGAAAAAGGATTTGGAAGGTCAAAAGTATGATACCGAAGAAGCGGGATCCAAAAAATATGCATGCAGTCGATTTTTCAGGTTTTAAAGGGTTGAAGGCAAATCAGTTGTAGATCAAGCCTATGATCTCCAAACGATTGCACACGAAGTTCGTTCCGAAGGCATACAAGTTGATGAACAAATGCAAGTTCCAGCCATCATAGACAAGTTGTCGGATTCTTGGAAGGAGTATGCAAAGACTTTGAGACACAAGCAGAAGGAGCTTACTATTGAGGCCCTAATCACCCGCTTGAGAGTGGAAGAGGAGGCAATGGCCCAAGACAACAAATTTGAATCAATGGGAGGTAATGGATCGAAGGTAAATTTAGTGTCTACCAATGATAATAAGCCAAATGTCCATTCCAATCAAACTGCCCATTTTAGGCCTAATAAAAATAACATGAAATATAGGCCTAAAGGAAACCAGTCAAAATTCAAGAATTTTTCGAAACACAAAAAGAACCAAGGCCCCCCTTCTAAACAAACCCCGATGGCAACCACAACAATAACAATAATAATTATGCATGTTTTGTGTGTGGTAAGTCTAGACATTCTGCGAGAATTTGTAAAATTCCGCAAGTATGGTCCTACGGCTCAAGCGAATGTGACTGAAGAGCCATGTGTGGCTATGATTACCGAGGTTAATATTCTCGAAGGCTCAGAAGGGTGGTGGATTGATTCGGGGGCTACAAGGCATGTTTGCTTTGATAGAACTTGGTTCAAGACCTACTCCGTTTTGAATGATAAAAAGAAAATTATGCCTGGTAATTCTCACACTATTGAAGTGGTGGGCAATGGAGAGATTCTTTTGAAATTTACTTTCGGAAAAGAAGTAACTCTAAAAGATGTTTTACATATTTCAAATATTCGAAAGAATTTGGTTTCTAGTTTTCTCTTGAATAAGGCTGGTTTCAAACTAGTTTTTGAGGCTGATCAATATGTACTATCTAGAAAGGGCATGTTTGTTGGAAAGGGTTATGCTTGTGATGATATGTTCAAACTCAATGTTGAGATGAATGAAATTTCAAGTTCTGCTTATATTGTTTCTTGTGTTGATCTTTGGCATGGTAGATTATGTCACATAAATAGTAAATACATGAAAAATATGAGTTATCTTGGTTTGATTCCTAAGCTTGATAAATAATTAGAAAAATGTGAAATTTGTAGTATGACTAAAATAACTAAGAGGTCATTTAAAAGTGTAGAAAGGAACAATGATTTGTTAGACCTTATTCATAGTGACATTTGTGAATTTGAAGGTATCCTAACACGAGGTGGTAATCGTTATTTTATAACTTTTATAGATGACTTTTCTAAATATTCATATGTGTATCTTTTAAAAAATAAAAGTGACTCTTTTGGAAAATTAACTATTTTTATAAAAGAAATTGAAAATTTATTTAATAGAAAAATTAAAAAGTTTAGAAGTGATAGGGGCGGAGAGTATGATTCAGTTGGCCTTAATAATTATATCCAATCTCTTGGTATTATTCATGAAGTGACTCCCCCTTACTCTCTGGCCTCTAACGGTATAGCCGAACGAAAAAATAGAACCCTTATTAATTTGACCAATGCAATGCTCGTTAGTTGTGGGGTTCCTAAAAATTTATGTGGTGAAGCCGTTTTATCGGCAAATTTTGTTTTGAATAGAATACCCCATAAAAAGACTTTTCTAACACCTTTTGAGCTATGGAAAAAATATAAACCAAGTGTGAATTATTTTAGATTTTGGGGTTGTTTAGCCTATGTGAGGCTACCGGATCCTAAAAGACCTAAACTTGGTAAAAAGGCTTCTACATGTGTATTTTTAGGATGTTCACTAAATAGTGTGGCTTATAGATTTCTAGATTTTGAAAATAATTCCATTATTGAATCTAGAGATGCAATTTTTCACGAAAATAAATTTCCTTTTAAATCGAGAATTAGTAGGAGTCCTGAACAACAAGTTAATACTGATTTCCAAGCATCTACTTCAAATCAGACCATTGAAATAGAGGTTGAACCTAGGCGGAGTAAGAGACCTAGAGTTGAAAAGAATTTTGGTCCTGACTATTATTGTGAGATCCCAATCTAAAAATAATAATAATAGTAATATAGAATAATAGAAAATACTATGAATAAATTAAAATTTTGATTGAATTAAGAAACAAAGATTTTTTTAGGCCAATTAGATAGTTTATTTAACAAATGAGGAAATACTCCAAAATTATTTTAGGGATAAATGAAGTTGGTTCAAAACATAATCAGAGACCGAGGAATAGTTCGATAAATTATTTTAAACATTAATGGTAACTGGAGGTTAACCTCGATATTACTCTAGAGGACAATTGGGCGGGGAACACATAACAGTTCTTATCCAAATTCTTTTAGATAAGAACAACAAGATATTTTGCATGGGGATAATCTGCCACGGGAAAACATTTCATGACACCTCCTCCTTCCCAAAGTATATAAATAGCCATTGATGGCCTTTACTTTTTTTCATACCTGAGAATTTTGTGGGAAACGGCAAGAAATAAGAGAAAGAAGGTGGCAAGGAAGTGATAAGAAAGGGGCAAGAAATTTTGAAAGAATATACGACTCACCAGTCCTAATCACGACATCAAAGGCAATGCACGAAATTTAATACCCTACGTCACTCAAGGTGAGTCCGGATATACCCATTTACTTATGATTTTTTTAAGATATGCCCCAAAAATAGAAATTTGCTATATTTTGTTAAAAAGAAATGAGGAAATTGTTATATAATGAACTTATGTACGCATGAGGTATTATTAAAATTGTTGACGATGATCATATAAATATCATCTCGTAAAATGTGAATTTTGGTGATTCCCTGACCGCTGGGGGTGTGACAAGCGGTGGTTTGAGACAAGGTTGGGTCCCATGGCCAGGTGGCATCGGATGACGTCATGCCAAATATGTGTTATATTTCAAAGGGTAGCTCCCTTAATCTAGTTCTGGCATATACACCGAAGAATCAACTGTTGAATTTATTTCATTGATTATTTCTGTTTAAAACACAACAAACTGTTAATTCCAGTATTGATATAACCCACGGGTTATGGAAATTATATATTATTTATATATACGTCATCGGCCACGGCCTATGGACCCAATCATAAGTATTGTCAATATATTAATAAATTATTCTTTTTTTTTATTATGTCGTGTAAAATCTGTAAAATGGTATATCTAGATTCATACTAGCTGTAAGCTAATGGGTATTGCCTTGCAACACAACAGGACCAGTGGCAGGACCTGGCGGACAATGAAGAATTAATCAGCTAAATCTCACGCTTTGAATTTTGTAGTTGAAAACTTATGTAGATATAGAGTTCTATTTTGTTATGTTGAGGTCATGTTAGGCCAGTACTACGGTTTGTAATAAGTATCGGATAAGCATGCTTTTAATTCAATAATGATTGTCAGATTTACACGTCCTTGATGTTATTTTATTATTGAACAAACAACGCTTCCGCTAAACTCTGCAGCATGTCAAGGTTTAAATAAGATAATTCGATAAAGTTAATAAACTCTTTAATTAACGTAGGAGGCCTCAGCGTGTAGAACCGCTGGCCGGTCACTAATTCGTTCCAATTTGGAATGGGTCGTGACAAGAGTTGGTATCAGAGCCTTAGTTTGTGAACTTTAAAAACTTAAAACTCAAGGACAAAATTATTGGAACATGATCGTTGCACACGACATGTTTAATTTATATGTTATTGGTTCTTGAATTACTCTTTATATTTATTTAACGATGGATCCATGTACTGGTATTGACAAGACTATATCTTGTTTGCCATAGGTATGACGAACACAGATAGCAGTGAAGATAGCATGGGGCGCTATAGGATTAACACTAGTGGTATCGAAGACAACGGAGGTGACTCGTTGGACAACAAGATCTGTAATCTGGCTGCAGATATCGCGTACGATGAAATGAAGAGGGTGGCAGATAGCAAGCCTTTTTATACTGATAGGATGCTACAATTCCAAGCCTTGCGCCGTATGACTATAGGATCGGAAGTGTTAAGGCGAGCTATCTGGTGGACAGGAAACGAGGAAGGTTACAAGGCCATGATAGAGGCGATACTGAGAAGCGGTGACCCTAACAGGTGTGAAGGACGAACTACATTTGAGGCAGGGGAAAGTTCTAGAGTTGTTGGGACGCAAGTGCAGGAAGAAGTGGCCTCAAATGAAGTTCCTGAAACAAAAGAAAGTAGAGTGTCAGGAAAACCAGAGGCAAATGGTGCGTATGATGTGGTGATAATAAGTAGCGACGATGAAGAAGATCCAAAGGAACCAGGGACCCCGAGGGCCCCAGCAGGACCCCAGGGAATAAGGAGGAGCGGATCTGAAGACTCAGTCAATGGGCCAGAGGAAAAATGAAGTGTTGAATAGGGATAGCTGTAAATAAGGGTTGTTAAGTCTTGGGAGTAGCGGGGGAAAAAGAATTCCTTTTGCTTCTAGGAATTCATTTTGGGGATTCACATGTATATAGGTAGTAGTATGTGACTAGTAAGAAGGTACCAGATAGAATGATAGGTTATGGGGAGAAATATTTTTGGGGCTTGGAGCTAACTTATCGTTTTGTTGTAATTAGAACTTAGTTATGATCTATCGGCATGGTTTTTAAATACTGTTTAATATTATACAAGCATGTTGGGTACGAGTACATTCTAAATGAGATGTTTTCCTTAATATTGTTATATAAAACGTCGTATGCATTTATAACGAGAACATTAATATTGCTGGATACAGTGTAATGGATGCCACCACAGGATCAACAAATACTACTAATAACGACCAAACAAACAACGATGGGAATAGTAGCTCAGGAAACCAATTCGCAGAATTGAGAACCCTTTTGCAGCAATTGGTAGGGACCATTCAAACCCAACAACAGTTCCTACACACCCATCTGATGCAACCACAACCACTCGCGCCACAACCAGAAACTATAACAACAGGAAATGTCGAGATACGGCCAGCGGCACCAGAAGTTGCCTCGCAACACTACAAGAATAATGTGAAACTGTGACGAAATGCTCGTGACAAAAGTAAAATTCGTCTCCAAATATATCTATTTTGTGAAGAAACATTTATTTCGTCACAAATTAGGACATAATAAATATGTAAGGTGATAAAATTATATTTTGTCACTATATATTCTACATTAGTGACGAAAATATTTATTTCGTCATAGAATGAGTGAACAAACAAAAGTTTAGGTGACAAACTTTTTGTTTTTGTCACTAATATGTTCCCTCCATTTTGGAATTTCGTCACGAAAAGAAATATCTTCTGTGAGGAATCATATTGCGTCACCCAATTTATGTGAAATCAATAGGTGACGTTAATATTTCCTCACAAAAATAATAATTTTGCGTGAGAAAACTTGTTTTATCACCCTATTTATGAAAAGGAAAGTTCTTCCGTGAGAAAACGAATTTCGTCACCCAATTTATTTGAAACCAAGAGGTGACAAACAAACTTCCTCACCAAAGAAAAAATTTTGCGCGAGAAAATTGGTTTCGTCAACAATTTATTAAAAGGAATATTTTTCCGTGGGAAAACTTATTTTGTCACCAAAGTTTGTTTGGAATCAATAGATGACGAAACTATTTTCTCACAAAATAAAATTTTTTGCGTGAGGATACTTGTTTTGTCACCCAATTTGGGCCTCCTTTAATTTGGCGCTGAAAGTAGGCGGGAAAAAAAACTTTTGGTAACTAAATTAATATTCACAAAATGTTATATTTATTTATGTTTATATTTTAACCTAATGCTTCATATTCTCAGCCTTCCAATAAATGTTTATATTTTAACCAATGCTTCATATTCTCAGCCTTCCAAAAACGGGGAGAGAGAGAGAGAGAGAGAGATTACCGTTCTGATGTTCGCCGACGCTGTTGCCGTCCGACCCTAGCCACCCCTGTTCGGTTGTTCAGCTGCTCCCCTGGCCACCCCTCAATTGCTTCGCCGTTCTCACCTCACCCTCTCCGACCGGTAACTGCCGCGACTAGGGTAAGGGATTTTGACTTCCGTACGATTTTTTGCGTTGTGGTCTTTATTTGTCGATATTGATTCTTTTGTCCTATGGCTTTGTCCACACAAATTACTGGTTGCTCCTCAAATGCCATGAAATCAGTCAAGAAGAAGCCATTTGATAACTTCAAATTACTGGTTGCTCCCCTGGCCACCCCTGTTCGGTTTTACTGTTGATTTACAAAAACACATATGTAGACAAATTTTGGGGATTTTGTTCGTATGGTCCAAATCATATTATGCTCAATTTCCTGATATTTTTCTGCAAAATGGGTGATTATATTTTGGTCATCTGACTTGAATTTCATAATTTCATGCTGTTTTCGTTAAACTTGCTTCTGGGTTCTCCACCGCTGTACATTTTTCCTGATCCTCTTTCCTTTTTCCTTGTTTTGGGTTTTGCTTTTGTTTATCTGGGTTTCGTTTCTGGGAAAACCAAGGTGTTTCTTGAAACTCACAAGAGTTTTTGGGCATTAATTACTAGTTTGCCCGGGCTTTCCATTTTCTCAAGGTAAATTTAGCACCGGATTTAAAACAAATACAGAAACAGGGCACACTTGCTATGGGTTTTATTACTTTTATGGGCTTCATCTCTCTCTCTCAACAAGGTTAATGCTATAACGGTTAGCATTTGGTAGTTAGTTTTAAGGTTTTGGTGGAGCATTAGAAGCCATTTTGGTCAAATAATTTTCAGTTAAGACACGAAAAAACAGAATCTAGGATTTTATTCTCAACAAGGTTAATTTTGGTGGAGTAGGTAGAACAAAATGTAGTAGCTAGAATCTCAACAAGGTTAATGCTATAACGGTTAGCATTTGGTAGTTAGTTTTAAGGTTTTGGTGGAGCATTAGAAGCCATTTTGGTCAAATAATTTTCAGTTAAGACACGAAGAAACAGAATCCAGGATTAATGCTATGATATTGCATTAGCTTAAGAATAGTTTAGAACCCATTTGAGTCAATTCATAATAATTATTTTTGAGTCACTAATTTCAGCACTTGTCCTTATTTGGTCTCAGATATTTATCAAGGGAAAGACCAAACAAATCACCGACTACTTTAATTTCAGCACTTCTTCTGTTTGGATACTTTTTCTTGTTGCGCATACTCCTACGAGGTAATTCTCTCACCAATTGTGAAGCCTTTTTTCTTATTGTTATATTTGGAGCACCTGGTTGCAAGCTCTGCCCCAAAGTTAAAAGACTCTTTGAAGCCGAGCACCAGGTTGCAAGACTCCTTATTCTGCTCGGTTGCATATTCTTATTGTTGCCTGAACAT